>JAHMML010000010.1:2824061-3399822 GCA_020341155.1 Eciton burchellii | reverse complement strand
ATATATATATATATATATATATATATATATATAAAACTATGTATATGAACGTGCAGTGTCGTAAGAAGGTACCCAGGTACATATGCGTGTGTCTGTGTATATATGTACGTGTCGTATGTGTGTGCGCCATATATGTTTTGAGATTTTCCTTGAAAAATACCTAAATCTTACGTTTAACACACGATCGTGAAATATATTCGTTTTGTACATTTCAACGCATTCGCCGAAGGGAAGATCCTTTTGCGCAATGTATGTGTTGAGTCTGTCCTGCATCTCGACGTGATACTACGGAAATACATAAATAAGGAGAGGCAGCTAATCGTTACATGGCGCAGTAGTAGTAGCAGCAGCAACAGCAGCAACAGCAACAGCAGCAGCAGCAGCGGCAGCGGCAGCGGCTTCCCTTTCCTGATTTCTGTCGTAGCGTTTTCCTTTAGCGTTACTTAGCAATTCCGCGACTCGATTTGGGAATCCAGCGTTCGCCAACGGATGCATTCGCGATATAAATCCTCGTGCGATCTACGCGCGATCCTCGCGCAGTCTCAGAAGTTAATCGTGGCTAAAACGTGTCCCGTCCCCCCCGCCTCCCAACGCCCGCCTGCCCGACACGTCGACCGCTCTCATGCGTTTCTCCCGTCTTTTGTTCCTTTTTCCTTTTTCTTTCCTTTCCGTTTTTCCTCTTTGCGGATCTCTCGCAAGAAAGATGTCGACGAAGCGAACGCGTCCCGCTGGGAGCATGTACGTCGCGGCGCAAATTTTTGAAGGTACGTTCGAAGGTACCTGCCGGATCGAAATAAATTTCGAGCACCGCCGGAGGAACGTCCTCTCAGAAGAGTAATCTTCGGATTAATCGAGCAGATTGACTTCCCAGAACGTACCTTCGGCAGTTGCGCCGCGCTCCTCGCGCTTCTCTCCTTGCCGGAAAACGTAAACCCCTATGTATGCTACAAGCCGTACTTATTCTACGTTTAATACTGTAAGTTCTCGCCATACTCTAATTGCCATATGGATAGTCTTAGCCTTTAGCCGTCCGAGGTATGTAACAATGTCATTTGTACCGAAAGTGCAAAACAAAATCCTGCGACATAATCGATCAGTGCGCCTGTATCATTTGAATAACATCCTCGATCGTTTGGCACGTCTCTTTGGCTCATCGGGCGGAGGTCAGTCCGCCCGATACTCCAGATATCCTTAATCCCTAATTTTATTCTAGCTGCGGAAATAGGAAATAGGAAAAGCCGCAGGTTCACCAATCAGAATTCTCTTTCCTGCATCTCGCATAATTCCCGTCGATGCGATCGCGCGCGTCGCGCCTCCGGCGAGTCCAGCGAGTGCAAGCTTAATGAAATCGTCTCGCGCGCGAGCTACTCGCGTCGCTCCGCTTGGAAAAAAGCCGAAGAAGCCGCATCGTCGTTGTCGTCCTTGTCGCGATTATCTTTCTTCTTTTCCCTCGGATCCGATGCTTTGGCGCGGGTCGAATCGCGCGCACGCGCGAAAGGGGGATTCAGCTATGAAGGTAAAAAAATATCGTCGAACCCTACGTTACTCCCTTCTTCCGTGTATTGCTCGGCGGCGTGATCAGCCGGGAAACGCGAGGAATTTACGCTGGGAACGAACGCGCGGGTGCATCTTCCGCTCTGCGTAGCTTCCTCAATATTTACAGCCGGCGGGTAAATCTCGCGTTACCATCTCGAGGTCGGTTACCCGCGAGTGGTCAACGCAGGGAGGCTCCTTCCCCCGCGGCACCTACGCTAAGACAGGGATGCTCTCAAGCTGGCTTATTACACTAGGGAACATCGAAACGTCAGCGTTGTCGGCGGTAGGAAACAGCAACTGCGCGCGAATAGCGTGATCGCTCGCGCAGCTTCCGAAAGCGATCGGCGGACCAATCGGATCCCCGTATCGGAAACCACTCGAGCAACGTCGAAGCTCGAGATCATTCGCCGATCAATCGTATCGTCCCGACTCGATTATCGCTGCCGGATAAGACGATCGCCGCGTACACGCTCGATGTACCTAGGTGTGCTCGTGACCGGCGTGACCGCCGTCGAGTACCCGTCTCGCTGTCATACGCCTGCAGGGTGGATCAGGAAGGCACGCATGAGGCACGAGGCTCCCGCTCGTGTCCCGATCATCGATCATCATCAGGTATCGGTAGCCGGGGGGACGAAGATGAGCGCTCATGGCCGCCGACTCGCACCCCTGCAAACGTATCCCCGCGAGTTCTCCGCTTTTCGCGACACTGCACCTGCATGCGTACGCATATACGCGCGCGCGCACGTGTGTGTGTGTGTGTGTGTGTGTGTGCACGTCGATCGCGCGAGTGTGCGTGCGGGTATTTTGTACAGGGTACAAGCGCACGCGTGCCGACGCGTACATAGGAACGTGGTCGTTGCCGTTGTGAGCAGCGATTAATCGTGTCTCTCGCTCTTCTCGCGCCATTATCGCGCGAACGGGCGCGCAGAGGAACACACGGAGAGACGAGGGAACATCTTCTACCGGGACGTCACCCCCGAAAGGAAACCGGCAGACAGAGAGAGAGAGAGAGAGAGAGAGAGAGAGCGCGCGAGGATTCGCGGTGGATGAGTTCGTCGGACGCTGATGACGTGGTGGTAGTGGCGCGCGCGCGCGCGCGCGCGCGCGGAAACGACGGAAACGATACGATACGAGACACGAGGAAGTCGGCAAATACGACAAATTACAAAAAGGATCGGAGATCCACCTACGACGATGTCGAGATTGAGCGATTTACAGTCGAGTGAGATCGCGCGAGGTTCGCCGAGATGAGAAGGGCACGCAGTCTTCAAGTCGCTATAGGCATGTCGGCGCGCGTACGATTGACATTGATTACCTTACGATTACCCTTCCGATTCGCCAGAGTCGTCGCCATCGCTCGACACGCTGCTTACTTCATCCCTTAATCTACCCCTAGTAGATTCTCTTCTCTTTTCTTTTTTTTCTTTTCTTTTTCCTTTCCCCACCTCTTTCTCTTCACCTTCTTCTTTTTCTTTATTAACCATGCGCCTGCTCGGGCTCGCCCGCTCGAAAGCGCGCTACGACGCTCCTACCCTTCCGCTGCCCCCCCACCCACCCCACCCCCCCTCCCTCTCCACGCCTCCCCCCACGGTATAAATCTCTTAAAGCTTCGTTTGGCACGTATAATTAGAATGTTATTTTAGTTTTTTACGGAAGAATTCGATTTAGCGTTCGATCCCGCCACGCCCCTCCTCCCTAATCGCTAATAGTCTTCCATCTCGCCTCCCCGCGCCGCTCCGCCCGTCCCGTTCGTCGAATCTCCCAGTCGATTCGCCGAACCCACCCCGTCCCTCCCCCCYCCCCCCAACCCCCCCCCCGCTCCCGGATTATTACACATTTAACACATTCAATTGCGGTTCACACGCGGTCCCTACGTCGTAAAATTCACGTCGAGCGTTCCGATGTGCCCGACGTGCAGAGATCACCGTTACCCTTCCTCGATATAGTTTACTTAAATAGGTTCTTGTGCGACTTAGCTCTTTTTTTTCTTTTTTTTCTTTTTTTCTTTTCTTTTCTTTTCTCTTCTCTTCTCTTCTTTGTCCAGCCCGCCGTTGGCACTCGCCATCGCCGGCTGCCGGAGGGGTAGATAAGGTCGCACCGAACTTCCGGCATGACGGCGACGGCGTGCGCGCGCCCGGCGGACACCCGGTGCACCCTCGATCCCGAGGGCGCACCGGTGCGCGGTAAATATAATCCTGCGAAGCGCGTAAACCGCGCCGCGTGGAGATATTAATGAACGTTATATAATCATGGCAGTATCCACGTCGTGTCATCTCCTGAAACGCGGAGACCGAGTCGCGTTGCGTTTTGACCGCTGGATCGGCAGCCGGCTCGCGCCTGCCTTGCCTGCGACGCAAATGGGCCCCGTTGACCTTCCTCTGACCTTCCCGCGTCCTTTCTGACCTCTCGGCGAGCGAAACGATCGGCGCGACAGCGCGTATCCGTACAGCGGTTAGTCGCCGGCAAAAGCCCCGATCAGAAGCTCCAACTTGTTCGATTTGTAAAAATTCAGAGCCCCGAACAACGTTCAGCGGAGAGGCCTCGATAAGGCCCGAGGAAACGACGCTGAGGACTACTGCCGCCTTGAACATTCACGTGGATCGAATCACGTGGATCACGATCGATACGCGGGCTTAACAATCGAGTCTAGGATTATCATCCGGAAGAACAGATCAGCAAAGCAAACAAACCGTCGTGTCGTTCCTTTGTTCCTTTACAATTGGCGCAATTTACGGGCCCATTTACGTCGCTCTGCGTTAACCCTCCGACAAGGGTACATCGCAATTCGTCATTAACTCTTTTTATATACGTTAATAGACACCAATGTAATTATAAACTAATATAATTACGTTACAGAGAGAGAGAGAGAGAGAGAGAGAGAGAGAGAGAGAGAGAGAGAGAGAGAGAGAGAGAGCATTAAACCCGGACGTTACGTCGATAACCGAATCGCTAACGTAATTACGGATTAATCAATTTTTGGTGAAAAATGTGGCCGATCGCCCGGCACGAAAAGGACGCGATCGATCTCTCATCCTGGCGATTCAAAGTACCGCAAGTATAGCTTCGCTATCCCTGTTCACAACGAAGCCAAACTACGACGCGCCGATCCGCGGGTATCGGTACCGATGTCGCGTACGATCCGTCGATCAGGATCCAAAGGGGACGGTCCGTACCCGATCGGACATTGAATCGATAGTATCGGCAGGTTCTGAGAGCCACGTGCAGGAAAGTCAACGGCGGCTTGAATCGTCGGTCTCCTCGCTTCCGCTTCTCTGTGCTTCTCCGCTTCTCCAAGAGACGCGAAAAGAGGGAGGAAAGTAAACGACACGCTGAACGATACGAGGAACGAGGACAAGATGACGATGATGACGGCGACGATGGTACGGAGTTACTTCGGTGCATGTATACGCCGGAATATGCGTGCGCGCGCGCATGGTCGTTGACCCCCGATTCCTGGGTGCGGATATTGGGATAGCGCGAGGGGTGGGCCGGCGATGCGCAGAGGGCGAGGCGCACGCATATCGTCGGTTACTGATGTCATCCCCGGTCGACCGCGCCGCCGCGGTTCCTGCTGTGCCACTTGCACTTGAGAATCCTCACGTAAGTTCGGCGGAAGGCCGCGTTGCACAGCGCGTAGCACACCGGATTCACAGTACTGTTGATGTAGCAAAGGTAATAAAAAAAGTCCCACAGCTCCTGGGGTATGTACCACGAGCAGGCGGTGAGGGACTTGAGGAGCACCAGGATGTTGTATGGGGTCCACGTGATGATGAACGCGAGCAGAATCGCCGAGAGTGTCTTGGCGGCCTTGCGATCGGCCTTCTTCTCTTGCAGCTTCTTCTTCTTCTTGTTCGGCTGCTTGTTCAGGATGCCCTTGCCCGTCGTCAGGGTCTTCGGTATGTTCTTCGCGTTCAGCGGTATCCTGATGTCCGGCATTTGCGATGACCTCCTCATCACAGCCGTCGAGGGACTCGACACGGTGCCAGGGCCTAGACGGAAGACCTTGGCAGCCCCGCCGTCCCTGCCGCTGATGTCACCGCCGTCGTCCTCGCTGTCCTCCATCATGTGCAGCTGGGTCGTCACGGAATCGTCGTGGATCATCTTTATGGTCGGGCCTTCGCTATACTTACCGCCATTACTCGGCAACTTGATCACAATGGTATAAACCTGCAAATGGAGGAGGCTGTAGGCATCGTAGAGCGATTCATCGATCGATTCGCGGACCCTAAGGATCCTCGGAACAAGGCCGAGGCTGACCGTATCGACAACGGATGATCGCGTTTATTAAATAGCTAAAGAAACGGGATAACAAGCATCTGATGATGCTTTCGACGTACGGAATCGCTGGAGATAGTCTTGAGATCGGTCGGCCTCGCCGACTTTTTGTACTCGTGCAACGCCGCGACCTTGTCCAGGGTGGCCCCTGCGGCCTGTATCGCGCTGAGGGAAGGACACCGCGACATTGTGCTGGGAAGCGGCGTCTCGGCCGACAACGGCGTGAGCGTCTCCTCGTAGCCGACTCCGGTGCGACTGCTTTCCTGCCCCGCGATTTCCTCGTCCTCGTCCTCGTCATCTCGCCCGCTGTGCCACCACGCGATGCACCACAGCTTCAGCCAGGTCCAGGACAATGGCCTGTGCTGTTCACCGGAAGCGGAAGCGATCATAAGGCGATGGGATTACGGGATTGCGACCATGATCGAGCCTGAGATTGCACTGGCGGATATAACTTTGCATCGTAATGAGACTGAACTTTCTTTTCAAGTCCTTAAAGTGACACAGAGCATTATATACGCTAGACTAAATCCTTTCCGAGCAACTCGAGGGACGCGCGGAGTGCGCTGTACGTTATAGCATCGCGATGGCATAATGCGACGAAATATGAGATAATAATCCATGGAATATAATGCCGGATTATAAACATACACGCACGCACGCACGCATAGACAACGCGCGCGCGCGCGCGCGTATAGAACATTAGACAAAGAGGCTACAGCATGGCATTATACGGGGACAGGAAATTATGAATATTTCCTGGAAACGATTATAAATTCCATCTGCGAAGAGATATTTGATTACGAGCGCTTGCTTGGAAATTAAAAGCAAAGAGACCCTGACGGGCGTAAAAAAGAATTGCAATCTTTAATGGCACTCGTAAAGAGGGCTTCTTTGTAGAGGGAATAATCGATGGGATCGCAAAGTCATTATTCCTATTGGTCCTAATCTCATTAGCACAGCTCGCACAACTCGCACGACTGTACTTACGCTTTTGTATTGCGGATAGTGCTTATCGATGTAGGAAACGGCGATGTGCGTGGGGTGCGAGACCTCCTCGCCGGTACTCGACTCGCTCCGTTGTCTCTTACAGTCCTCCATGTCTAGAGTCTCGTCGCTGCGGAAAGTTTGACGAGTGAGTATCCCGAATAGGCGGTCGCGATTTTTCTGACTACGCGATTACGTTTGCACGCTCGCGCTCGCGTTCTCGAAAGGAGCAGTTCTCGCGGAGGAAATGCTCCTTCCAGGTTTGCAAGACAAGTCGGAAACGGGTGACACGTAGATCACGTGGACGATATAGAGCGACGTATCATAACGCATATAGATATAGATCGCGCGATCTATAGATGGAACTCTGCAAGATTGAGAAACAAATGAAAACAGGTAACCGGGATCCGGAAAGAAAGAGACATCCTTGGTGGGAATCAAGATCGAACAGAAATCATCGAAGAAACATCAAAGCGAGGAGCATTTTTTGGCTTCCAATTCAGACACAAAGGGGGGGGGGAGAGGAAAATTATGAGAATAAAACATCATTGGGGATACGTGGAGTCGAGGGAAGGAGAGTCGACTGATGTATAACGATATTTTGATCATTCATCATCGGTGCATCTCTACGTTACGTGACATTCAACCGCAGAGTGTCGATCTTCCAATCGGCCAATGCGTTACCATCTCTCTCGTGCAGGGGTTTCGGTTGCGTGGTGTTGTGCTGACGACAAGTTCGGAGGGAGAAACAGTCGAAAATGTTAGTTACCACCTCGAATTGCTGCGCTTGCTCGCATCTTGCTTGCCAGCCTGCAAGTTCGGTAGGTCCTTCTGCCGTTTCTTCGTTTCCTTCCAGATTCGCCAATACAGGATTATCATTACGGTGACGGGCAGGTAAAACGCGGCGATGGCCGTGCCGAAGGTGATGTAATGGTTGGTTTCGATGAACTGGATGTAGCACGCGGTTTTCGGCACGGTCCTTTGACCTTCGATGTACGGCCACGCGTAGATCCAGGGTGGCCAAAGGAGCAGCGATATACCCCAGGCGGATGCTGAAAGTGGGAAATCACCGATCAAGTTGTTATCTTTCTCGATGACTATTTAATCGCGCGCTTGACGAGATTAACTCTGCGCGATCTGCCTGTTCACGTATGTCGGACATCATCGTTACAATCGCACTAATTCGATGTTAATCGAGATAATTAACGTTAAAGTAGTAGTAAAATCAATGGGCTTGTAGAGAAAAAAAATAATATATATATATATATATATATATATATATATATATATACATACACGTATATAATTGTATCTATATTTTTACCTAAAAAGGGGTGTATAAATCGCTTCTTAAAACGACGCACGTTCCATTTCGTCACTCACCGATCATGATGGCGGCTTTGAGAGTGGTCCTCTTGGCTCGATAGGTGAGTGGCCGCGTGACGGAAAAGTATCTGTCGAAGCTGATGATGAGCAGGTTGAGGACCGACGCGTTACTCGCCAGATAGTCGAGGGCCAGCCACGTGTCGCACACGTGAGGCCCGAGCGGCCAGTAACCGAGCACCGTGTACAACGTGAACAGGGGCATGGAGATTAGGCCGATCGCAAAGTCGGCCACCGCCAGGCTGAAGAGGAAGTAGTTGGAGATCGTTTGCAGCTGTTTGTCGATCTTGAACGATATCATGACCATTATGTTGCCGAGGACCGTGGTGAGACTGAGGAAGACGGCGACCACCACTATCATCACACGCCCCCATACGCCGTATTGATGGGGCTCACCGCCGCAGTCGAGACCGTTGCTGATGTTGTAGCTGTCATTGCCAGGTATCTCCAACGTCGGAGTAACGTTCATGTCTGACGACCTGTCTCTCTCTCTCTCTCTCTCTCTCTCTCTCTCTCTCTCTCTCTCTCTCTCTCTCTCTCTCTCTCTCTCTCTCTCTCTCTCTCTCTCCCTCTCTTTCTCTTCTTTTCTCTCTCTCTCGCTCTCTCTCTCTCTCTCTCTCTCTCTCTCTCTCTCTCTCTCTCTCTCTCTTTCTCTCTTTCTCTCTATTTCTCTGCCTTCTTCTCTTTCTCGTGCGCCTTTGCCCCCGCCGCGTCCCCGGAAGTCGTTCCTACCTACCCTCGATCCGGCACTTTGCAACCGATACGGTTACCGGCTCGCGCGAGCGATCGCCCGTCCTCCGGTTCTCCCGTGAGCTCTCGCCTCGAATTCCAACGATCTTCGGGACACCGTCACCCTCGCGAAGCCTTCCTCACCCTCACCCACCCTGGCGGTCGCGTGACTCTTTATCATGCGCGCGGCGAATGCTGCACCACGACGGAGCGCGCGTTCGCCCACGCGACCGTGCGCGCGCGCGCGCGCGCACGCACGCACGCACGTACGTACGCGCGAACGCGCGAACGCCACGCTTCCGGTACGCTTGCTCGTTGCGGGACAGCGAGATTCGGCGAGCGACACCACCGCCGATGCTACCGTTGCGGTCTCTTTTCTCCTCCTCCCCCTGCGCGTCGTCCTTCTCCCTTTCCTCCTCTTCGGCCTCCTCGTCGTCCTCTTCCTCCTCTTCGTCCACCGCCTCCGTCGTCGTGTTCTCGCTAGGTGGAAGGTAGTGTCAACTACATCCCAGCTTTGCTCCTCTCGGCGGCGACATCGAATCTGCGATCAAACCGGCAGAACAGCGTCAATAGCTGAGACGCGCGATTTCATGCGCGAGAGGATCCCGACTTCAGGATCGTCGAATTGACAGCCCGGAGATTCGCGATTGTCGAGTCGCCTCGAGTGGCCGCATCGTGTTTCGCGCGATGAACAAACCGTTTTAATTCTCCGACTGCTGTCAGCGAGAGACGCTCTAGGTTGCGTAATGAAAAGGGGGGAAACGGGGAGGGGGGAGGTTGAGGAAGCTCCTTTGTCCTTCTCCGATACGTCACGGGACACCGCCGAGAAGACCGTGAAAGGTGCAACCGGTGCCGCGGGGTACCCATTCCGTTTCCGCGGCTGAGACGCTCTCTCTCTCTCTCTCTCTCTCTCTCTCTCTCTCTCTGTCTCTCTCTCTCTCTCTTTCTCTTTCTCTCACCCCCTAACTAGCGCTTTCTCTTCAACAAGTTACCCACTGCGCGCGGAAAAAAAAGAAAGAAGGAAGAACGATCCGAAGGGATACATGCGCAGGCCGTTAAATCGTGATCTTTCCCCTTTCCTCTGTCTCTCTCACCCTCTCTCTCTCTCTCTCTCTCTCTCCCTTTCTCTCGCGCGCGAATGCAACGCTGCAGCACGAAGATTTGATAACACTTCCGGTGGCGTCGTATGTTCGTCGAGAAGATTTGCTGGTTCGTTGGTGCGCTTTCCGCCACGCTGCTGAATGGACGGATACGCGGAGAGAACACGCGAGATCCCGCTCCGACGAGATGTAACACGCGCGTCTCAGGGGAGGGCGAGGGGGGGGGGGCGGGATGCTGGATAACATCATGGAAGTAGAGAGCTCGTAAGGACGTCGGCGTAAAGTTTCGGGCTTGTTATCGTCTAGAATCACAATCCGATCCGCGCCTTCCGCGCCTCCCCTCCGTCGAACGGAGCAACGTTGCAAACTCGCGGCGGCGCGGCAGCGGCGGGGGGTGGAGGATGGGAGAGGGAGCGAGAGGTGGCGGCGTTCCAATTACGGACGTATTTCACTTAGCCCTTAGCTGACTTGTCCCGTGAACGGCGCGCTGGCGTGGCGCGGCCTTAATACGCGTAGGAAATTTTGCGAGTGTCGCGAATTAGATCTGCGACAGTGCCACCACCGGTGTCGCCAAGTCGCCTAATTCGCGCGATTAACTGACATTCACGGCATTCACGAGAGTCGCCAAGTAGGGACGACCGTGCGGGACGGTAAACGGAACGTGAACTCGCGATCTCTGCGAGGACGCTCTTCCGATCCTCGCCCCTTCAGGAATCGATCCGGAGGACGCGAGAGATTCGGAAGAGCGCTCCTCGGATCTGATTAGTCTGATTACCTCGGCGAGGTGGACGTCTTAGCCAGAGAATTCTGGCTACCATCCGGTTGGCCATCGGAAACGAAGAGAAACGAGAAGCTCGTTCGATTCGGCTTAGAACCGGGACATCCCCTCGCCCGAAAGTGCGAGCAACCGCTGGCAAATCTCGATCGCGCGATCCCTCCCGGCGGAGGGGGAGGGAGAGGGCAACGTAACGTGGCAAGATAACGTACTCAGTGATTGCCATAGCTGCGACAGATTCCTCATCGAATGCGGCCAATTCGATATCCCTGGCGAAGCGGTCGGGCTGTTGCTGCTGCTGTTGCTGTTGCTGCTGCTGCTGCTGCTGCTGCTGCTGCGGCAAAGGCGTGGAAGGGTGCATGTCGCTCCAGATGTGTGACGCGATTACGTCTCCGTTAGCAGCGTGCGCGTGGCATGCTCGATGCCTGTAATTATAGAAACGCCGGCGATATTTAAGGCCTTTAGGCGAGTTGGCGCGCGCGTGCGCGCGCGGAAGCTTCGGCGAGGAGCGCGCGCTGGTGAAATTGATGTTTGTTCCTCGTTGATCTCCGATTCTCGCGGGATATTCGCGAATAAGCGCTCGCTCTTGCTTCCTATGCAAGAGCGAGCACGGTTGTCCGTATAATTTACAACGCGCGAGACAATCGGAGAGACCCGGGCGCTGCACGTTCTCCGTTCGACTTTCCGAGAGGATCTCCAGGATTGCCGCGGTGGATGGAACTAGTTCCCCTTTTCTCGCCGGGAAACCGGAAAACCGTCGGGAGATCGGCGTGGATGTTACAACGGACGTGCGCGTCTGGATCAATGGCGTTACGCCACGCTCGACATTTAGCGCGCGGACAAAAGCGCCTCGGACTCGATTGTTGTTGTTCGCCTCGTTGGTATTAACGTGTCCACGGCTGTGGATTGCTCATGCTGGCGCGAGTAGGCGCCAACTTCTCGTATCGAGCTTCCCGTAGCGTTTGCGAAGGTCGAACGGTGCTGCCGTGAGATGATCGGAAGCGGCTGACGGGACGTCGTTCGAAAATCGATGCGGGATTATAATTTTTATCTTACGACGCTGTCCAACGAGGCCTTCGATCGTTCGTGCTTCCATCCGGCCAGTCGTTTCGTATTTTTACGTGGAACTCGCGAATAATAAGCTTCGTCGGCAGCATCGAGTTCCTTCGCAAGAGCGCCTTTAAGCCGCTGAATATCTCATTTTCACGGCGGGTATTCCCCTGCGCGTAACCCGAACGGCAATTCGAAAAACGCGCCAAATATCCCTGAGATTGCACGCTAGGAAACTTAGGCGCGGCAGGATCCGCGTTTGAGCGCTAAAGCGGCGCAACAGAGCGTTAAAGGTGATTCCGAGACGGAAGCACTTGGTGGATGCTTGCCAACGATGCTGTTATCGCTGTCTCGTGTATCAGTGTATCAGGACCACGTGGTTCTTTTCTCAATGAGAGAGATAGAGGAAGATGGATAGAGAATCCATATATCCGTCAAGCCCGAATTGAAAATCAATTCAATCGCCAGGCAGCAGCTCTTCCCATCAAACTCAGTGCGCGATAAGACGATCGCAATTCGGCGAGGAGCCGTTCCTAAATTGTCAACCGTGTCACCTCCCATATGCACGCATGCTCGATGATTAATGCACCAGAGTGGATTAAGCGCGCCTAGGCATGCCTGGTTTCCAACCGCAGCAAGCGCTGGATGGATTTTCCAGCCGCAGATGTTAGGTTATGCGTTCGGGCGGAAAACCCTAGTTTCGGCGTCGCCGCTTCATTTCGGATGATTACGATTACATCGTCATGCCTGGATCCGCTGACGAGTGGACATCGTGAAGCATCCTCTGGCGACTGAAGCTACGCGTTCGCGTGCTCCGCCCCATAAATAAATATGGAAACGCGTAGAAAGGCGCGGTCTCGTTAACGGCCAGTATAATTGGCCTTAATTAGTCTGTTAATACGAGCGCGGACGTACATCGGACACGCATCAAGGTCGTATCGATGTGCGCGATTCCGGAAAACGCCAATAGCGAGCCTGCCCGCCGGCAGCTTCGGGGACTTCACAGGTCAGGGGTCGATGCTGGGGACGGCGGCGCTTTTGGAAACGTGCCTGAAGATTAAGGATCGGCGACGGAGATGCGTTCGAGCGGGCGAATGCGAGAGAAACAACCCCTCGCGCGGGGATTGGTTTTAAGGGGGTGCAGATTTTCTCTGGAATTCGCGGGATCCTGCTTCTCCTGAAATTCCGCGATCAGCGAAACCGGGAAGGATGCCGCGACAGCTCGCGATTCTTCCAAACGGCGTTGACGCTTCGGCGTTTATCGCGTCGCCGCGCGTTGCGACAGGGTAGGGCTATTATGGAAAGTCCGTTAATGCCGTTTAAAACAAGTGACAGTGACGGCTGAGGATTGCAGCGCGCAGATAAGTAGCGCGACGCGCGTGCACATTCATCCCGGACAATGCGAGCGATCTTTTAAAAGAGATCTGTTCCGTGTCCTCCGCAATGGAGGACGATGGATGATGAGTATTAAAATCGCTTGCTTGTGCGTCACCGTTCGCGGTGTTCTCCGTTAAGTGGACAGGTAGGCAGGCAGATATGGCGCGTCGCGCGTGATTATTCGCGCGTTACCGGGACGCGCGTGCTAATAATACGTAATGGCGCGCGCGCATGTGTGCGTCGCGTGTGCGATGCACAATACGCGATCGGCGGCCGAAGCCGACTTTGGCGCGCTCCCACTCGCGGGATTATTATTCGCCAAGTGCTGAAGGCTGATAAACGCGCGCTCGCGCGCGCATGCGCGCCGAGTTCCGACGCGAATTCACGCGAGAGTAAATAAATGAGGGAAGTAATGGAAAAAGTTGTTATTCGTATTAGCGACGCCTCGCCGAGCGTCGAGTGCGATTCGATGCCGATAATGATATTTATGCCTGGAGAGAGGGGCATGGCGCGCATCGGGCGTCTCGCGGAACATGTAAAAATAATGCCTCATCGGCGTGTAATAATAATGTAAACACTTTTATCGGCTATCGATTTCGGTCGACCTGCGCCGCCGCGCTTCTTTTATCACGGTATATATGCGCGATCCGGGTTAGAGGTTACGGCGCGGCTAATGCGAGTCGCAGTCGCGCCGTTTAGCGAAAAGTCAATCGCGGATCGCCTTTACGCCGCGCGATACTAAAGGCTGTTCGCAGCAGCGCGCGATTTCGTGAGCGGACCGAGCGACGACCGCGACAGTTTCGGCGCTCGGTCGCACGCGCGCGCGGTCGCACGTAAATCATACTAACGATTAAATGGAAAAAATAGCAGAAGGTCGTGATCCACTTATACACGCTGCTTATTACGAGGCGTTGCTGCCGGCCGCTATTGCGGCTGTCCCGGCGCTACGGTTGAACTATAAATAAATTTTCCGATACGCTGCTCTTTTTGCCGATGAAAAGGGGGAGAAAAAAAAATAAAGAAACGCGCATGCATATATATATTTACATTACACGTACGTATGTGCGTACGTGTGTACGTGTATGTGCAATCCTCCTCCCCCTCACGCGCGCGCGCTGTGAAGGATTCTTGGTCGAGCGTGGCGAGACGGCGTTTCAAAAATCGAAGTCCACGGGGCACCGCACGATGCAGCCGAGACCGTGCCGTTAATAACCTTTGATATTTCGCTAATGAAGAGCGCGTCTTTGTTTCTCGCTCGCAAAGGTTACGGAGAAGTGTAATAATACAAAGCATTACTTCCGCGGACGCCAAACGTCCGCCTCCTCCCGCCCCTTCGCCGGGGGAACGGGGAACCCCCGCTGGAGGTAATCAAATTCGCGGAACGTACGTCGGCGGCCCGCATTCTCTCCTCGGCGCTACAAAAAGGGAAAGAAATCCTGTTTTCGGTCCGATTAATATTCAACGGTGCATTGATATAACCGGCTGCATCGATTGTCCCGCGTAAATTGAGCGAATGCCGGCTAAATTCGTGGCATTCGGTTGGCGAACGCCAACCGAAGATCTAGCGCCCTTCGCGCGCGTGTGCGCTTCAGCGGCGAGACATTTCACGTTGAGCTGGAAAAGAGGGCTCTGATTAGACGAAGCAATCGCGCGTATCAATCGTTGTCATCGTCGCGTCTCGCCGTTTCCCAGGATGAAACGGCATTCGCGCCATCAGCGCCGCGGCTTTTATTACACTTTGCCCGCGAATAGACATAAATGGGACATGTCGATCGAATTACTTCTAACGCGCGCCATACCTGACGATGAGGCGGACTATATTGGCAGCGGTAGCTGCGACCGGATTGCAGGGAGGGGGTGGTGGTCTCTTAAGAGAAAACGATGGATGTGTGTACAACCTAATTCGGAGTGCAACACACAGCCAGGGATTCCCCGTCGATACCCGATCGAAAATCCCGCGTTCTCCTCTACGCGCGATCTGCCCCGCCTATCTAAGGGCGAATTCTCAGAGCGGACTTCCCCTCCCGGCAAACGTTTCCTTATCGGCAACATCGGCAACTTTTTGATACGCCGCTTTCGCGTGTTTCAAGCTCGAAGCGGCAAAAGCGAAACGAGAATCGGGAACACCGAGAGTAACGTGTTTTTTCTCGTAGATACGTAGACGCGAAATACGTTCTACATGTGAAAATAGAAAATAGAGAAGGCCGAAAGGGATGAGAGAGAGAGAGAGAAAGAGAGAGCTGCGCCGGAAACGCGCAGGGTGGAATAAAGTACATCCGATCTGGAATCCCCGACGAGGTTCCCCGCGCTAAAAAACGGATCGACTCCAAAGCCTTTGGAGATCCGCGACTCGGAACGAACCTGTGCGATTTCTGATACACCCTTTATAACGCCGCGCCAAAGCTTCACCTTTGCCCTCAACCGAGCCGAGCCCGAACACCTTCGAGATCTTCGCGGGATCGAGGTCGGCGCATTATTCTTTCCTCCGGGATAGCGCGTACGAGCGATTCGCGCAGATCGCGCGATTAAGGGGCGTTCTCTCCGTCTTCAATTTGCAGGTTAAGTCAGCGCTAAACGGGTGCACCCGTTGCGCGCCCCGACCCCGAGTATCCCCCGTTGAACGCTCGGGATGACTCGAGCGTGCAAAAATTACGGCGTTATTCCCCGTTATGGAACTCGTTATCAGATTACGCTGCGCGATGGGAGGATTTAAGGTCAACCAGATACATCTCGGTTTCTGCCGAGGCGAAAATTGCATGGCGAATATTGTCATTATCGTAGCTAGCTGTCAGCTCGAAGGGCGGGACAGCCGGGACTGATTGTTATCGCGGATTATAATAGGTCCGTTCCCTTCGGCCGCCACTT
Source organism: Eciton burchellii (assembly GCA_020341155.1). Taxonomy (NCBI): domain Eukaryota; kingdom Metazoa; phylum Arthropoda; class Insecta; order Hymenoptera; family Formicidae; genus Eciton; species Eciton burchellii. The sequence goes on along the minus strand of JAHMML010000010.1, from coordinate 3,383,748 downwards.
TCCGCACTTGCCCACGTTTCTCTCCAGCCACCCTTCCCCGTCTCCCCCGCTCCCTCTGTCCCTTGCCTAMCCTCTTTGCCCTCCCCCGCCGCTCGCCTTCCGCCCCCTCGCGCGTGAGAGCGTGGACGACCGTTTCACTTAGAGTGCGGAAAGTGTAATAAAATGCAGCTGAAAGGAATGGACCTGGATGCAAGGCCGAGCCGGGAGAATTCAAAGCTCCCGTGCGATGTGACCGGAACTGCAATTGCGGTTCGGACGTCGCGCATTCCCCAACGAATCGATCCCCGCATCGCGATTCCCGGTCTACGATTATCGATCGAGACTCAAATATATTGTCGGTATTAATGCAGGCGTGCGTACGGCGCATAATCGAACATTGTGACTAATTATGCAAGGTCTCTTTCTAGAGGAGTCCTGAAAGCTCCGACGACTCGTGGGATTATTTCCGATAAACGAGAGAGAGAGAGAGAGAGAGAGAGAGAGAGAGAGAGAGAGAGAACGCGGGATCGTTAATCTTGCAGCATCGGGCGATTAACGGGCGACTAGCGAGTAATTAACGCGTATCGCTCAAAATCTATCGAGGATTATAGAGGCGAGAGAAAAAAGAACGCGGCGCAAGGGTTGTCGCGTCGCGATGCTATCGAGAAGGGGGAGGGGGGGGGGATAGGGGTTGCCGATGAAATTGTCGGATAGGGAGGCAGATTCGGCTAATGTAACGTAGGCTACGACACACGCGCGCGCGCGAGAGCACGCGATAATCTTGCGTAAAGCCAGAAACAAATTATCTGTAGCCGATCGCGAGTCGCGAGTTACAAGCGGAAGCGCAGATGGAGAGACAAAGGCCGAATCGAGCCGCGGACGCTCGCGCGGAAAAACAATTTCCTCCGCGCGCGTGTTACGCGCGATTCTTGTGCATAATTAACTGGCTGGCTCGCGGCGTTCGATCCCAAACAAGAACGAAAGTATCGGTAGACGATTAACAGTTTTTGCCCGCTGTTACAGCCACGTATCGTGTCTGTGCTTTTTACACGATCACGATGTACGTCGAGAGAAAGATATATATATATATATATATATATATATATATATATTATATATTCACACGTCGCATCACGCGTACGTGCAAAATTTATGTATTTAGATATGAATTATATATCGTGTAGCACATTACGCAATATATCACGTAATTTATATATGTAAACGAAGATATAAGCCTCCACTCGGTGTTACCTGCACGTGCAGCGATAACAAACGCGCCGAGATACGAATGAGATGCGACGATGGATAAGACGAGGGTTCACGGGCCGTAAGTGTCGTAATTCTCGAGGAAACGCGGATATCATCCGCGATCGATGATGCGATGCAATCGCGGCGCTAAATTGAGCTATCCCAGATCGGCAAATCGCCGATTACTTATTGCCTTATCCGCGTGCAGTAACTTAAGATGTGTACATAAATGATAGCCAACCCGCATCCTGAGATATGTGCACGCGCGCACACACGCGTGCGCGCAGGAATAACGACTCGGGCGCACGTTGTTTCGGCGAGAAACGATATCCCTCGCCCCCTCGGTCTATCGTCGGTTTACCTCCGAATCCCCCGTTGAAAAAAAAAAAAACTCCCCTCGTACTCCTCGGGAATCCCGCGCGCATTTTTGTGGACAAACAAGGCATGCGATTTCGACCGGGGGCGCCGATCAGGATCGTCGATCGCGAGGACGAAGTAGCCGAGGACGAAAATCCGATCGCATCGGCGTGTTCCGGCCGCGAACTTGGCGGAATCAATCAGGGTGCGAGGCGTCGAGGCTAAGGTGTGGTTGTAGAGCGCGAGTGATCGCGATGCACGCGCGATGTGCTGGCCCTATCGATTCCGTGAAGAATTCATGAATGCAAAGCGTCGGTGTTACATCGCGAGTCGATATATGAATGGACGATCACTTCCGAGCGATTGACATGGCGTGGTCTTACTCTGGGTCAACGTTTCTCGTCTCCTTTTCGAGCGGTCCAGCGGCAGCATCCCATTACCAGGGTCGTCGTCTGATCTCGCGCGTAACGGCGAGCACGATGTTACTTCGGAGATCGGGATCGATCGTGATTCGCAGCGCACCGTGGGATCCGCGAAAGGGTCCACTTGCTCGTACGAAGGTCGGGGATCCCGCCGGAAGCACTGCTCGGAAAACACTGTTCCGGATCGAGGGACGAGTTCTCGGCACGGCCCCGCATCGTACGCGATGCCACCCCCGAGCTACCGCGACGAGCACGACGAGCACATGCTACGAATCCGTCCGAATGGGTTTATCCGAGGATACGCACCTGCCGTAATCGCGTTATCTGAACCCTCGGCCCGAGTCGAGCGAGAGACGCAACGCGACTAGTCTAGGCAGTCTCGAGAAAGTAAACCACCCCGAGGAAAGTAGGGTGGCTCGTCCGGCGGCGTGCTGGTTCACCGTACCCGCCCAACGCTCGAGGGACGACACCGATTTCTCGACTCGCGGCACCGAAAAATTCGAGATGTCGGCCGATAATCGCGCGACAAGCCGGAATAGCACGGGCTAAAGGCGAGAGAAGAGAGAAAGAGAAAATAGACGGGGATGAAAGAGACAGAGAGGGAGCGTACATGTGCATACGTGTGTGTATAAGCGTGTGCGAGCAGAGAGAAAGAGAGGGGGGAGACAGGGAGAGAGAGAGAGAGAGAGAGAGAGAGAGAGAGAGAGAGAGAGAGAGAGCGAGAGCTGCCACCATCTACACCCCCGAGCTATACTCGCCCGTATCGAGTGCGTCACGCATCCTCTCGGTTGTTCCTGACGCGAGGCGGCGTCGGCGGCGGCGGCGGCGGCGGCGACGGTGCTGGCGGCGACAACGATGCACGATCGAGGCGAGCTGACGCGATGTGCGATCCGATCCGATGCGAGGAACCTCCCTCTCGCTGATAACGAGCGAGCGGTCACCCCTCGGCGACGCGGTTGTGGCGATCGTGGCGGTCGCCGCGGAGACCTCCCTCTTATCGCGAGTCGCGTGCGAGTTGCGAGAACCACGGAGCTCCGTTTTTTCCGCCGTGCGTTTCGGTTTAGGGGGGTGCGCGCGGACAATCGGAGTGGAGGGGCGAAGAAGTGGGCACGGCGGGGTAGAGAGCGAAAGAGAGACAGAGAGAGAGAGAGAAAGAGAGAGAGAGAGAGAGAGAGAGAGAGAGAGAGAGAGAGAGAGAGAGAGAGAGAGAGAGAGAGAGGAGGCTCTCGCACTCACATGTCTGCCGTGTGTAACTGGCGCGCGCGTGACGTACCCCCGTATCACCGACGACGATGATGGGGTACGCGCGAGGACGAGCACCGGCCCGGCCGCGCAGTCATCACGACGATGACGAGTGAGATGCTCCCTTGCTGCTTCCTTGCCGATGAGAGTTTAGCGCTACGGATGCTGAGTGCCTGTCGTCGCTCCGCTCTGTGGTGTATGGTCAACGGCGACGAGCCATCGTCGGTACGCGCGTGGGTCCTCGGTTAGACTGTCGTCGACCGACTGACAGCCGCGTAAACAGGTACACGCATGGTTAATGCCGCTCGACACGCTCGGGGCGGGACACGAACGCGCACGTAACACGCGTGGCCGAGCGTGTTCCGGATCAGAGACAGACAGAGGGAGAAGAGAGAGAGAGAGAGAGAGAGAGAGAGAGAAGGATTACAGGGGTTGGCGGAGTAAAAGGATGTGGATGTGGATGTAATCGAGAGAGATCGTGATCCTCTTCGGAGACTGAGAGAGAGAGAGAGAGAGAGAGACTAAGGAGAGGTGCAAGGGTACGATAAAGATGGAGCAAAAAGGCGCGTGCGCGCACGAGAGGAGTCGCGTTAAACACGATGGGTTGCTCCACGCGTAAATCGCGAACTCGCAGATGATGCTAGCGCGAGATCAGAGTAAAGACTGGCGATGATAGCGATGGTGGTGGTGATAGTAGTGATGGTGGTAGTAGCAGTGGTGGTGATGGTGGTGGTAGTGGTGGTGGTGGTGGTGGTAGGCAGAGAGCAGCTCTTCGGCGAGGGAGGTAATTCAACTTCGCTCTCTCGGGCGATTTCGCCCGACCGACTTGATCGAGGGGTGCAAGGGAGAGGGAGAGAGGGAGAGAGAAAGAGAGAGAGAGAGAGAGAGAGAGAGAAGCAGGCGGGGAGCAGGAATCGGCAGAAGGAATACGAGCTAGAGCGAAGTAAACGGGGGAAGTAAACGGAGAAACGGAGAAAGAGTGATTGATGGAGGAAAGGAAGGAGAGAGAAAGAAAGACAATAGATTTAGAAATGTAGAGAAAGAGAGAGTCAGAAAAAGAATGGGGACAAGAGAGTAAGTATCCATGTATGTACCTCTGTCATTGTGTACCTATATGGAAGAGAAAGAGAAACAGGCATGGAGCATGAGAAAGCTTGCATGGAGAAAGGAGGGGAGGGAGGGAGAGAGAGAGAGAGAGAGAGAGAGAGAGAGAGAGAGAAAGAATACAACAAACGGCACTGCACTCCAAGCGTCCGTGCTGGGACTGCGAGGCGCGCTAAGGGCGTGGGCAATCGGCGAGCGTGCGGGCCGGTGCGAACGACGACCGACTACATTGATTTTGATTTTCGAAGGCGCGCGCACTTGGCACTTTCCGGATCTGTCCATTCATGCCACTTTCGCTTAGCTACTACCGAGGACATTGGTCCCGTCCTTCGGGCCAAAGAGGATCGTAAAAAAATGATTCTCGATGAGCGAGCGGAGCAGGTATACGGACCAATCGCGTGATTATTGCAAGTTTTGCACGGTTCAGATCTGGCTTTCGCACGGCTATCGTGATATTATAAAATTATTTAATTTCTAATCTTCCTATAAGAAGATCAACTTCTCATCAGTTCGCTTCTTAAAAAAACTTGTCTTGTACGCATTGTCAATCGCAATGTCAAATGACTAGGAATAAGACTTGATAAACGTCGATCACTTACATGTAGCTGATATTATCATTTACTATCTTATGATTTATTAGACATATACATCTAATAAGTAGACATACAATGTCATTCATAATATCATATCGCGTGAAATCCAAGTTGCAGCGATATTAGATCAGAGTCTCATAGGAGGCGATACCAAATATACGAAGGGAAAATAGAGTAAATTCGTGCACACATATAGTCGTACATGTTCTTTCTTCACCGCGTATATTCATCCATGCTCCCATTAAGATGTCAAGCGCTTGCGTGGCGATTGATGGTGGCAAAGTCCCCGCGATTGTTCTACTTAGCAATAAATAAATATCCCTTAGGCTGAATCTAGATCACATAAAACATCCGAAGCCGAAGGTCCGTTTTATAGCGTCCCAGTAATATCTGTCCCAATTCTCTTTCGTGACGGACTCCTCGCTGAAAACGGCGTAAATTTTGCGTCACGCATGGCCACTTTGCTCGAATTCACCACTTCCGCTTACCTAATTGGGACACCGGTCTGCGTTAAAATAACCTCTGTGTGGTCGTTCTTCTCGCAGATGTCTAACGTCACATCACTAAAATGTCCGGACGGCCACTGTTTGCAACGCCACTTCTGCACAATTTTTGTCGGTGTGATCTCCAGGAATTGTCCATGGATATTGCCACCAAACAATTCGAAACAACCGTTCTTTTTTGCGTCCAATTTCACTGTACTTTTCGTAAAGGCTTGCACCATCTACGGAATCAGACAGTCGCTCGGTACAATCATAGCAATGGGCGATGACCTGATTGGTTTATATATTTATGATGATTCCATTAAATTATTACCTCTATCGTAACAAAAACATTATACATTTCTTCTGCTCTGCATTGGAACTTTATTTGTTGCTTGATAGAAGTGGTGCCAATTTTACAGCCTACTGTTTTATTGTTATTTGTTGCCACTGCACTGTTCATTTGTATCTTGAAAAAGAGGAGCAGAGCCATTTTTTATTTGTTTATGTTGTAGGTATCGTTACACTTACCTTAGCGTTAAAACCAGATGTTATATTCGAAATATTTTCCTTTATGTTATCCTTTTGGGGAAGTATCATCCCTTTTGTGAATTCTGGTAAAGGAAAAAGAAACAGATTACATACATACATATCATCTTGTGATCCCTTATCTAATATTCTTTTAATCATTCCAAAGCGAGATTATCACCTTCCTTCAAGAATAACACATATTTCTTTAGTTTTTCTCTTATCGTGTCTTTCCCTTTTGTGTGCAAGAACTTTTTTATTTCCTCTCCTTCTTCTGTACTCTCCTTTAATGTTACTTCGATCTGTGCGTCACGAAAGATTAATTTAACGTTTACATGGTAACTTAACGCTAGATTTCACGATTGAGCTTGTAATACTTACATCTACTTCGCTGATATCATTCTCTTCAGAGAGATTAGGAATATTAATTTTACCTTCAATCTTCTTATTCGACTTTGTGGTTGATGTCCACTTAAGCACAATATCCCAATCATAAAAGAAAATAAGTTTTCCTTTTCTATTATTTACTACTGCCTCGCCTTGACATCTCTCCATTTCTACTATTTTACATAATACTGCAAATTGTACGGTATGGATGTAAAAGATGACACATTAACGATAAGAGTACGCACTACTCTCAATTTTTCCCTCCGTTGCCTGACAAATAAATACTCGTTACTCACCACCGTTTCCCTCGACGTTTAAATTTATAAGAAGCTCTTTTAATTTTTCTTGCGACCATAAAGAAGCGTTCCTTTCTGTCCTGTAATTATTATAACATCAAGGAGAAATGTTGTTACGATGGCAACAAGTAAAACCGTTACCGTTACAAATCTGACATCAAGTTTAATCGGATATACTCTATGCATCGCACAAGTTTAATACATATTGGTGATCGCAGGGCAGGTATCCTAACTTACGCAATAGTGATTAAGCTTGACAACATACCAGTGCCAGTTATTAACATTGGTCGCATCAGGCCTCTCCTCTACGATCCATCGTGGATCGCCCTCACCCCATTTTGCCATTCTCTCCGAGTTTCCTTTACGCTACGGTAAAAGGTGGGCTGGGGTGCTGGAATTTTAAAGTTGAATTAAATTTTGAAATTTTGACCCACACATAAACAGCGCGACGCAGCGCGCTAACGCACACGCGCACGCGCCGCGCGCGCATGCACACGCACACGCACACGCCACGAAGAATGACTTTTCAGAAAAGTCCGACTCCGATTGAAGCTAGGGTCGCGGATATAACATAACATCAAGTTTAGAAGGCAACGAGGCGATCGTGCATGTCCCCGTGTTAACGAGCGGCCACGAAATGAGCGGATTTATCGAGATCTTTGATGTGCACGGTTTACTTACGCGACTCGTGTCGCGAATTATGGTTAGAAAATGATAATTCGCTCGAGCTGCCGTTTCTGTTAAAAGGTTTCGTTACGGGATGACGTTTCGTGGAAAGGTTCGTCGAACGCTGATGACGGAATGTGCTGTCGAACAGGTGAGAGTTTTAGCTAATAACACCAGTCCGTTGACAGACTTGTCCGCAGTTTTCAAATCAAGCCAAGAGACGAGCTCAACATGCGGACTGGAGAGCATTCTCAGGCATTCTGGAAACTTCAGGCGCGGAATGAATCGAATCCCAAGATGGTGCACCTCCCGCGCGGTTTTCACATCGCGATGGCGGAATTCGTGTATTCTCTCCGCAGTGATATTCATATTCATTGATTCCTCACTCGAGCTGTCCTCGATCCCTATCGATATCCATTCCGCGACTCGTTTAATTCTCCGATACTTGCAACGGATTGTTATCATAAGTATTACGTCCGGAAGCTATTCCGATCTCGAGGAACAGAATGCGCGAGACTAATCGGATAACGTATAACCGTAAATCTATTTCTTTTAAAGTATTTTTCCGCATATCAGTAGCATGAAATCTTCTTCGAGCCAGCCGGTGAGAAAATGGGACACGACATTCGGCAGATTTCGAAATAGTTTTTCACATTGTTATCGAATTTCACGCTCGAGTTAACGGGTATCCTAACAGGTAAAACTTTAAGTTCCTACACTCAAAGCTGCCGTCGTCACTCGCGATATCTGAGAGCGATATCTTTCCCCGTCAGAATTTTATTCATTTGTTCACGTTTGCCTCTTTAAACACGCCTGTTTCGATCGCAATTTTTGTCCTCATCGATACATGATACATCTGACGCTAACGCGTAACACGAAAAAATACTCGTGATATAGTAATTACATATAGTAATTATCCCCAGTACATTCGAAATATATTTTCAATAATAATAATAATTACATATCATGACACACAGAGCGGATATAAATCCGCAGCACGCTATTCGACAATTCTACTAATGATTTTCGAATACGAATCCGGTCATGTGACGTAATTTTGATCGTTTGATCGTTTTAAAACGATCGATGTCCAAAGTACAAAAGCCCCAAGGCCTAATATCGGTAACCCTCATCTTGAGCGGGTCTTGCTGGACTACTGGGCCCGGGACCTGGCGCAGGGTACGTTGCGGTCCCTTCGTATCGTATCATCGGCCGATATCCCGCCTGGTCAGCGACGTAATCGACGATTTGCATCCTACCGTCCGGCAACAATACGTGATAAGTCCCGGTGGCCTCCATATCCTTCCTCATCTCGCGATGGCCAAAGTCCAGGCCCGCCGCTGCGTCTTGGACTTCATACGAAAATTCGTAATTCGCTGGATCCTAACGCGGACATAAATCAATCAGTCAAACTGCTGTGAATCCCCAAACGGTTATCGCGTTATTGTCGGTCTCAGCTTTCATTTTGATCATTTTGAGAAGCTTTTATCTCTCCCTCTCTGCATTGTCTGCACAATTGTCTGGTCGTGTTAAAGCGTTCATCCGTAGATCGGTCTGACATAGGGATTTTATTATTATGGAGAATTGCACTTTTTTGCAGGTAATCTCTCCGGGGAGATATGTAAATACATACTTACACCGGCCCATTCATCCGGATGACCAGTCCCCCCTCCCCCACCTGGCCGAGGACTGGGTGGAAGGTAGGCCGGACCCTGAGGTTCGTTGCGAACTCCCATCAAGACCGTCGCTAGTAATATCGCCTGATGAGAGAAAGAATTTGCCACGATGAAAATAAACGTTATTTTCATTATTTCCTATTTTAAACGTTTAATATGAAAATCAGGTCAGGATAATTTTATCAATCAGGATAATTTTAATCTTGCAACGCGAGAGAAATATTTCTGCTCTATAGTAGGATCCAAGCGATACGAAAGATAAACGTAAACTCCCGGATAATCTACCGATCTATTGATGCTCGATTAATGCAACAACAAGCGAAGAGAAGTTCGTTCATTAGAACGCTGATAAAATTGATTTACGCAATTTCATTTTGCTTCATTTCGATTCACGGGAGGTGTTTAGCGAAATCTTAGCGAGTTCTACAAGAAGGGCTTCCGTGAAATGTTTCCAGCGAGAACCGACCTTGCGGATCATTAGCGATTCGGCGAAATTCTACAAGCGTTCGCGAAACTGAGATGACTCGACGCAACGGTCTGGTTTTATAGCGAGCAATTCGATCGCGATGGGATAGAGATGAGAGGCACGACAGTTATTCGGGAAGCCTTAATGCGATCGCATAACTATAATTATAGCTAATAATGTAACCGCAGATTTCTGATGGCGCACGTACCTCCATAACCGTATAATTTGCATGAGTTCTATTACCCAACGGATAACAATAAAGCTGAATTAATAACACTTTCGATTGCGCTATTATTTGTTCCCTAGACTCGCGGCAAGATTAAAACGTTTCGAAATGGGGTATAATAAATATATTGGGTTGATATTGCGATGAAACGCGGCTTGCGATCCAACATGAAGAATGTTCTTATCTTCCGCTAGTCTGCATTTAGGAGAAACATTTTGCTTTAAATCTACTTAATTTACGAATCTATTCATCAAAATGATCAATTTTCTTTCCATCTCCCTTTGTAATTATATTTGCCGATAATTCGGTGTTATTTATTTCGCGTTTCGAATTTGCACACTGATGCATGCATCAGTCTCGTAATTTTCGCGCATGGGTGAAGGCTTGGTCTGTTTATTGCGCTTTATTTGGCGTTAATTGCCATTTATGCCGAATTGAACAACATTAGAGGCGACAAATGAAGATGACGAAGTGCAAGTGACGAAGCGCGTGTGATAAAATCGCTGAAGCGATCGATTTCGAAACAATGATGGTTGCGATCCAATCAGATCTAATTCGTAAATTCTTCGCGCGGTCGTGTTTGTCTTTTCCCGCGACTGCTTTGGCTCGGGCTTACGTTCATGCGCATGCGCGCGCATCGCTCCCGTAACTCGCGCACGTTCGGACGCTCGTCTTAATCGCGCTACGTTCTTGGTCACAAACTTGGTCCGCATTATGCATCTCCAAGAGTGCCGACAACTACGTGCACGTGTCACGGTGTGATATAAATAAATATGTATATGAGACAGTGATCGAGTTAAATCGAGTTAAATTGCGAATATGTCGATTTTTATCACGTGTTTGCGCAAAAATCTCCGTTGAGACTCTCGTCGTGCTGCGCGCCGTTCATTTTCAAATTCGGTTTCAATTCGCGCCCGCCTGATGTCGCTGCAGCACAGTAGCGCTAAAAGACAAACGTCCCGCGATCGTATTCCGTTACAAAGTTCGTTTGCAAATAAAATGTATCGTGCAGCGTCGTGTCGCGCGTGTGTTGCAAGATCTTGTCGACGAGGGAAATTGCACGGAAAAGAAGACTCGATCGTAGCAGTGCTCGAAGATTAAAATGAGGTTAAGTATAACCAGCGGTAAGTGCAAAACTTGTTGCCATTTACCGTCGCGGCGAATCTTGTCGCTCGGACCGAAGCTTTATTCAGCAGAATAATTACATTGACATTACTCGTTACTAGGGCGAGCAATTTTTGTTCACCAAACGATTCATCGTCATCGCGAATAACTGTTGAGGCTCAAATTGAGACTGTCGTCATTTATATGGCACGTTTATTGTTGTAAACTCGTCGTCTTTTACATTCTCGCTCTCTCTTTCTCTTTCTCAACAATGCATCTCGCAACGCCGTGAAACCGGAAGTTGTAAAATGTACTAAAGCTAACTTAAACTAAGACTTTAGACTTTTTGCACTTTCGACGATTAATGCCTCTTCCTTACATAATTACTCTTCATTATATAATTATTCTTCTTTACATAATCACGATACATTGTGCGTATTTAGATTTCGCGTGATCGATCGCTCACAGTTCGCATATCGCGAAGTATCGAATCGATATCGATCTCCTTAGCTAACCTAGCATACCTAACGTACAAGATTATTTCGCTGATCTGCTGCTAAGTTCACACGCGTTCGAACGCGTACGCACAGTGGCACTATTTTTGTTCTGAGATGAGTATGCACATAAATTTAGCCGTTTTACAGAATCTTGCGCGATGCTGTTCTCCAGCGAAGGCATGAAGAGCGTCGGGTTTTTACATTACCGTTTGACAGTAAAACTGGCTAAATTTCATATAAAAGAAAAAAAAAGATTCTGCAACTTTCTGCGTACATACCTCCATAATTTCTGACGGGATTATGCGCGTGTGTATTTATTATTCATATAAATTATCCAAACATATTAAAAGTACAAAGTACATCTCGACATTATTGCCGGTTATGTGTGCTCGATAGATCTGTACAAACTCGACTGGCTTTTGCAAGCTTTGGTGAATCTTTGAGTCGGTCTTTCCACCCCTCGTGAACGTGAGGCTGAAGAAGCGTGGAAACTCGCGCAGAGAATCGCGCGAGTTCTCGAAATTTTCAAAGTCCCACAAAATTTTTACAATCGAATAAATCTACGCTGAATCAAACGCTCAAACTTATCGATTATCCAAAACTTAGCTACGCAAAGGGTACGAGTAATTAGAGACGAATAATTGCAGATTGTCGCAATGAAATAAAGTCAAGAGACTTAATCTCAATAATTCCAACGATACATCGACTCGTGAAGAAGCAAAGTCAAGAACGAAATATGTACAGACCTCTCGCCGATGGAGCTTACATTCCGAACGCGACATCGCGACGAATGTAACATCCACGCTTCAAACGTCTATAATACTGTTCCGTTTCTTCTCGACGTCCGCCGAGTCCAGATCGTTGCCGAGGCTACCCACGCGACCTCTCAACCCGACTCCGCCGCCGACCTGACCGGTCGCTTTGAGCTTCTCCTGCATCTGCGCCAGGATGTCTTGCATCCTTCGAATCTGCGTGCCAGACAAACACAAATGGCGTAATCTCGTGGGGATTCCGTCCTCGTCGCGTATTTCGTTCTCTTACCTCCTCGTCCTTCTGCAAGAGGAGCCTGTCCGTGTCGGATATGCTGTTCTCAAAGTGCGGCCCGGAGTCTCTCTTCAGTTTGCTGCAAGAAGGAAGCGTTACTTACTTCCGTGATCATTCAGAGTGAGAAACTACCGACGAATCTAACGAATGCAACGGAAGCGTTACGAAAAGCCGCGAGGAAGTCTAATCAATTCTATGCGCTTCTTCTGGTCGCTAATTTTTTGCTGCCCCTTACGTGAAAATCGATGCAAGACTATTACCGATTACGACACATCGTTAAGAGTACAAACTGGTCAGATTGCTGGCAAATACTTTTGAGAATCATGCAAAACGCACAGAGGATCTACGGAAGAATGCCGAGCCTTCACTCCTCGTCGGATTTAATCTAATCTATGTCGATAATCTGTCTCTATCTCTCTCCAGCCTGGATCTTTTATTCGCTTCAACATTGTTGCCTTCGCGATCCCGCTGTGCGTGTTGCGAACGCGCGGCAAGCGCGTTCGTAATGTGTAATACCTACTGAAATGCAATATTTATTTACATGCGTAAATACCTCCGTTCCCGGATCGCCTGTTGCGAAATTTGCGAAATACATTGGGCCCGAAAATTCTCGTAGTGGACGTCCTGCGTGACGTCCTTTAGATCCTGCATGTGCGTCGATATTAGCATCGTCCTTAGTTTCACGAAGTCACTGTGCTTCGGGTTCTCGACTATGATCATGAATCAGAATAGCGAACAGTTAAACATCGGACATTGGCACGCGAAAGCCGGCGAGTGCCCGGAAGCACGTTCAACCCTCTTCAGCTTTCGCTAATTCGACGCCGTCGATCGATCGGACCGGTGGAGGGCTTAAGCCCTGTCGAGAGGCTCTAGGTTGCCAATTACTACTTTAATTCCCAACTGCGTCCCAAGTTGCGAGCTTTACTTGACGATTTACTCGACGAAGATTTAAATTTGAAAATCTCTCCCTAGCAAGGAGCACTCGATTCTCTCGATTCTACTCTACGAATTCCGATCCCTTTGATGATGTTACGTTCGAGTGTCCTCTCGATTCTTTCAACGATCGTTAGCGAGGGCTCGTAACGATGATGATAATATTTTGTCGGATGCCCGAGCAAGATCTCGGGCATAAAGCGTGGATCTGTCTAAATGAATCTTTCGAAGCAGATTAAACTGGCCCGAAGAGCTCACTCTCAGACCTGCTTTTATCTACCTCGCATGCTCCGACGAGCGAGATCGCGAGATAGGGAAGCATTAATTTCATATACAACGTAAAACCATCACCTTCCACCACGCCCCACGGATACTGTCGGCCGCGAACTTTCCTTCCGGCGACCTCCAGTACCGTCGAGCTGCCGACGACCGCGAAAGGTATGCAGGCTTTCAGCTCCTTGTCCTGCTGCTTGAACTCTTCGTCCTCGTCGCTGTCGCAGTCCGGGAATTGATATATCTGCCCGGAAGGAAGAAAGGAAATTAGAACGAGCAGTGTCTGAAAATACGTCGGGAACAACTGCTCGCAGTGAGGCCTCCAAGCAGAGGAGGAGAGCTCAAGGTCGCGGAAGCTTTCGGGTGTATGTCGCACCTGTATCTCGTGTTCCTCGATATCCGCCAAGATGCGCTCCTTCAGCTTCTTCACCTCGTGGGTGGTCAGAGTGTCCGCCTTCGCTATCACGGGAACGACGTTGACCTTCCGATGTAGACGCCTCAGCACCTCCAGGTCGATCTGCCGGAGGCTGCGAGGGGATCTCGCCGTTAGAATCGGAGTAAGGATCGAGCTCGAAGCTCGGAATCGTTCGATAAGAGCGAACGGAACGAGAACAGAACTGCGCGTGCACATACCCATGGCCGTACGGCGGTATGAAGTACAGACAACAGTGTACCCTGTTGTCCTGAATGTTTTTCCTATTCAAGCCGCTCTCGTCCGTGAAATACTGGCGGAATTGCTCGTCGATGTAAGCCGAGCAGGCCTTCCACGTGTCCTCGCAATTTACCGCATCGCCGAATCCTGCAACGATACGTAAACACGTCGTGGAATCAGTTTTCAGGATCGGAACGGTCACCGCCATTAACAGCGACGTCGCTCCGTTGGGCAAAGCGTAAACTCGGGGTCACCGTTTACGGGACATCTAGTTTCTACGATTGATCGAGTGTCGGCGAATGGCCGTGACATCATTGCTGGGGAGGAGGGGGGGGGGRGGGGGCGGGAAAGGGACTTGCTGACCTGGCGTGTCCACGATCGTCAAGCGGAGCCGGACGCCGCGCTCCTCTATGTCCATTGTTTTCTTCTCGATGGAGGTGGTCTTAACCACGCGTTCTGCAAGCGAACGATGAATATTTATCAATGTGAGTATTTATCAATGTTCATCCGAGATCGGTTTACGAGCGGTTTATCAAGAACGCAGATCGAGTGACTCGAGGTAAGCTGGGGAGATTTCTGAACAATTCCGAACGTTTGCTAAGTGCTGTTGCCGATTAGTCGAGGGCGATGAGAGATGAAGCGTTTATATGAAGCGACGATAACAATAAGTTCCGTTCCCGATTTGAACTGCTTACGGAGCGAGCGAAGCACGCACCTGCCGCATCCGGAATGCGCCGGTCTTTGTAGAGATCTCCGAGGAAGAGGCTGTTTATGAGGGTCGACTTGCCAAGACCGGTCTCACCCAACACCATCAGGGTGAACTCGAAGCCTCTCTTCACCGACTTTCGGTGCACTTGCTCCGGCAGCGTCGCGAAACCGATGTAATCCCTGTCTTACTGAGCGAAACAAAGGTCATCGTTAGTAGCGCGATCCGTCCATTGGAGAAAACTCTCTCTGTCGTTCGCGAGTGGTTCGCCAGCCGTGAAGTAAACTTCTCATTCCAAGTGAAACGAATGCAATCTCGGATATCGCGATCAAGTTATCGCAGTCTAACGGCGCAGATAGCGTTGGATAAAATAATTCTGATGAAATGATTCACGAGCCGGCCGCCCGGAGGACCGCTCCTACGTATGACGAACGGATCTCCGACTCAATCCTGAGGAGCAAGGAGAAAGAACGAGGATCTACGTACCACCGGACATAATGGCAGCATCGAGGGACGCTTCGTCGGGTAGAACAACGGCCGGACTTCGGACAAACGCACTAAAAGACCGAGGGTAGCCCTCGTGAATGCCTTCCGCTCGTCGGGGCGACTTGCGCTGGCGCACTGTCGACCGGCCGATCAATAGTCGCCCGTGCTCTCTCTCCTACAGATGCACTCTAAGCTGCACGTCGAGCCGAGTTCGAGCCGAGGCGGACGCGCGCATGCCGCGTGCGGAATAAATAGCAACATTATCTAGGCGCACGCCCCGTCCCTCCAACGGTCACGAGCGCGGCCGGAAGAGCGGAAACGATTGCGCGAATCGCGCGAACCTGAGCTGATTACGTCGCGAGTAAGCGAGCACTGCTGCCTGCACGGGGTAGTCAATGGGAGAGGAACGATGATGGGCTTTCCTGCCACGAATCTGGCTCTCGTGCTCGAGCGTTGTCTCGTTGACGTCTCTCGCGAGATCGCGAGATCTCGAAGGCGATGCTGTTGCCTCCGCATGCCTTCGTACTTTGCGAATTGGCTGGATTAATTGGCAAATTAATCCGTGGCGTGCGTCCCGCCAGGGCGCAGCTGACACGTTTCACCTCATCTTTGTCAACGATTCTCGGTAATTGGCCGGTGTCGTAACGGAGGAAGGCGGAGAGGAGGGCAGGCGCTTGGCGTTTTACGTTATCGCGTTTTACTTGGCCGTTATTTGTATTAATTAACAATTATCGCTGGTTTATTGCGCGCCGTAAGCCGGCTTACGGACACGCGCGATGAATTATCGGGTCGTACGTCGAGTTCTACGTCGACGCGGAATATGAAATGCGGACTTCATAAAAAAAGAGAAAAAGTACAATGTTTATTGCAACATGCGCGATAATGCAGAGCGATGACAGGCGTGACAATAATCCAAGGTGGGCTATCGCAAGGCCGGGGATTTGATTCGCGATCGGGAAACTCTCGCTTTCCGCTGCTACTTCTTCGTGTACGCCATTACGTCGTTAACGTCGTCCTTGGAGCCGAGGAAAATGGGCGATCTCTGGTGAATGCTCTCGGGAACGACGTCCAGAATATCAATGTCCCCATTCGTTGCCAGACCACCGGCTTCCTTCACTATGAAGGCCATCGGGATGCACTCGTAGAGAAGCCGCAGCTGAAATCGACGATGTGCAGTGAGTCGGGAGCGCGCGATACTCGATTACGTTGATTCGACTCGTTCGGGATATCTCTCGAGCGTGGCTGAGACGCGCCCTTGGAATCTCTCGATTGATAACGCATCTCAGTGATAACGCACCAGAGTGAGATTCGAGTTAATTATTGGTAAACGCGTTCCGTCTTGCGCGTTCCAGCGTACGTATCGATGTATCGGTATTCCGATGGCGAGTTACGGTGGCGCGCGCGCGCGCATCTGAGTAACGCGAAAAGTCCGATAATTTTTCACGATGGAAACGAGCGGTCTGCGCTCCGCTTGCCGTCCGACTTTAAACCTGATATTCAGCAGGCGGATAAAACGATTCGCGACGATTCCCGATAATTTCCCGCAGCACTTATCAGACAGCGAAGGCAAATGCGTTGCGAGGTTGCGCCTCGCTTGCGGCGAACGATTAGCATATTTGCATTACGCATCGGCGATAAGCTCGAGAAATTGAGGCACTTTCGCAATCGGGAAACGAAAAAACGAGATAAGAAAGATAGACGAGCCAACGCGTGCATCGCCTGTTGCATAATCGCGCATCGTGTTTTTCTCCGGCTTACGAAACAGCGATGTTTACATTCGCGCTATCGCTGATCGATTGCCGCTATCGAGCGAGATAACGAGTTACCTTGCCATTGGGGCTGCTCTTGCTCGCCGGATACAAGAAGATGCCGCCGTACTTGATCGTTCGGTGAACATCGGCGACCATGGAGCCCACGTACCTGGCACTGTAGGCTTTCCCACTGGCGGGATACTTCCTCGAACGTACGTATTCCTTGACGCCGGCGTCCCAGGTGCTCTCGTTGCCCTCGTTGATGCTGCAAATGACCTCACGTTAGGCCAAGCGAGTTCGCTGCTCGCGCAGCGAAAACCCTGACCTCCGGATCGCCCTCGCGCGCGCGGGAGTCGCGGCCTCCCTCTATGGAGGGATGATCGATTATGGGATTTCCGGAGAGTATGCGGCGTCCCTCCCTCCCCCCTCCCCCCTCTTCCATCTCTCGTATCGGCGAATAACTCGCGGTGACCGAGATCGCTCGAAGCGGGTGGCTCCTTCTTTCCCCGTCGTACCTGTATATGTTCCCTCGCTCGGGCACGCGCATGTTCCTCTCGGTGAGAATAAATTCCCCGATAGCCGGGTCGTAGGTGAAGCCGTTAACGCCGTGGCCGATCGAGAGCACTATCATGGTCGCCGAGCCGTACAGAGCGTATCCGGCCGCGACGAGATCGCGTCCCGGCTGCAGCGCGGCCTGGACCGCGGATTTGTCGAATCGTTCGGGTTTCTTGTAGATGCCAAAGATGGAGCCGACCGAGACCAGACAGTCGATGTTGGAGGAGCCGTCGAGCGGGTCGAAGCAGACGATGTACTTGCCGCTCTTCTCCGTCTCCACCTCGATCGCGTCCTGGTTCTCCTCGCTCACGAGGACGCACGTGGTGAACGAGGACGTCAGCATGTTGACGAACAGCTCGTTGCTCAGGATGTCCAGCTTCTTCACCTCCTCGCCCTGCACGTTGGTGTTGCCGGCGATGCCGTACCTGTGCACGAAACGTGCGCGTCATGTGATTGATATTCCGGAGCGGGCGTCGCGGTCAGTCCGATTGATCGCGAAGCTGCGGCGAATGTGAATGGAGCAAGCGGAATGTTTCCTAACGGCCAGTCCATTGACGGGACTCTTGGAAGTACGAGTATAGCGTCGAGTTATTGGAGCGGCGCGTTGAAGAAGGCTGATCATTGGAGGAAAATGCTCCTTCCGCCGCGGACTCGGCGGCGCGAGACATCACCATTTCAGTCCATCTCGTTCTTGCGCCGGACTGGTTTTATTCGCGTCGCGGCGCGATAATCGCTTTTACGTTCTTCGCTTATACGAACGCTCCTAAGAATCGAATTAGAGACTGATCGCCTTGTCGTGTGTCGAGCGAGACACGCGCGGCTGCCGAATACGTTTCGATAAAATAGACACGCGCGACTAGAACGTCAGCCGCGGTTGCGGTGCGGTTGCGGAAACCCCGCGTATGTGTCGGCAATGCGCGATGCAGCTTGCCCGCGGCAAGCTCTGTGCTAAATTCTGCTCGTTACGCTCGTCGGCCGAAGACGAGCGCGAAATCGCACGTGCCACGTTCGCATGCGACACGCGAGACCTCGCGGTTTACCGTGAACGAAACAACTTTGCAGCATGTAAACGTAAACGCGGACCATTTGCGTGACGTCCGATCGCTCGCTGTGACTCACACACACGGTGAATTATCATTACGCACACGTGTACACGAGGTGTACACGCGTGTACGTGATCGAAATTTCATTCGTGGCATTATCCTTCTCTCCGACTTTCATCAAAGTGTTCCGCGACGAACCTGCTGACCCGGTCGCCCGGGTCGCGCCGACTGTGGAATGTGCGGATTCAGGTGGCTATTCGGGGAATTTTCCTGCGGTTCAGCATTCCACTCACATGTTGGCGATGCCGGCCTTTCGGACGGCCGAGCTAACGGCCTTCACGGCGGTTTGTATGCTGTTGAGCAGCTGCGTGAGATCGCCGGTCGCCGATGGCGCCTTGCGCTGCTCCGCCAGCACGAATCTCGTCAGCGTCATGCAATCCGAGTCGAGGATTGTGTTCTTTGACGTCATCGCGGCTGAAGTTCCGGGCGAGGCGAGAGAGAGGAAAAGCGGGGCTACCGCGAGCGGAACGCGTGCCGATGGAGACTAAGGCCAACGCGATCGACGCGACAATTATATAAGCTCGCGGCGACGATGATGACGAGGACGATTGGTGGTCGCGTTATCGTTAGAGTGAAAGCAGCAGTGTCGGTATCGAGCTCCGGATACCCTGCTCGGGTTTCGGCGGTTACGACAGTGTTTTACGAAAACCCAGCGGTGAGAGATACGCTCGTCATTGACGCCGCTCCTCCGCGCGCGCGCGAACGAGATGGAGATATGAAACGCAGAAACAGAAACGCAGGGTATTAATTGTTTATTGTTATCGGCTTGCTCTGCTGCAGCTCGGCGAAGCGCGCCGAGAACGGAGACAAAGTGCATTCGCGGAGAACGCTCGAAGCGAAGCTCGACGCGTATTTTGGCACGTCTCCATGCGGAGGGGACAATTCGCCATTTTTACGCCTCGTTCGCGCCTCGTTCGCTCCAAGCGGCGAATTCGTCGCTTTATTAATTCACCAGCCGTGCGCCATGCGTTAATGATACGAATTTAACGGCGCGCAGCGGGGCCGCGCTGATTGCGGCACGTTCGAGAGAACAAAATCCCCGGGAAAGCCGATAATCGCGTAATGCGCGGAAAATGGCGCGTGTTAGCGCGCGAATTTTGTCCGGTTTAGTTATTTCGTCGTCGCGCGGCTTTTTATCCGCTCTTCCTGCGCACACGGAGTGAACGTGCGTTAATACGTGCCGCTCGTATGCTGTACACACGTACGACCTCGTCATGGAAAAGCGCGGCGACGCGTGCAAACGATATATCGCGCGAGTGCGATATCGACTCGATCGATCGGTCGCGAGAGTCAGACCGCGCCAAGATTCGCTTTGCCGATCGCGCGTCGTCTCTCCCGCGGACGGATCTCGTTGCTCTTCGCATCCCGAGATTCCAGCCCGGTGTGCAATGTGGAAGAGTGCATCGGCACTCTTTTAGACGGCGCGAAACGTCGAGTGAATCGGCGTTTGCGATTTGAATTGCGACTCGCGAGTTAATCTCGCGATAAGAATCGCGGCCTTCCAACAAACTGACGCAAATGTCGCGCGGTACATGATTAAACTAAATACGTGACGCGGGATTAACCCCGCCACGAAGAGTCGATGGAGTGGCAATTTACCGAAACAGCGGCGATTTATTGCTCTCGTGTGCGTGATCGCTGCCTCATCGCGCTGCAAATCATTCATTTTTCTCTCTTGTCTAACGATCATTTTATTCCGCTGACATCGCGTCGGCGATACACATCTGCCGCAACAAATTACCGTTGAATCGTCATAATTTCTCTATATAACGCTACAAACATGCGCGTTACAAACATCACCGGCTTGTTCTCGGAGAACTGTCATCCGTCTACAAACGGACGCGACGAAACAATTAATGCGAATCAGCGAACAAGTTGATATCTCTACTACGTCTATATCTATAGAATATTAATAAAAATAATTTCATTTCATTTCGTCCTCTCGCGATCGCATCTCTGCATTAAACGCTTCGCTCGCGCTTCTCTAACGCGGATGAAACTCCTTTAAAGAATCGCGCTCGGCGTCGTTTCCTCGCTGCTTCGTCGACTCGTCGTCGTCATCGTCGTCGTCGTTGTTGTCCTAACTCTGCCTCCTAAGAGTCTACCTCGACGACCTCTGACCTGTCGCGAAGCGTGCTCCGTCGAGAGATCCTGGACGGCCTACAGATCGATGAGCTTGTACTGCATCGGCGATTCCAGCGTGTTTATAAATCGGCTTTTGTACTTGAGCGGCCCGTGATGCCATTCGATCCGGAAATTTCGTATGACCTGGATAAAACAGATGCGCATTCGGTGCACGTTCCTTTTGCAGCTCGCTGGCGCTTCGCGATGAAGATCGGACGCGAGGAAGAACGAGGGGCGGAGGGTAGGAGGCTTTTCCGCCCGGGAGTCAGCGATTCGATTGAAGAGCGCGATTTCGAGGCTCGGTGATCCCCGCCGGGACTTCCGGTTCCTCAAAATTATATGACGGCGATCGTCGGATCGCTCGATCGGTGACTTTCAAACGAATCGGGGATCTTTGACGCGTTAACGAAACGCCGAGCGTTTCGCCGACGAATTTCTCCGGAGGCATCCATTCGAGAATTCGCGATATTCGTGCTCGCGGAGACGCGGATGATTTTTCAAAAAGTTCGAAAACTGCGTCCACGCGGTCCGCGCTCGATCGTTAACTCGCCTGAATTCGTTGGAATGATCTTCTCGGCTCTTGCCGGTCTCTTGCTACGAGGAGGAGTCAGAACCGGAAAGATCGATCGGAGGGGTGGAAAGGGTGGTCTCCGTTAATGTGGGTTAAACGTCGCCTGAGCGAGTCGCGGAATCGTACTCTTCAATTCTTCGCGGAAAATAACAGCGGGAGAACGGGCGAATCCGCGAGAATATTTAGTCCTCCGGGAATTCATGCTGCGACATCGTTATTACATTGCTATGCATAGTCACGCATAGTCCAACGCTCCGAGGGAATTGAATCTGTATATTATGCAAGCACGTTGTCTGCTTCTGTTATTGTCCCACTTGGCGCGCGATATATTTTCGCGCGCGCGTTTAAAGCTCTCAGCTTATTAAACATCCGCGCTTAGCGTGCATGAATAAAACATCGCCGCGGAAAATATAGGCTCCCGCGCGGAACGTACGAGCGGATCGAAAGCAAGGACCGGCAAGAATCGCTCTTCCGCTCGGAAGAGGTCCGCATTCGCTCCGGCTCGCTTCCGGCGCAGCCGGAGCGAAACGAACGCGAACGAGCAAACGCGAAGAAGATTAACCGAATGCCCGAGTGCAGCAGTTTTCTTTCCATTTCTGGGCGAGCCGCGAGTTCGGCGCAAGGAAAATGTCGTAGAAAGCAACGAGGGCTGCGAGGGTAAACGAGAGGAAGAGAGGTAAACGAGTGAAGAATCGTGTGATGATGAATCCGCGCTATCGCGGCTTATCGAGACGCTTGGAGGGTAAAAATCGAGAACGTTCGACGAGCCCTTGAGCTCCGCCGTCATTCTCCTAACGAAGGGCGCGTTTATCCCGAATGGAGAACCAGTTATCGCGATCCGCGTGGGTGAGAAGGGTTCGAAGGGTTCGAAGGGTTCGAAGGATTGGCAGTCGGACTGGCAGCGAAAGTTTACGAACTGTCAGGAGCAACGTCTCCAGCTCCATCTCGGCGAATCGTCGGCCGATGCAGGTGCGGGAACCGAATCCAAAGGGCATGTACGAGAAGGGATGCGCCTCCTTGGCCGGTGGGAACTCGGTGTTGCCCCGCAACCATCTCTCGGGGATGTACTCTTGCGACCGCAGGAACTGCTTTTCGTTGATCGATATCACTGGATGGCAGGCGACGAGATTGTACTGACGACAGAACAGATCGTTTTCAGCGACTTTGTCGATCGAACGTCGCCGTGACGGAGCGTATCTCCGATTTTCCCTTTATATTCGCGTATTCTCCCTACCGGGAGGCGGACTCGCAGGATCCCCGATTCAGACGTCCTCGCCTCGGCGAATGACGAGGAAATTCCGCGCGAAGAATTAATTGATTAGAGGTAGCTGTAGAAATTAATTCCTTGCTTTCCGCACGAATTATCTCGAAAGCGCGAAACTTGGCGAGGTTGAATGGCTCGGAAAGATCCTCGAAAATGATATTCGACACGAATTTGATCGAGATCCTGTGAATCTTTGTAAATAAATTTTGCACTCTATAAGGAAGCAGGGAATTAATTTGTATAACGCCTAACGATAACGTTCGGACTTTGACGAAGATTGTCAAACATGCCCTAATATGGCCAATTCTGGAATATTATGGCCAGCAATGCTCACGTATGGTCCATTATGATTAGAAACATCAAGTTTGGCCAATAGTATAACAGTATCTGCAGTTTCGAGAACCTCTGTTACCGTGTGCTACATTTCGCGATTTGGGGCATTCTGAGACAAGATTGGTGGAATATGGCCTGAGGACGCCACTAATGGTCCCATATGCCTAATTAGAGCCTAGTATGACCAATTTTGGGCAAATTTGCCCCATTATGGCCAGTTCGGCCCAAGATTGGAATGATACGTCAGGTTTTGCTATACGTGGCACGATATGATAACATAGTACAAAACTTCGGACTTTCGCGAAACCCGGTTCCTTGAACCGGGAAGAATTGATTCGTCGGAACGACAGACGCGGATCATTGCCAGAATACTATGAGTAGTTTAACCTTGCAATTAAGAGAACCTACCCCTTTCGGTATCTTGTATCCTCCAATGGAAACATCCGACTGCATGGTTCTGAGATTGCCGATGGCGAGGGGGAACAGTCGAAGGGACTCCTTGATGCAGGCTTTAGCGTACTTGGTCTCGTGCAGCACCTCGTGCGTAACGGCCGATGTTTTGTCCGGTAATAGCGACATGACCTCATCCCGTAGCTTCTCCTGCTTCTCCGGATTAGTCGCGATGTAATACAGCAAGGCGCCACCTATGTTACCGGTCTGCAACGAGTCCCCCCTTAAAATCGGTCCGTAACGCGATAACGCGAACGGTATACACCGCTTCTGCGTCTATTTTTGTCTTTTGCTTTCTTGTGCGCGACAGTTTAGGGATTCACCACCCCTCTCGCTCCCTCCCTCCCTCCCTCTCTCTCTCTCTTTCTCTTTCTCTCTCGGACGTTTCAGCAAGAATTAGGAAACTGCAGCGTTTCCATCCGAGAAGAGCGCGCGTGAGAGATGGAGAGAGAGAGAGAGAGAGAGAAAGAGAGAGAGAGAGAGAGAGAGAGAGAGAGAGAGAGACCGCCAGAAAGTTCTTGCGCGCGTCGTTTCGCGCGTGTTCCAAAGCGGGCTCTCGTTGTTTGGATCGTGTCGATCGGAGATGGGGTTGTTTTGATGGTCGGATGCGACGATCGCAGTCCCGCTTACCGTGTCAACACCAGCCGTTATCATGTCGAGCGCCATCACGTTTGCCGTTTGCTCGTCGATGTCCAGGAGCTTCTCCAGCACGCAGATCTCCCGTGGGTTGGCCTTGTTCGCCTCCTTGCGGAATTTCGTCTTGGCGCGATTGATGTGCTTAGAGGAGATGCTGAAGGAGGGCATAAAACGTTGAACTTTCCCGATCACGGCGACGGCGAGAGCGCATTTATTTTTATCGCAATCAGCGCGCGCGCAATTACCGGCTCGTAATTAGCGTGGATTTCGCTAATTACGAGCAGCAGCGAGTCGCCGTTGATGCATTAGCGTTCGACATTTACCCGTTAAGCGTATCCAGCGTGTGGAAGAACTTCTTGAGATTCCGCGTGTTGTACAGCTTCCACAGGGACGGCAGTATCTCCAGCTGATACATGAGATCGAACATATCGTGCACGCAATTAATCATTATTTGCGGCTCAGAGTCGGCGGGAAGATTAGGCCGTAGGCAGCCTAGTCGACAATTCAGCGCGATCGAGCACATCGCTGTTAATTACATAATTACGGTGGATTACTCTCTCTTTCTCTCTCTCTCTCTCCATGATCGACGAGCTCGATAGGAGAGCGGATGTATTTTTAATGTACGGCTGCTCTTGCCTCCGCGACCAGCGCGTTGCGATTCCGCTCGAATTTATCGGGCCGCCGCACCGATCGATCGACAGAGACGGAAAAGGGAACGAATTATGTAATCGCCGTGTCAACTGTCGCTCCTGCAGCCTCGCTCTGTCGCATCATCGGTAACCGATCGGTCAGCGAAACGGCCTCTCGATACGGCCTCTTCGAGCGGGATCGCAAAGCGTGTCACTCGCGCGAGGGACTCGCGCGAGTAGACGCGCGTGTACTCACACTCCAGGGCCCACTTGTACAGCTCGTTGACAAAGTTGGGCGGCAGCTCCAGGCTCTTGGGGTCCCGCAACGCTCGCATCTTCTCCACGAACTCGAGCGTCACCTCGCTGATCTGCGCGACATGCACTTTGACCGTTTGCGGTTGCATCATGTGCGGGTTGACTTTCGAGCGAAAGTCGTACCACAGCTTGCCTTGGCTGAAAGCAGGCGACAGCTCTTTTCAGCACGCAGAGCGAGAGAGAGTGAGAGAGGAGGAGGGGGAGAGAGGAGGAGAGATGGGACATCGTACGCAATTTACGTAGGCCTCTCTGTGTTTGGCCTCTCTGCACACTCGCTGGACTATCGACCGTGCAGGACACCGTCGAGGGTGAGAGAGGGCAAGGGAGAGAGAGGGAGAGAGAGAGAGAGAGAGAGAGAGAGGATGGCAACGAGAGCTGCTTCGTCAGCTCGTGTATTTTGACGAATTTTCGAGGCATCGACGACATTGGCGCTTTTATGACGGTTTTATCATGTCGCGCTGCGCCGGGCAACGCCTGTATCTATCAGTGCTAATTAAAAGTGCTTATGATAATCGCGTTACGATAATCTAACGACGCAAATCGGCCATATATAATTTCAACGGTTCACGTGGCTCCGTAATGTCTCCGCGGATAAATCACGGTCCCTAAATCGAGCGATCGAAGCCGAGGAAGCCGCTAAACTTTGCACGCATCGCGATCTCTTCGCGATGTTGTAGAGCGCAGCCGAAGAGAGGCTGCACAGAGATTGATGTATCATGCCTTCTCCATCCGTTCGCAAGTATTCTCTCTTTCTCGTTGTCGTTGCTCGCGAGAGCGACTCGGAGATGTCGAGGAGTAATTCGAACGAGAGAGATGGAGACTTGTTCTCTAATGATGACCTCGCACCTACCTCGTCGCGACGCCGTACTTCCCGTTGTAGATGTGCTCTCTGTTCTGGCGATAATAATGCAGGCACTCCATCGCGATCCGCATCGGCCATATGCCTTCCAAGCGATACATCTTCTCGCAGAGCTCCGCCGAGAACAGGAAAACGCACGGCGGACGGTTCACTATGCCGTCCAGCTTCACCATGTCGCCGAACTCGTTGTGCAGCATCTGCATTTGCGTGATGGCGTCCACATTGCCATATTTACCTGCACCGTGTACACTTCGGTTAAGCCGCTAATCGTCACGCAAGCTACTTTAATCACGGACGGATCGCGCGCTCTTCAGCATCGACCTTCTCTTGCTCACCAATCGCGAATCCGCAATGGTGCAATCACGCTGAGATCACCCGGTCGATAATCAGAGCTCGGCAGAAGAAAGAAAGGGAAAGAGATTCTTACCTATATAAGGCATAAATCGCAACATGTTGCCGAACAGAGGCCACGCTTTCGGACCGGGAATGTCCTTGGTCGGACGGTCTTCCTGCAGCTCGGTCTTCTCGTCCTTCATGATGTTCTGGATGGAGGCGTAAGCCTCGACCGAGCTCGCGCGACGTTGCAGCATCGACGGTACCATCGACTGCAAACGCGAGCCATTGATCTCGCGGATGAGAAAAGCGGTCCGCATCATGCTTCAGTCTTGGTTGTCTCGCTTTCCAACTTGCCTCTCCTGCCAAAGTATCAACGTGTCTATTTGTCGCGGGACGATTCGTAAGGGCGATTCGCACGAAACGATATGCGTCGAATTGCGCCGCTAGTTCTCCTATTTATGGCGATAAACATGAAGAAATGCGTCACTAATGCAAACGCAACTCGAGATATTTAGGCTGATAGAGAAATATTGCGCGTAGAATATGAAACTACAGATTAGTATCGAATGTCAAGTGATTCCCGATGTGACGCAAATGCGTTTATATTTCACGAGTGCCGAAATTCGAATGGAAGAGTAGCAGATTAATATTAATAGCTTTCCTTTACTGATAAGTTCTGCTTGCGCTACTGATACATAGATATTGTCGCGAGATACCGCATCTAATGCAGCGGAAAAAAACAATTCGCTGACAAGATTAAGAGGTTCCGCCTTATCGCCGCCAATATTATCATTCGCTGTATGGACGGAATAGTGAAATAAAAGTGGCGCGGAACTTTGCTCGATTAATAAATCATATTGTCATAACAGCAAGAAATCTATTCTCATATCATATGCCTGTAACAACAGCAGCGATTGCGGCAATGAGAGAGACAGAGGGCAGAAACGGCAAAATAAGATGCTTCGCTCTGATTGATGCATTTTTATCAATAAAAAAATGTAATCTCTGATCCGACACGATCCAAAGTCTCTGTATTATATTGCGTAAAGCCACATTTGACCGTGACGTCGAACAATTCGAAAAATCAATCGATCAATGGACATTCGTCCCCGCTGCGACAGCGAACACTTTCCTTGTCCGTTTCCGCGTCTGTGCGCGCATAAGAGCAAGAGAGAAGGAGAGAGACGCTTGCGTGCAGCATCTCGAATTCGGTATTTATCATCTCCACGTTAATCAATATACTCAACTCAAGGGAGAGGGAGAGCCGTGCCGAGTTAACGGACGCGGCAATTTCGGGCTCGATCACTCGTTTAAAGTTTTACATGCTCTCGTTGCGCGCTGGAGGGTTGCCGATCCCGCCGCGAAGAGCACGCACACACATAAACATGCTTGTACACGTCCGGAGGGTGGAAGACTGACGAGCCGCCGCGCGATATTTACAAGCGGTCATCGTCTTGGGCCGACATTCAATTCGTACGGCGTGCTGGGCTGTAAAGCACGACGAAGGGATTTTCCGGGAGATATCGAGTTATGGTCCCGCGGAGACCCGAAGCTGCCATGGCGCTGGACCGAAACACGCCAGCCGCCTCTGCGTCGACACCCACACGCGCGCGCGCGCATACACACACACACACACATGGCGGGCGGACGTTATAGCGCGGATGACCCCCGACGACGGGCCGGGCACCCCGCTTATTCACCCTCGCCCGCGCCAGCTTTCGATCCGACATCTCTCGCCTTAGCTTAACCCTCAGACGTCGGAAATACTTTCAATCCGGAGAGCGACGAAAATAGGTCATATTTCAACCCGCTCCTCCGCCGGAGTCGGAGTCGGCACTTTGTTGTTCCGAAGCCCTGACGAAGTCCCGCCGCGTGATGTCTCATCCGTCGCAAGCTCGACCACCCTCGTTCCTCCCCCGTCCTCTCATTTCCTCTCGGGCAGAAAAAGCGGAGAAACGCGAATCCTAATCGGGCGAGCGAGCAGCGACCGGCCATGGCGAAGCTTCCGGACGCTTCCGAAGGTCGCGACCGAAGGCCTGATCTGGGATTCAACATTGCCGCCGTGATTTTAATTCGATCAATCGCGATCTGTCGGATGCGCGATATTCTCGACATGCGTGACTCTCGCGCGCGCTGCGCCTTGGAGAATCGCATCAAGGATCGCATCGAGATGAGAGATAAAGGAGCTCGAGTACGGAGCGTTTCGATTGTTACGGTCGATGATGCGTGATACATGCCGAGGTAAGGCACATGCCAAGGCGAGGCAATGAAAGCATTTACATTAACGTGTCCCTGGATGTTCCATAAAAGTTGACGCCCACGTGGAGTTTCGAGTAATAACCAAACGGATGCTGTATGGACCGCATCGAGGATCGATCGCTAACAGGCGACTCTGTTGTCGCCTTATCGAAGCGGATTCGGCGGAAAGGAATTGGCGAAAACGAATCGGCAACAATACTCGCAGACACAGACACAGGCACAGACAGAGACGGAGACAGAGAGAGGGAGAGACAGGAAGAAAGGCAGATTTTACATCGAGACGCGAAAGCCATTGTTCCACTCGGCCACTCGATACGTTCCGCGTTCTCGCGCGGTACTTGAGCGCGATATCGGATACTGAAAACGTCCCACGCACGTGCACGCGCCAACGGAGCACTTACAACAATCGAACGTGCGGCTCTCGCACCTTTGAATCTTCGTATCTTCCCTTCCACAGATTCGACGATCTTCGCTTCCCGTCTTCGGCCTCGCGCCTTCGGTCCAGCGCGCGATGCTCGATGCTGCGCTCTTGCTGCGCTCGCGGTCGCGACCAGTTCGCAGTGATCGATCGGCGACAGTTCCAGACTAGCAAAGACGCGCCACTGGGGGTAAATATTTATAATGACGTGCACCGAAGCGCAACCGCTGTCCGCGAACGATCAATCATAGCACCGATCATGGTTCTATCCGAACGTACGACCCTAGGAGAAAATGCCTCGCTCGGTGCAGTTGCACCGGAACGACCGATTAGGTTGACCGATCTAGCCAGGAATGTCAAGGCTTTCCTCGTTTAAATTCGCGATGGAAACGATGACGGCCGGCGCGTGGCGGCCAATTACGCGAGTATCAGCGCGATTACCGATGAGTGCGCTTGAAAAACTCTCCACGACTTTCCTGCTTCGGGACGAAGTTAATTAATTAATTAATTCAGTCGACCGAGATGGAAAAATTACTTATAATTAAAAGGATTTATTTCCATATTAAGATACCTTATCTGAAGATAAGATTCCGCCTGCCGCGGAAGAGAGGGAAGTATCATTGGCAGATTCTCATCATAGCGTAGCGCTTTCCTGACCTTCGTGCTCGAATGAAAACTTGCGCCGAATAAAACGCACGTTTCTCCGTCACGAAACCGCGACATTGACGACTCTTTTATCGCTGATTGCGTAATGTGTGGCGCAGTATTTTTCTAGAGCCCTCACGCCAAAAGATCCTATCTAGGAAACATGTTACGAAACTTGTTATCGTTTACAATGTATCAGTAATTATATCATTGTACGATATCACTTTTTGCGATTATTTAATGAATCGGTAAGTGGAACTGTGACGTCTTTCGAGATAACGATTTTTAACATTGACATTTCGCACGAGCGAAAATTCCTTCGAGCGAGAAGCCTTCGAAGAAACTCGTCGCAGAACGTTAATTATTACAGATCCGCCCTCCTTTTTTTCCCTTTTTATTAATCCGCTCGGCAATTGGGCAACCTTTTCCGAACAAAGAAGTAGCGCGATGACGATAACGTCGATAGGACACCGTTTCTCGAAAATAATACAAATATTGGGAAACGTATGTTGGAAGCGTATCTCCCATGCAAGAGGTTATCGCATAAATTTTAAAATGCGCATTGGGCTTTTAATCTCGGACATTTCGCCAGGAGCTCGCCAGGTCTTATTTAATGTAAATAAAACCACCCCGGACACTTTGATAACGCGACATAAATTCCCGGCCGCGGCAGTCGCCGCGTTCTACCTGAAACCCGATCAAGAAAATCGTGCGACGGAAATCCGCCGAGAGAGAGAGAGAGAGAGAGAGAGAGAGAGAGAGAGAGAGAGAGAGAGAGAAATTTCATTTTCTTCTCCACGCGATTCTCCCACCGATAATCTCGAAATCGCGAAGCTGACGCTCGTTATCTTCAATTAATCCAGCATCGGCGAATCGCGTTCGCATCGTGCCGCTGCAATACTGTGTACTTTTTTTTAAACATAAGCCCCTCGCCCCTCTTCCCCTAAAGCACTTTCGTGCTGTCGAAGTCGTTGTAGCCGCGAATTCGCGAATTCCCCATTACGTTTTCACGTCTCCGCTAAGCTCCCGGAGCGCATCCCGTATGTATCTGAAGCGACCCGAAGCGATCGAGGGGCCCTGGGTGTATCCGGGGTTAAAGGGGGGGTCGTAACGGTTGATCGGGGAGTTGCTGGCGAATCTTTGATGCCGTCTCTCTGTGTCGTGCCTGCCGCATTAGGCATTCATTAAAGAGGCGAGCATCGAGGGCGAACAGAACCGCGAGACGTTCGCCGGGGAGGGAGGGGGGAGTAGTGAAGGGAGGGATGGGGGGGGAGGTAGGGTCGAGCTCTCGTCGCGTAATCACGGGGTCTTCTTCCGCCGCAGGCGGTTTTCGTCGATCGATCGCCGCTCGTGGATTCGCGGTGTGATTCTATTTGGCCACTTGGAAACCGGCCGTAACGAGATCGGCACACGCAACGCCGGGGATGCTGGGGAAGAATACCGGTGGCGCCTTTGTTCGTCGTCGTCGTCGTCGTCGTCGTCGTCGTCATCGTCGTCGTCGTCGTCAGCGATCGCGGCGGCAGCGGCAGCGGCGGCGGCAGCGGCGGCAGCGGCGAGCGGGAGAAAGGCTCGCGAGAGAGAGATGCGAAAGATGTATAGAAAATCTGGCGGCGGGCTGGGCGTCGCGGGGCGGTGAATGACGTCACGTTGCTAAAGCGACGCGGCAACGCGAGGCGTCTGCGTGGGTCGGTGGATGTCTGGGGGTCCGGGATCAATAGCGCGCGCCAGCAACCAGGTAGTAGGTATGCATGTAGCTTTCTCCACCGTGGCAGTCCAGGAGACGAACCTCGCGAGGTAGGACACTTTACGCGTCGAGGGAGAGAGAGAAACCGAGGGAGTGAAAAGGGAGAAAGCGGAAAGAGAGGAGGAGAGACGGAGCGACAGAGAGAAAGAGAAAGAGAGAAAGAGAGAGAGAGTTCGGCGGCCCGTCAGTGTCGGTGCAAGAGCGGCGCTATGCCAATAATCGAGCGTAGCAGCGGGGTGGCCAGCGTCTAGGACTGTCAGCCTCTCCAGGTAAGGGTCCAGCGCGGCAGAATCTGCCGATTCTCTTCAGCTTCACGGTCGCGCGTCAGCGCGCGCCGCGCGGATCGCATCCGCGCGAATCGCATATCGCGACGACGGCACCGCGACAAGACGCGCGCGACAGGCGATCCCCGGGGATTCCCCTCGCGGGACTCTCGCGAAAGAGCTCGAGGCGTGTTAGAGGGTTGGCAGGGCGCGCGCTCTTCTCGGCGGCAGCAGCAGCAGCAGCTCGTCGTCTCGGATGAAGCGTGCGAGCGGATGTCACGGCGGCATCTCGAGCGTGTCAGAAGGCGAGCGAGTGTCAAACGGCTCGCGAATGGGAAGGACGACGTGTGGATCGGCAGGTCGGAGGAACAAGTGTGCGAGCACGCACGCAGGTAGCTAAGCGGTTGATAGACGGGGTGGACGGACGGGTGTAGCTTGATGGATGGACCGATGGGCGGCCGGATCGGCGACGCA
This sequence comes from Eciton burchellii, assembly GCA_020341155.1. NCBI lineage: Eukaryota > Metazoa > Arthropoda > Insecta > Hymenoptera > Formicidae > Eciton > Eciton burchellii. The sequence continues at coordinate 3,351,652 of JAHMML010000010.1, read as the reverse complement.
ACACCGAAACGGGACGGGGTGGGATAAATATGGGCAATATTGGCAGAACGGAAGACAGACTCGCTGATACGGACGTGGCCGAGATACGAGAAAAAGAGAGAGAGAGGGAGGGAGGGAGAGACACGGGCGGTTGATGGCTCGATCGCAGCCTGCCGAGGCTGTCCGCGCTCGTGGAAAGTCCATGTGAAAAGTTCGCGATCTCTTGTCGAGCGCAGCTCGACGCTGAAGTGCCTCGGCATCGCGATTCCCGGATCCTTGTCTATCCTTGTTTATCCCGGAACGGCGAGCGTCTCGGCGATGAGCGAATCGCGGATAAAGATTTACGAGACCGGGACCAGAGCGAAACGAGCGTCCTAGGGATCAGTTTATGGCTACTCGCGGGAGCGATTCCTCCAACGGAGGACAGGCAGACAGACAGACAGAGAGAGAGAGAGAGAGAGGGGGGGGGGCAACCTGTAGATACGTGAATTTTTAACGCGCGTCGTCCGGGCTAATTCCGCTTTTCGGACCTCGCCGGATACGATGAACGCGAATCTCGTCATTAAAGCTGCATCGAGGTTGATAAATTGCTAGGACCGCCCGTCGAAATATACGATGCCATTAAAACTTTACGTGACGCAGATGCGTTTTCGAGCGCTTTATTTATCTTTCCCATCAAACGGGCTTTATCAATCAAACGATCGCCCTCCGGCACCCCGTTTCGCGTGATAATACTAATTTATCGCGGCTGAGATCCGTGCTGGTCCGTTTATGCTGTTACTTGATAACGGGTAGAGAGAGGGAGAGGGAGAGAGAGAGAGAGAGAGAGAGAGAGAGAGAGAGAGAGAGAGAGAGAGGATGAACCAACTCGCGGGTCATGTGCCGTAAATCGCTCGCCTCCTCGCCACCCCATCGCGCGGGGTAACGAGCACCCCGCGCACGCTCTTCTTCTTTGTCACCATTTGTCAGTTCCGTAGGTAAATTATGAATTATGGCGTTCGCGTGGTCCATTCACGTGGCTCAAGCCTGAAGAAGGGGTTCATTAGACCTGGAACCGCCACTTGTCGATGAAATTTCGCGAGAGCTCTCTTTGCGGCATTGAGAAACAGCGGGATCTATTTTTAAATCGCGCGTTCATTCAAAATATCGCGCGAGCTGATATCCTCCGTCCGTTCGTCCGTCCTATTCCCAGATAAATCTCTGTTTATCTATTTATTTATCTTGCCCGTTTGAAAATACAACGCCGACACGACGGCGTGGCGTATGGCGTGCAACATGTCGCAGCTCGACGCCGGATGACAATCTGTTCCTTCTCCTCGGCATTTGCCGAGCGTACTCGTTTAACCGACTAACTTGCTACGGCTTGCTTTACCTTGTACGAAATTCCTGATCCGCGTGGAAATTTCGCATAGATCGAGCGAGCGTGGCGGGAGATCAGCGCGTAAGGCGGCTTCGGACGTCTTGGAGAGAGAAAGAGAATCATCGAGACGGACGAAGGCTGCTCGTTAGCTCCGCTGACGAGATTCCAATTTGCTAACGAGATGAACGCGATTCATGAACCAAGATGTCGCGGTGAGGGGTGTCCTCGTCGTCGTCGATGAAGAGGACCTCTCGTTCCCTCGTTCATTTGCTCGCCGTTCGCGTACGAGCCTCGTTAGTCGCAATCATGCTTAATCATTTTCTCGCGTCCGGCCAGGGTCAAAGTGCAGCTCGTCGAAAATTATCTTCGCGTTGACACACTTTGTCGCGCGTCATTGGCGCTCGTCGATTATCTCAAGTGGCAAACGACAGATTTGTCGCGGCTGATATTCCAAGCGGAAAGTCACGGAACACCGCGGGGACTATTGCACCAGAAGTGCATGTACGTAAGTATCCGCGTGGGATCGCGGGTTCAACTTTAATTCTCTCGATCTTGAAGCGGCGCGCAGCCGGAGGCTGCTCAAGCGCGGATGAATCCTCGGCTACTGAAACTATGCACTTTGTGCGCGCGGCGTTCCGATACCGCGCGGTATTGAGAACCGAGATGGACCACAAGCAAATAGCACAAATAGAGCTGCAGAGGGGAGGGAGGAGGCCACTTAAACTGCCGATGAATCCCTCAGGCGCGCGAGATTCGCAGCTAGCCCGATTCGCTGCCGAGGCTCGAGTTCTTCGGGGTCAGCCGGTTATTCGGAATCGTTCGGGACCGCTTGATATCGCTTAACGCTGGCACGAGAGTATCTATTCTTGCATGCGGTTGTAATTATCCGCGTAATTATCCGTAAATCACCACCGATCCGGCCGAACGCCAATCTGGCGAATGTCGCTGTCGCGAGAATCCCCGCGTTGCAACAGCAGCTCGAGACTTGCCGAGCGATTTGTCGAATTATCCGCAGCTTCAAGGCTTCATCCGGATCCACCGAGCCGAGTCCGAAGCGGGACGGTTCCCGTGCGAATTCTGACACCTTCGCCAGATCGAGATAGAGATCGAGTCGAAGGAATCGTTGCGAGTCGACACGTGCGCGCACACGCTTATCTCGTCTTTCCACCGATGCAAATAGGTCAGACGATGCATACTTTGGCAGCGGCTCGCTTCTTACGCGACACAACTGTTCGCACGCCAGTTTCCTCCACGCTTCTTGATTCACGGCCGCGGCAGGCGTCCAATTCGCTGTCGCTGTCGATCTCCGAATCGACTAAGCAGCCACCAATGAGTCCCTTGATTCGCGGACGTGTCAGAAACGGTTGACACCCCGCGGTGTTTTCAGTGTCACGCGAGCGGCGATCGGTACAACGCGCATCCCATCTCTGCACCCAGCCGAGAAGCCGAGACCACCTCTCTCTCCCCTCCCCCCTCTTCCCGTCGCTATACCGTTATAATTAATTCGATCTTGCCGGGAGGATACTCTCGCGCGGTGCACGCTGAGGAACACACAACGCCGCGCCACTTTGATCCACCGCCGCCGTCTTAATTCGATCAATATCCGGGAGTTGCTGAGAACACGGTAAATGAAGGCGTCGGTTTTGCGTTTCCGGCTTCTTTGCGCGCGCGCGCGCGCGCATTCCTCGAATCTCTCCCCTTTCCGTTATCCCGCGATCGAGCCAGCTCCGGAAGCAAAACGCGGTCGACACGCGGTTGGCGTGAAATCGCGGGGAAACGAAGCGACCTTCGCGTGGCGACCTTTTACGTGGCGATGAGGAAAGCGGCCGCGAGGGAGCGATCCGGACGGAGCGCCGTTTAAGAGCGAAACGCGAGTTTGATCATCGCTAATGCGACCAGTCCGCATTAGCGGACGGAACGGAGGAGGGCGAGAAGGGGGTTTTGCGACGCGGTATGCCGCTGCGGAATCCTTCTGAAGACGTGTGCTTCTTGTTCGGTTGCAGGCCGGCGCAATGTGGCCTGGAGTACTGCCGTTACTGGTGTTGCTAACGCTCCTGCTGCATCCATCGAGGTAGGTTGCTCCGATCGCTTGCCGATCAGACTTTTAGCGCGTTCCCTGGCACGCGAGCTGGAATCGCTGCCAGTCAGTCTGCGCGCCTTGCGCGAATTGCTGTTTATGACAATTGCGGAGAGAGAGAGAGAGAGAGAGAGAGAGGGAGAGAGAATCGGAAAGTCTAACAATAGAAACGTGATTCCGGCGGGTTATAGCTCGTAAAGCGCGTGTTACTGACCCAAACGAGATTATTGTTATGGTAGATAAAATTTATACAGTGATCCAAACGTTCGTCAGACGGGGCTGCGTTCACGCGAAACGGTTCAACAAACAGTTTGAATTTAGAGAACGGGAGAATGCTCCCGCGAACGTTCAGCTGTCGGCTGAATTTTTCCTTCAGGTTCTCCGTTCACGCTCGCGAGATGATTCTCTCGATAGCCGCTCTCTCGATAGCCGCCGTCTCTCCGTAAAGCGCCACAAAACGCCCTCGCCTCACTGCTCTGTTATCGTTGTTCTTTCGCAGATGTACGCAGGTAAAGGTGAACTTCCGGGAGAAGGAGAAGCAAGTGCTGGACAACATCCTAGGACCAGGCCGGTACGATGCGCGGATCCGGCCGAGCGGAGAGAATGGAACAGGTGAATATAGAGATACTCGTGCGTCCTTTACTTTGATCCCTCCGTCCATCCTCACCATGTACCGTGATAATGTAACGAAGAAATCACGCGGCGAGTCAGCCGCGAAGTGGAAACGCAGGGTGGAGCAACGAAAGAAAGGGAGAGGAACCGAAGGGAAAGCCCGAGCTGTGAGACACACGCTCCGGGCGGCGAGGAGGGTTCGGAAGCCCATCGAGAGTGGAAAATCGAAGGCGCGCGAGCCGATCGACCACGCGTGCGCGAGCGGGGAATCCCGGAGCGGGCGTTTGATTCTAACCTCGCTCGGTTAGGACACGCACTCCCTCGCCCGTGGAAGTTCAAAACCCGCAAGCGCGCGGGGTGAATCGAAAACCGAAGAATCGGATCGTTCCGCCGGTCGGAGCTTCTTCGCGCGTTACGATCTCAGCGTGTACGTGTGAGCCCTCGACACGCACACAGAGTCGCGGAGAATAACCGGCTGATGCTCGAACTGATGCCGGCAAAAAATGGGGGATCGTAAAGCGCCGAGTTTCACGACGGCAATCGCGCTTTTTACGCGCCACGGGCGACGAGGGCTCGGGAGGGAGGATATCCGTCTTCGCGGAGTTGGCCGAGACGACCGTCTTCCAATCTCGTTCATATTACGCGCCAGCCGTATCGGCCGCTTTTTCCGCGATGTGGCAACTCCGAGTCGCGCGGATATCGATCGTCGGCACGATATTAATCGCGATTCTCGTCGCCCGGTCGACGTTCGTCCGATCCGGCCGTGTTTACCGAGGCTTGATCGATTAATTCGGCGAGCGGCTCGCAGGAAGCCGGCTGCAACCGTGACGCGGAATAAACGATAAATCGGCCGTCGAAGCGGCCGTCGAAGCGGCGCTGCTCTTCGCGCTTCGCCGGATGATTTTATCGAATCCATTCGTTCGAGTTCTGCAGGTTCTGCCCCGGGAGCTTGATCGACTCTTCGCGCGAACTGCGATCACGTGGTGATAACGCGCCTCGTGTTTTCATTCGTTGCACGCACGCCGTTGCTGACCACGCAATGAAATCGCAACCTTTCGCCCCCGTCTGTGCGAAAAGTAAACAACCGTTTACTCGCTTCGACATGTTTTGTCTGACGGCAACTTTGCTCGCGAGCAATCCACGAGCAGGGGATACGTAAATTTGCGAGCCTTCGCGGGCATCGCGCTAATGGCCCAAAGTCTCCGATTGAAATCGTGATAGAATTCCGTAAGAGGCTAAGCGAGAGGGTAATTGAATAGGTCGCACCGTAGCGCAATAATGTGCCACGGTAAAGCGGGTGGCGAACCAAGTGAAACGGCCGGGATGTGTAGCACACACACGAAATACACATATATATATATATATATATATATATATATATATATATATATCTTCCCCCCCTCACCCACGCGCTGCATGCCTGCTATAGGTGTACGTCGCATCAGGTCGACGGGAACAGGAGGACGATTGATGCGACTTCTTAATTATCCATTTATAGGCGTGTCGCGCTCTAACAAAGAGAGTCTTTAATCATCGCGCGGCCGAGGGACGTTTGCATTCCGTGTTTGAGATCGCGTCCGGGTCGCCGGCGGCGATGATGTCGGCGTTTAAAGGTCGCATCGCGTGCCCGCGCGTAAACGGCGCTCGTTAATTTTATCGCCCGAGCATTAGCCGCGAGTAAGCGCGCTGCGCGCGTGGCTTTTTTGCCCGGACGCGAGCAGGAGGAAGCGGAAGTCGGCGGATGGCAGTCCGTGGCCGGCCGCCATCTCGACATTGCCGCGCGAGACTCGCGCGAGTCAATGCGCGGACCCCTCCGGGCCCAATCCGGAAACGGTCGACGGGCCCTCCCCACTCTTTCCCAGGCCCCGGCCCATTCGCGATCGGTCGTGCGTGATCGTGAGTCCCCGCGTCGTCGGCGATGCCGCGCGACGACGAGCCAGTCGACGGGCGGAAGCTGAGTACGCGCCCGGTGGAGTCGCGCTCCCTCGCGCCCTCGATCGCCACCCAGGCTAGGGCAGCGCCTGGGGGAGGTTGGGGGGGGGGGAGAGCGAGCGACGGCGGGGGGAGGAGGGAGCTCACGTATCCCCCCGCATCCTCGCGTTTGACATGTTTCTATCGCGGATGAGAGATCGCCAAGGTTCTCTAAATACCCTCGCGTGCGTAAACATCCCCCTCACCGTCTCTCCCTGATGTCTCCACGTGTCCTCCCCTCCCCCGATCGACGTACTGAAGTGGGTTCGACGTGGATTCTCGTGTTGCCGTGAACACGCTAGCGATACCGTCCCGCTAGATCGAACGTGCCTGCGTTTTTGGCGGATCTTCAGGATTGCAGGCAATGGCGACATGCGTCGCATTGATACACGTGTCCGAAAACACGAGTGTATCTCCATGATGCGCGACGGCACGACGTTTCCAGTCGAGGGGACTGAGCTGTCCCGAGTATACGAGTTTGGATCCTTCGATTGCTATTGGACAACGGCGGATCTGCGAGTCTATATTTGCGCTCGAGTTGCAATGTTGCTCGTAATGTGCGACGCCACGCCATGACGTTTAGACGTGGCGTGCTGCCAATATCGATCAAACATATCACCCTCATGTTGACATTATCTGTAATTTATTTATATTACAATCTTGATGAACTGTTGTCGTTCAATCTTTCGCCCAATGTCTTGCATTACTTTACACACATGCGCCACCAACCCGATTTATAGCAGCAAGGGGCTCACGATTGATCGCGTGGGCAAGTAAAGAAAAGAAAAGAAAAGAAAAGAAAGGAAAAAAGGGGGGAAAAGAAAACGAAGAGAAAAGGGAAAAGGGGAAAATTACATGGCGGAGGCATTTTACATACTCTCCTGGTCTCTAGTCACGCGAAACTAATTGATCTCAGGATCTCGCGCGAAAGGAAGGAACGAATGCTCGACCTTCTTTACGCGGAGACGTGTACAAAGTGACCCGCCACCAAGTTCACGTGGCTGCCTCGCCTAACGAGATTCCTCGACCGAGGCCGGTCTACGAAGGCCTAGTGACGAAGAAATTTCATCGAGCAAGCCCTTAACTGGCGTAGCGATCGGACGTCGCTTTAGCCCGAGTCGAAACGGAGGAGCTCGAGCTCCTTCTCAAGCCGAAAGAAATCAATCGTCGTCAGCGTCTCGATCGAGGGATCTCGTGTACGCGCGAGGCTGCGGGTCTCTCTGCACGAGAGTCGATCCGTTCTCCAAAATTAATTCCGCTATCGCTATCGCTATCGCTATCGCGATTATCTCGCTCCCGGTGTGTGTTCTCGCGATCACGCCGCGATGCGGCAGGAAGGCGATGTTACTCTTGGCAGGCGCGCGGAAATTGAATTAAGCGAGCAAGAATGCGGCGAGGAGACTGCTGCAGCATCAGCAGCCATTAGCTCGAGATAGAATCGAGTCGACGAGTGAGAAGAAGGGCGCATCAGCGGCTAAACTGTTGCGTCCGATCGGCGGCGCGAATCCGCGCCGAGCGCTAACGACTGCGCGCGCGTGCGCGGAAAGTTGCCGGTAATTAATCATACGGTGGTTCGCTGGCGGGCGAAGAAATTCATCTTCCCCGATCGAGCCCGCGTAATGCTGATCCAGATATGCCAGTCACGCGAGCCCTGCGCTCTTTCAGCGCGAGATACGCGCATAAACCGCCCGGGGGGAAACAGGCCGATAACGGGTCGTGCGCGAAATCGAGTTTCGCATCAACGCAGGAATAACGGATGAAGATTGAATATCAACGCTAACGAGCCATCGGGGACGCTCGCGTTACTCGATAATCGAATAAAAACGCAAAGTCTGCGTAAAGTCGCGCTCAACCGCGCCGTACGTTGCTCGCGCGCTGCGATTAAGCTACCGCCGTGCTGAAAACTTGCTCCCTCTTTTCCAAAACGGCGACATTAAGAAAGAGAGAGAGAGAGAAAGGGAGGGCGAGAAAGAGTCTCGATGTTGGACGAGGGAAGGAGCATCCTGTTATTCGACCTTGATTCAAGCGCGCCTTAAGCGTTCGACAAAGAGAAACATCGAGCAGAGATCGATTCGGGTGTGCGCGCGTCGACATTCGCGGTTGGCGATTGGCCGATTGTCGTCCTGCGAAGTTGATCGCAGGGTAAGTGCAAAAGCAGTGCCTGCCTGCAAGAAATAGAGACCCACGTTGGCGCGCTATCGAGAGTGAACGCACGTAAGGCAGAGAGAGAGAGAGACAGAAAGGGAGAGGAAGGATCGATTTGGCTGGAGTTGCTGGCTCGCGATCGGCATGCTAGCCGATGCAGTTATGGGATTCACCCCCGCGGCCGGATCTGGCAGGCCGCGAGCGGATTTCGCGTTGGACGGCCGCCACGCCGATTGACAGGCATGGCAGGGACATCGACGAAGGGGGATGGATGCATCGCGGCTGTTCTCAGACGACGAGAACGGGAGTGGAGGATAGCAGAGAGCGATAGCAGAGAGGAAGAGAGAGAATAAGAGCGCGCGGATAATCGCGGAGCGGACGATCGCGTATCGAGGGATGCGCGCGGCCGGCTATAATTGTCGCGACTTTTGCCCTTTGCGGGTGACACTTTGCGAGCGGCACTTTACACGCGGCGTCGACGTGCTCGCGTATCGGGCGACACGCCAGGATCAAACAATGAGAGGCGGCGCTGACGGCGGAAGCGCGCTCTGGCTTCGCGAACTCGCTCGCCCGCTCTGCGCGTATCCGCGACATCGTCACTTCCTTTTGTGGGCGCGACACAACGCCCGTGTGAGCGCAGCGCAGCGCGGCGGAGGATCAAACGGAGGATCGAATAATTGATAGCGATGCTGATGCACGAAGCAACGTACTTTGCGTTCTCCGTCAATCGTTTCATCGCTGATGCTTCATCGAGATGCACGCGCGTGCCGTGAGACAAGTCGATCGAGAGCCGAGTCTTCCGATTAAATCCGCACGCGAGGCCTCGCGGCCTCGCGAGCATAAATCGCGCGAGTCACGATCCGCCGATCCGTCATCGCCTTATAATCCGCTGACGGCGGGGGGACAGTACTTATCCGTTTTCCGGATTTCTGCGGCGAAATTCCATCCACCCCCCCTCTCTCTCTCTCTCTCTCTCTCTCTCTCTCGGAGTCGCGAGACGCGACACACCGCACGCACGCTCCCCGCACACCCGGCATCAATCTTTTCCCGTGACTGGGCAGTTTTTCGTATCTCGAATACCTGACGGACGGATGTCACTCGCTCGGATACGCGAGCCGCATTGCGACACGCTTGTCGTCCGCCCGGCGGTTACCCTCTTGGAGGGTAAAACGAGAGGGAGCGAGGCTCGGATAACGTTCGGCTAGCCTTCCATCCTGAACGATGTCTCGATATCTCGCAGCTGAATCGCGAATGGAAGCTGCGAGACGTAAGAAAGCGCTCGATATCGTATCGATCAGGCCTCGATCAGGCCTGGGTCGCGTCTCGAGGCGTCTCGCGCTTCCGGTAATACCGGTAAAAGACACGGTAAATGCATCGGGCACATTCCAGTAGAGTATGTAAGCCACCAGAAATGCTGACTCACTAAAAGGGAGCTGTATTGTTTTTGCCCTTAGATGGGCCGGCCATTGTCCGGGTAAACCTGTTTGTGCGAAGCATTGCGACAATTAGTGACATCAAGATGGTAAGTATATAACAGCTAATAACACAATCAAACAAAAGCCCTTTGAAACCGCCATCGGCCGCAACTCGCCGTTTCTTCTCTTGCCGACGCGGTCTCAACCCTACCCGAACCCCCCACCACCACCCACCTCCGCCCCCCCCCTCTCTTTATTTGTGTCTGTCACTTGTGCAAAAACGCAGTAGGCGCAAAAGTAGGTTCAGGCGGTGGTCTTGGTCTCGAGGTTTGGTTTGGTACGAAAGGGTGAAATCTCAGAGAGAGAGAGAGAGAGAGAGAGAGAGAGAGAGAGAGAGAGAGAGAGAGAGAGAGGGAAACGAATCCAGCAAGGACGGACGGCGACGGCGACGAGCTCGATACATCTCGGAGCGACCAGGCAGGCCGGCGAAAGCGGTAGCAACAACAACGCAACGTAGCAGAGTACCGGTCAGCAGCATCCTCCTCTCAACACCCCCAGCCCCTCCCCCCGCCCACACGCTCTTTTACCCTCTAGCCCCATAGCCCTCGCCTCGCCTCGCCTCGCCTCGCCTCGCCTCGCCTCGTTGCTAGCCAGCACCGCTAGCAACCCTCTCTTCTCGAGGGAACGCCACGTCCACACGAACCAACCACCACCACCACCACCACCACCTTTGATTAAAGCGGCCGAGGAACCCATCCCAGAAACTCTAGCACTCTCTAGCATAGACGCAGGCATGTGGCATTCCAGCTTATATATACATTTGCGTATGTTAGTTATGTCGCATCGGCCGGGACCATCGGACGGTCGCGGATAACTCGAGCGACCGGCCGAGACACTTCCACCCTCTTGAGGGCTTGCGGACGGGGAGAATTCAGGGTACGGAACTCGCTCGTGGCCGGCAGGTCCTTATTCCGACCTCCATCGACCCTCTCACCTGCCTCGATCCGGATCACGTTGCTATCAACGCGCGCGCACACACCCTCCGTCCTCTCTCACCCTGCCCCCGCCCCCTCGCCGGGTGGTCTCGTTATCGCGGTGGATCGACCGGAGCGGATTATCCCGAGTCCCGGAAGTGCGTCCTCCTCGTCCCCGACGAGAGAATCAGGACATGGGAACGACCCCTGGTCAGGGTGGTCCACTAGCGCCCGCGTCGAGACCGCGGAGGGAAACTTGCGTTTCACGAGTACGTAACGAGATCACGTACACGCACATGTGTACACCATCGCTCCGAGTGTAGATGAAGTGCTCGACAAGAGAGATGATCGAAGCGTATCGCGACTATTCGCGAGGCTCAGGCCAGGAAGGCCGCTTCTTTCCTCGCTGGCCTGGATCGAACAGCAGTTCTGCGAAGGATCGATCGATCCCGGTGTCCTGGAATCCCGGCTTGATCAGAAGGCGAGAAGGAGGAGAGAGCATTCTGGATCGATCACGTGATTTACACAGCAGTGTGATTCATGAGGGAGCTTTGCTGTCGGGACACGCGTAGGGTCCTCCCTTGGTCAGCTGAGCTCGCGCGTGTGAGACAGCGAGACGTCGAGCGTTCGCCGGAGCGAACGAGATCGCGAGCATCAGCAGAGTTCCCGAAAGGGAGATCCTTTCTCATCCGTTCCCGGCAAAAAAGCCGCCGTTCACCATTGAGGCGAGCGATCGGTCTACTTTATGCCGATTGCTCCTCGACGAAGGGGGAATTTATCAGCCGGACAATCCGGGACGCTTGAATTCTATCGGATTCTTGGTGTCCGATTCTTGGCGCGAGTACGTCGCGAGTACTCTTTATTCTCGCAGCTGACGCGGTTGCCTGCGCGACGAATTTCATCCAAGCCGATTCGTCGCGAGGGCACGCGCTTCGTCACTCTCGCGTCATGTCTCGCAGCTGTCGATGGGTACTTGAGGACGCTTGCGGAGATTTCTTTGCGCGATATCGTCGACGGCGTCCCGACGAGCACTGCGTGTCCGACGTCTTGTCCTGGTTCATGTAGGGCGGAATGGTACGCAAACACTCTGTATGGCTCAGGACGATACGGCTGGCTCGTTCATGCTGCTGCGGACAGAGTAAGACGAGAGCGATGACGACGTCGAAGCGTCTCGCCGGCGCCGCCAACGACGCCGCGAACTGCTAAATCGCCCTTTCACTGATAGCTGTCGATTCGCCCGCTGCGCGACTTCCGCTCGTGCGCGCCTTCGATCGAGAATGCGATCCAATCGCGACTCGAGCTCGAGACTCGACCGGAAAACAAGCAGGCCCTTGGTTGTCGCTGTGCGGATCGCCTTAAATCGCCGGATCGACCTGCAGGCCTCCGGAAATGTCCCGCGATGTCGTTCGGATAAGAATAGCTATCCATCGCGAAGGGTAGCTTCGCCGCTACTCGGAATAATTCAGCGACCTAGCTTCTTCGCTCGCTCCAGAAGCGGATTGCCTCGATCGATCCGGTCGCGAGCGGATCGGAGCGTCGTCGCGCGGGCTCGCGTGTCTTTCCGCTTTGGACGTCCGTCAGTTCCGTTTCCCGGAGCGTGACACCGATGTTTCCAGACTGCGCCGGTTCGTAATATCGCCGAGCGAAGGCCTTCAATGTCACCTTGATGCATCGCGGTGACGCATCACTGCCTCCTCCCCCGCAGGGATGAGCGATTCGCTCTCGGTGCTGTTTCGTCCGAATATTCCGCGCGGTGGCACCGCGCGCTTTCCTTTCTTCCCCTTCTGCTTCTCTCTCCGCTCGTAGGCCCGCTCAAAGGCCGAGGTCAAGGGGCGCTTTGACGCCGAGCGTGACGACCGGAGTCTTCTGCGAAAGTCGCCCGCGCGAATACGCGCGCATTTACAAGTCCTCCGCATTTTCCGCTGCGCCGAACAAAGGCGCTCGCCCTCGCGCGTCCTCCCCTTGCGAACATCCCCCGTCATTTCTCACGTCCGCGTATCGTCGATTCCTCCCCCTCGCTTGCCGTCTCGTTCGCCCGATGTGTATTTTTCGGTCTCGACCGCGCGACGATCGAAATATCGCTCGGGCGAGCTCGCTCGCAGCCGTCTCCCGCGGCATGAATATTTCCGCCGGATTTACAATTCTCCCCTCGCTCCCCCCTCGCTCGCCGCTGCGGTGTTCCGCGGGGTTCCCGTGGATTTTTCAGAGGGAATTTTCCGGAGGAATTCCGGGCGAGCTCGCGTTCCAGATCCAGCGCGGTGATCGCGAGAATCGCGATTAACTCGACGTTGTCGCGACACATCGTCTGATCGGTGACGGTGGCGGCGGCGGGGGGTTGTCATCGATTTTTCATCGCGTTTCCGCTTATCCGATCCTTCATATTTCAGGCCGCTTGGCGGGACGCGCCGCTGCGCGCAATTTATTTAACTCGATCGCCTATCTGGCGACTGCTCGCGCGCACGTATCGATTATCCCCCTACTTGCTTCTTTCGGACGGGGAGGGTCGCAACCCCCGTGCGATCCCGAGCGAGTAAACAAACGAGCGCGACGAATCCGCGCGATAGCGTATTCGTCCGCTGCTCTCCGCGCGCCATGCATTATTTCCGCGACCGCGATTCCGCGACCGAGACGTCCCCTCGACGCCCTCTCACCCGCTCGCCCGCCCCCGCCCCCGTCCCTCTGCGCGCCCGCAAGAGGTCCCTGCCCCGCTGGATCCGCTCGATAATCGCGCGAAGCGCGAACAAGGACGGAGAATTGACAATCGGGAAGGGTCGGCCGATTCGTCGGGATTCGCGCGCTCGTTACTTGGATTTCGCGAAGCGATCATCGCTGCGCGATCCATTGATGGATGATCCATTGACTCCATTAATTCCCGCGCTCGTACTTGATGCTTGGTGCTTGATACTTGGACGGCGAACGGGCCGCGCGAGAGCGCAGAGCGGATGCGCTCTCTCTCTCTCTCTCTCTCTCTCTCCCTTGCGCGCGCTCGCGCGCATTACCGGATGACAGACTCGCCCTCCGCTCGGAGCGGAGCCCTTTGAGTTCGCGGCTTGAGAGAGCGTTTCCCGTGCGTTCCAACGCAAATCCGACATCCGGCGTCGCGCGGCTGGAAGAATCGCGCGTAACGGGGGGAACGGGGTGAAGGACGGGCTGGAAGGAGATGAAAGCGAAAGGAGATGAACGACGCGAACGACTTGAGAGATGTTGACAATTACAGAAAACCAGCACGTACATCACGAAACACGAGACTCACATCATCACGGCTCATGGCCGATCGCCAGGTGGTCGGAGCTGATTTGACCCCGCGGGGTCAACTCCGTCAAGCCACACGCGCACAGGCATCACACACACACACACACACACACACACACACACATACACACACAGCATACGCACAGTCACACGCACACGCCTCTATCTCGATGATACCTGATACCTCTGCTCAGCGACTGATTAATTTTATTTGTTCTGTTTGCCATGTTAGATGGGCCCGCGGTTGTCCGCGTCAACATATTTGTTCGAAGTATCTCAAAAATAGATGACGTTACCATGGTAAGTTGAAGAGAAAGAATGCAACGCCCAAACGTCATCACAGACACGCACACGCACACGCGCACCCGTGACCCCGGTGTAACACGTAGCTGACACCTCCGGGTGTCTCGTTACCATGTACATGACAGCCAGCGCATTGTCTCGCCATGATGCGCTCGCTTTAGCCGAGAAACGCACGCGCGTTTTTCCGCGTCGACGTGCGCTGCGCGGATGTATATGGGTCACGAACGTGCAGAACGTGCAGAAGGATACGAGGACACGATGCAAGTCCGCGGACCAGCGGATTCCCTGCTGACGGACACCTCGAAGGAGCAATTCTGCTGGAGAATCGCGGCTCCTTCCTCTTCCGAGAACAAAGACTCGTCCTCGCTGTTCGCTGGCGAACGCTTCGAGGTCTCGTCGTTAGTGAAAGATGATCGTTGAGGGTAAGCGAGATTGGTGTCGGACCGAATCGAGGTGTCCGTCCAGGGCTTTCCTTTCCCGACACCGGGAAACTCATCGAGTCGCTGTATGGTATCCTTCTACTTGCTCCCCTTGTTGACCTCGCGACACGTACAGACGACACGCATTTTTCTACTTCTCTACTTCTTTGTGTCTCTCTTCCCCCCGTGCTAGAACACACCCCGAGAGAAACACCCGCTCGCATCTCGAGGCCCGTTCTCGCGACCCTCTGCCCTCATGTTCTCCGCGTTCAAGCAAGCAATTCTGTGTGTCTATGAACGAGCCGGGACTTACGAATAGCACGACGCCGCGGAGGACGCGCGTTTCCGCGAGATTCCGCTCGCGCTGAGAGCGGAGAGGTCAATCAACAAGCTGCGATCAAGCCTGCAAGCTTGCTTCGCGACATCGACATGCGGGAAAGAGAAAGAGCTTAACGAAGGGGAAAGGGGGAAGGTTAACACCCCCATACGCTTGCATCCCCGTCCATCCGCGAGGCGCGGCTCGCGCTGCTTGACTCGCTTGCGCGCGGGGAAACAATCTCCGGCGAGACGTTAGCATCTCCGTTAAACCGTCTCGGAAAGTGTCTCTCTCCGCACCCCGATCGCCTCTCGGTGGTGGCTCATCCGTGGGGATTAGCCGTCGCGCGGATCTCTCTCGCGGCGTCGTGCTGCGCGTAATTGCGAGATTCCATTAGAGCATATAGCATTATCGCTCGCCCGCTGCTGTGTGGTAGATGATTTGATGGACTTCCGTCTCTTTCTCCGACCTGCCCCGATCACCCGTTTACCCGATTTACCCGTTCGATCTTGAACGCCGAACACGCGCGACAAGACACACACACATACACACGCTGCATCTGCCGACACACTCGCGCATTCGCGCGACTACTCACGCATCCTGTATTTTTCTCTCTTTGTATGTGTCGTTCCTCATTTATTCGCACATTCGTATATCTCTCTTTTTCTCCCCTCGCCCGCCCCAACCCTTCTTTCTCTCTTTCGCAATTGCTCTCTTTAGCGACAGCGAGTGCACGCGCAGTGCGTACGTGTGCGTCATCGAGTGCTACGTACGTAAGAGTGACATGTATTCATCTATTTAATCTATTTAATAAGCGCGCACGTACACGCACGCACGCGCTCGCGCGTGTCCGGTGCACGCGAGACACACACACACACACACACACACACACAGAGGTGCTACCGCTGCTACTCGCTCCCTCCTCTCCCTTTCGCACCGGTAACCATACACCCACACACACACACACACGCATAGGACACGTATCGCTAAGGCATCCCCGCGCTGCTACAACTCTGCGGTAGTGTGCAACCCCCCTATTCCCCTCCCCCTCCCCCCTCCGCCCTTTTTCACGTTCTTATTCCTGGTAATGACCTTTTTTTCTCTTATACTGCTATAATAACACGCGGACGATGCGTCGATGGGGCCGCATCTGTATGCTGTACGGCTGTTTATACAACCGGCCGACCGCCCGCGTGAAGAGCGAGAAGCGTCAAAGTGGACGCGGGTGGAGGCAGAGGGGGAGGGGGAGGGGAGGAACGACCCCTGCCACCCCCCGGGCCGCGCCGCGTGCCCTTTGCGCGGAGAGCCACGAGGGCGCGAGTCACGTTCGGCATCGAGCGATCATTGGCGGTCGCGGCTCGATCGCCGACCCACGTTCGTCTTTCGCCCTCGTCCTCCGTACCCTTGGAATCGCGTGCCGCCGTTTCTCATTAACGCGCGCGCATGCGCGGCGGAGGGGGAAGGGAGGGACAGGCCGGGTCCGGTGCGCGGGTTGCCGTTTGTCAGGGGCAAGCGGGCGGAAGGGGCTAAGGGGGAAGAACGCGTAGCTGTGGACACAGGCGGGAGATCGTCGGCGCCTGATGAAGCGATCAATTCCCCTGCCGACTCGTCGGCAGTCCCCTCTCTTTTCTTTTTTCTTTTTTTTTTTTTTCTTTTTTTTTTGTAAAGTTACGGAGCCGCAAGGTGCAAGACGGTGTCTGTGCGCCTCTCGTCCGCCGCCAGAGCGATTCTTGAGAGGAATAAAACGACGACGACGACGACGACGACGATAACGCGTCTGACGAATGTGCTCATTTAGCAGAAAATAACCCGCCGGAGGCGAGAAGCCGCGACTAGTTGTGCGCTTTAGACTATAAACCGCGAATTACCAGTCACTACGACGACGACGACGACGACGACGACGACGACGGAGACGGCATAATTAGACAGGGTAACCAATCAATTATACACGGGAGTGGCGGTGACGCGAAAGGCAACTTTGTCGCGGATTCCCGTTATAGAGCTTCAATTTCCAGCGCGTCGTGCTGCCGAAGAGAAGGGGCGGGACAGAGAGAGAGAGAGAGAGAGAGAGGGAGGGAGGGAGGGAGGGAGGGGAGAGAGGGAGGGAGGAGGCTGCGACGCTTTGAGTCGCGCTCGTTTGCGATCGATCACCGCGATTAACCCATATTAGAGAGCGCCGTTTAAATATTCATCCGCTAAGTGCGAGAAAAGATGATGACGTTCAAGAATTCATGACCGATCTCTCTCTCTCTCTCTCTCTCTCTCTCTCTCTCTCTCTCTCGCTCGTTCTCGTATTTGCGGCTTGAATATTTATTCCGCTGGCGGATATATCGCGGACCCACGTGTACGTATCGTGACGCTTCTGTTGGATTGTGTTATCGCAATCGAGAATGTAATTCGATGCAGATTTCTGCGCGCTTGCTGTCGAATCAAGATACATCTGTATCAAGGTAATATCTGTACGTAATGATCCCTAATCTTAATGGGGCCATCATCCGATGGCCTCTTTTTTCATTAGCGGCACATTAGCGTGTTATCGCTCTTGAAGACCTCCTCATCAGCATCTCGTCGCTTATCTCGCGCGAAACATGACCGAGAAATAAACTTTGACTCCAAGCTGACGCGATAAAGACGACAGAGAGAGAGAGAGAGAGAGAGAGAGGGGGGGGAGGGGAAGAGAGAGAGGTTCTTTGAGCACGAGGAGATCGTGGAAGCTAATGGGAGATACGACTCGTCGAGGAAACCAGAAAACGTTCCCCGATGTAAAGAAGAGGATTGGCTTCTCCTCTCGCTGAACGTAGACAAGATGAATATTGGCATTGTTGTCTAAGCAACGGCGGAGAATTATTCTCGGAGGCTTACCGCATCCGCTTGATCTATATCGAAACCCTCGCATGCGCCAAGAGACGGAGAGAGAGAGAGAGAGAGAGAAAGACTCGATTCAGTCACGAGCTTCATAACGTGTCTTTCTCTTTTACATCTTGATGTCTGCGCTGTTCGTGTTTCGCTTTCGCGAGGCTGCTCGAGATGCCTCAAAGCATCAAACGCGTGATCAATGCGCGCGAAAGGCGTAGGTGTGTCCAACGTAACGGCGTTTCGGAGGAGGCGCGTACACGAAGAGGAAGCGCAAGTGTATGATCGGAGCGGCGAGTCTCCTGCCGCTCCGATCGCTCTTTGCAGAGAAAGGATAACAAGCCATCCGCGGGGGAAGATTAATCCTCTTGTCGGGAGCCTCCAGTTGGAGAAACGCCGTTGAAGAGCGACGCGACCCCCGACGGGGGGAGGGGGGGGCGGCGGCGGCGGCGGCGGCGGCGGCGGCAATATCCGAGGGCCGCTGATTGGATCACGAGCGTTTAATGCAACTGCGATGCACCGATTAACGAAGGGCTTCCCCATTTTCTGGCCGGTGCTCGATAACGAATCGATCAGCTCGACGCCAGCTCGATTCTACATGTTGACTGATGGGGCGGCATCGCAGGCTCATCGCCGCGAAATGGGGAGGGGCAGGGGGATGGGGAGGGAGGGCGGGAGGGAGGGAGGACTGGCTGCGTGTGCCTTGTGAGATGAATCTCGTGGGAGTCTCTGTCTCCTGCACTTGCACGCCACATATTCCACGTGTAGGAATATTTACTACGCGGGAGGGAGAAAGGGAGCATTCTCTCGCAAGGGGTGAGGCTTGCGAGTCGATGAACGCTGAGACGGGCGACTCGCGGCTCCTCAACGGTTGATTGGAAGCGACGTTGGCAAAACGGGAAGAGTCGCGTTCCATCGTGCTTGTCCGAGATTTAACGGGCAACTCCGTTAAATCGATACGCGGCCTTTCTCTCGCGAGGATACGTTTACCTCTGCCACCAGCCGCTGGTCCCATTTGCATCTGTAGCTTTTTCCTCCCCGATGTTTTCAATTATCGCGCCTGCCTCTAATAGACACCGCTCCGGTAAACTCTCGGCACGTTACTCCACGCTTCAAGAAGGAGAGAGAGACAGAGAGAGGGACAGAACGTTACCGCGAGGCAGCTTCTAAATCGTCTTCTAAATCACGCTATCTGGACCTGATGATAGATTAAGATCGTGAGGCAGGATGTATTCGTCCTCGTGATATGATACGTGACGTAATTCGACGTTACGCTTGCTTCCGTAGGCAACTCGCAGCGTGTCGAGGAAATCGCTCCTCTCGTCGATCATGCCTGCTGAAGCAGCGCAAAGTGTGCACAATTTTTTTCCCCCTCCACGACGAAGACGCCCCGAGCGTTTCGAGGCTGTCGGGGAATCAGCGGGTTGCAATCGGATCGCAATCTGGGACGAGCGCGTCGCGAGCGAGACGTTCTTCGGTAAAGCCGATCGAGCCGATCCCGCGAGCGTTGAATCGCGGATGAACGCGGTTGACGCGATTAGCGTCAGAAGCAAAGACGAACAATGGCAATGGGATGCTAGAACGCGTCTCGCGCGGTATCCGAGACAGAGAGAAAGAAAGAAAGAGAGAGAGAGAGAGAGAGAGGGAGGGAAAGGGAGAGCGAGAGAGATGACGGATGCGAGGCATCGCGGCAATCTGGCCTCTTCTCGCGCTAAAGCGCTGGACCAGGTCCAGAGGCATCTGATGCGGAGTTTACGGAAAGCGGGTCGTGCGATCGGATCGCTTCGCTCCGGAAGCTCGCCGGCGGATGTAGACTTCCGCGTAGACGCGTAGACCTGGAATCTCCGCGGTGTCGGACCGCTTCGCGGTCTCCCATCGGGACGCGATCTGGGATCTCCATCTTCATGCCTCACGATTACGCATCACGCACAATCGCAGCGCACCCTCATTACGAGCTTCATCCCTCGCCCACGCGCCCTCCCTCTCCCTCTCTCCCTCTCTCTCTCTCTCTCTCTCTCTCTCTCGCTCTCTCTTTGATCCTCTCACTATCGCCGATTTGCGTACGTATCCCGTTTCCGTTTCCGGTAGGCATGCGCGGCCTTGGTCGCGGGAACTGTTGTCGAGCGGCCTCGCCAGAAAGTCAGCCAGCCGACTCACTCCTTTGTGTCCGCGTTTACTTCTTTATCGCTCTCGCGCGCAAAGCACAAAGGCGTTCCACATTTCGCCAGCGCATTCTGCCCCGCCAACCACCCTCCCCTCCCGATTCGTATTCTTACGCGATTACTTACGCATGGCGAAGCGCGCGCGCGCGCGCGCGCGGATCAATTCAGCGCCGCTTTCAGCGCTGAATATTTATCCCGTCTCCATAAGCCGACAGCCGCGCGATGCTACGGCCCCACCGGCTCTCTCTCAGGTAGACGCATTCGACTTCCGGCTCCCGCATCGAGACTTCCTTCCTAGAAACTAACTCGCACGTAGTGCAAGTCCGAACAATCGCTGATCGTTCGCGCGACTCGCGTTAATCGAAGGGAGAACGGAGCTCACACACGCTCCTAGCGCGGATCCTAGCTCGCCTCAACCCTTCCCTCGCCTTCCCCCTCCCCCCTATCCCTCCCGCGCCACCCCCGGCCCCGCCGTCGCCGCCATCGCATCATGCCGCCATGCCGTGCCATTTGAATAACGCGTTTATTTCAATTTTCGAATCGATCTCGTCGCACGAGAGCTCTCCCCCTTCCCCCCCCCCTTTTTTCTCTTTTTTCTTCCTTCTCCCTCTTTTCTTTCTTTCTTCGTTCAGCACATTGGACCTCCGTAGCATATTGGAATCCGCGCGATAACGAGGTTATCTTCGCCACGTGCCCCGCGGGCAGGGGGGACGAGGGGGCGCGTCGCTGTGTCGCCCGAGCCGATTGGCGATCGATTCGCGAGCGGAGCGGATCATCTGGCGTGAAACGTAAAGATGATTCGTCACTCGGTCGAAAGTCGATTCGGTCGCGACGGCTTTCAGGGCGACTAACGCGTCGCCGTGTAGCAATGGCGATGTTATCATCGGGGTCACGACAATGCTTGATCGTTTGTCACGTCGAATGCGCCGAGTCGCACGATTGGTGGATACTTGTCATCCGTTAATCAGCAGCGGATCTCTCGAGGAGGAACGCTCTCGGGATCATCTTGCCGCGCTCCCGATCATCCCCCGTCCCCGATCATCCCTCTCGCTCATCGACGATCCCGTCATATACCGCAAACTGTAACCGTAACGCGGATCAGATCAGAGAGCGAAAGCGAATGCGAATTGAGGGAGGAAAAAAAGGAAAAAGACGGGGAAAAGAGTAAATAAAATAAAAAATAAATAAATAAATAAATAAAAGAAAAAGAAAAGCTCGAAAGAAAAAAAGAATGAATAGAATCAAGCGAGCGATTCCCGGTTCACGGCGACCGACTTAATTAATCGATTTCTTTTGTTCTGTTCCGGTCGGCGTGTTAGATGGCCCGACAAATGTGAAGGTCAACATCTTTCTCCGCTCTATCAGCAAAATAGATGATTATAATATGGTGAGTGCAACACAACAAGTAATCATCAAGCAAGGCCTATATACAGTCTGTATATCCTCACGTGTATTGTGTATAATTATAACCAACGTCACGTGTACATGATGCCGTAAGATTTGCACTTCTCTGTACTTGTATCTGTATTACGTGTATATGTATACGTATATTAAATCTCGTCTCTCTCGCGCGCGTGTTGTCTGCACACGTGTATATATATATAATATATATATATATATATATATATATATATATATATATATATTCGTACGTCGCGCTGACAGTGAATGTGTGCTAATCAAGTCGCACCTCGTTGATTTTTCTCAGTTGACTGTCATGTTACATCTATATATATATATATATATAGATATATGTATGTATGTATGTGCGTGTGTGCGCGCGTATATGTGTGTACATATACATATATATACACACACGCATATATATATATATACATATATATTATGCACGGTGTCGCGCGGGCTAGCCGCGTCTCTCCCATTGGCCGATCGGATTCCGTGCGCAATTGGGGTTCGATCTCTCCTTGAAACGACCTTGAGCGGGCGTACCTTGCCGTGCGCGATTTAACGAGCTTCGCGTCGCGCGCGGGCGAAACTGGCGAGCAATGAAGAAGGTTCGGAGGGGCGGCCGGTCTGTTCGAGGGCTCGAGCTCGCTCTGAGTGCCAAGGAGCAGGCGGAAGCTGAGGAGCAAGGGAATTTCGGGGAAAGATCGACACCGGGTTGGAGCTCGGATGAAGCCGCGGCTATGACGCGCGCTAGCATCGCCAGGCCCGATGTATCGAAATCGGCTGCTCTCTGTCTGTCTTACGTACTGATCGTACGAACGCTCGATTGACTGTTCGTTGCAACCACGTCTTGTGCCTTGTGTTGGAACCGACCTCTAGAACCGACCGAAGGGTGACCGAAGAGTGGCCAGCCGCGCGTGCCGGGCACGATCGGGGGATGTTTCCGGGATCCTTGGCTCGCTCGTCGAGCCGCCTCGGTAGCGCTCGCGTGTCATCACGCGTGTCACGCGTGTATCGCGAACACGCAAAGGGCGCGCTGCGCCCTCTGAGCTTCCGCGGGACGAGGGGGACGCGACGCGCGCGCGCGTCTCTTCGACGTGACCGGGTGTTCGCAGAATCCCGCCTCGATTTGTCCGAACGCGAGAGCAGAAGGACAGGGTGCAACGAAACGTGAAGGAGGGTAGCTCGGTGGCTCTCCCGAGGCCATGCGCCCGAGGACGGGGGGGGAGGGGGGAGGGAAGTTCCGGGTTCCATCTCGAGTAGCGACGTCTTCCCGAAGACCGGGAGGGGACGGTCGGGGGATAAATATAAAGGATGAATTTCGCGCGACCTCCCGCGCAGATTCGACGGGACGTCCGGGACATCCGGTCGGCGGACGGGGATGGGGGCGGGGGAGGGGCGGGRGGGKKGGKGGGGRGGGGGCAAGCGCGGGGCAGCGAAGGGGATCGCTCGCGCTTTGCCGGCGGTTCAGCCCCGATATAGCTGTTAGGTGGGCGCAATTTCGAAAGGGGGCCACCCTCGTCCGGCGCGAGGTACCCGGCGAGTTCCCCCGTCCCTCCTTTCCTCCCGCCCTCCCTCCCTACTCCCTACCGCGCCGCAGTTCGAAATCGCAACGCAGTCATCAATTTTCCTATTTCCTATCCAGCCGTCGCGCACTCGGGAACTCGCCGGGATAATAATTGGCATTCTGCTCCGGCGAACTCCGGGGAAGTCCCGTTAGCGAGACCCGCGAGTCCAGAGAGAGAGAACGACGCTCGCTCACGAGTGCGGCGGGGGAGGGAAGGGGGTGCGAACCTCCCTCGCGTCAGCTTCGCACGTTCGAGCATGAATGCTGCGCTCTCTCACGCGATCGTTAAATCCAACGCGGAATATAAATATAATACTCGCCGGAGTCGCGATGACAAACGCGACAACGCGGCCCGATCGTTCGATTTCGAATTCGATTTCGAGGCATCGCGACCACCGCCCCTCCCGTTTTCTTTCCTCAGCCTTTCTTTTTCTCTCTCTCCTTCTCTCTCTCTCTCTCTCTCTCTCTCTCTCTCTCTCTTTTTCTCTCTCTCTTTGCCTCCCGTTTGCTTTCTTCATTCACGCCCTCACGCAGGTATGCGGGATCGCTTGCCCGCGAATGACGGACGCAATTAACGATTAACACACATCCCGAGAAGGGTGGGAGGGGAGAGATTCGTCCATCGGAGTGCGCGCGAGCATATCGTAGCAAGGCGATCGAGAAAAGCCAAGCTTTTCTTTAGGGAAACCTTCTCCGTATCGGTTCTCCGTAAAGAGTGCGTGAGGAATGCGTTGCGCGTCACTCGAGCGAGAGATCTAAATTCAAGGACGCGTGGCTGCCGATCGGCGAAAGAGGAGTACAGGATACGAGCATCGGCGGTATCGGTCCCGATAAATCCTCGATAAACCCTCTACCGGCCCGATGTGATCCTGAAATAATGTCCGCAGCGACGGTGGCGGAGCGACCCGGCTCAAGCCTGAAAATCCGGAAAGACGATCGGCAGTGAGAACGATACGGCCTGGCCGGCGGAAATCGACGGAAATTGACAGAGATCGGTGAAATCGGGGAATCGGCGCCGCGAAAAAACGAGATAGAAGAGAAAAAGCAAAAGAAGCACCGGCAATGATTAATAGACGCGGGAATCCCGGATCTCGGACTCGACGATCGGCCGCGCGGATTTCAATCTCGCTTCTCGGAAACGACGAGATCGGCGAACCAACTGCTGCCGATCGATGTTCGCCCGTCGTCCGTCCGCTTCCCGCAATTCGCGGTTTCGCGATCTAACGTTCCGCGCGCGACTCGCGGACCTCCACTCGCCCCCTGGCAAATAAAGTGGGAAGGGGCAGAGGGGGAGAGGGGGGGTCCGTGCGGTCCGATCTCCTCCGAGCGCGGTCGGGAAGCGATACGGAGGAGAGGCATCGAGGCATCGGGCGGAGATAGAAGGTGAATGAGAGAGAGGGAGAGGGAGGAAGGGAGGGAGGGAGGGGGTGGGAGGGAGGGGGAGACGGTCCATGGAGGGTTCGCGAACGTAATTATCCCCATATGGGATGGCACATCCCATTGCCATCGGCACAATCGTCGGAAGCAACGGCGACCCTTGGCTCGCTTCGGCACATCGAAACGTTTCCGACGAAGGGCCGACCGACCGATCAATTAGCCCTTCGTCGCTTGGCGCCTAATCGAGTTGCGCTTCCGGCCGCTTCCCGTGCGGCTTGCGTTTCGATGCTGCCCGCGCGATCTCCCGGCGCGGTCGTAACTACCGCCGTTTCACGCTGGAAGGGCGAGGATCGTTTCGTCGAAGGGCCGGTCGAGCGGCGAGCACGTTCGCTTCAGCGTTTCGCCCGGGAACGTCGTTGATCCCGTTGCCGGGGTAAGAGCCAATGAAAGATTACGAGCGAGCTGTTACGCGCGTAATAGCTCTTCCGTTCGCCAGCATGTACAAGCAGCGGTATCACCTTCTTTCTTCTCTTTTTACGATTTACCTCGCCGTAATATCGAACGTTGCCGAGGATCCCTCGAGAGGGTACATCCGAGGGCTGCACCGCGCTCGTCTCCTCTCGTCTTCTCGTAGCTTTCTTCTTGCTCCTTGCTCCAACGTGGAGCGCTAGGATGATTTCTCGGACGATGCCTCGCGCTTGAAGGCGGTGCAAGCCTGAAACAGCCAGCTCTTCAGGCCTCCATCGATGCTGATTATTGTCGATGGCGATTTTACGTTGTCGCTGACGCAGGTGCGTCCCGAGCACGACGAAGCGAACGGACGTCGCTCTCGGAAGTAATTCGATAGGCTGCAGAAAGCCCACGAATTTTCCGTAACGTGTCTATTCCGTGTATGTGTACGTGTGTTTACTCGGTTCAGGTTTAGGCAGAGACGTTGCTGCGGCCAGCGGAGCGTCCACAAGTTCCGTCTTGTCGACAATCGAGCCTCTTGAACAGCCTCTTGCCGCTAATGGCAGTCCTTTGCGTGACGAGCGTGTCCGAGGAAACGACATTCTCGGTTTCGCATTTTCCGACGACTGACGGATTTCCCACGGTCGACGTCTTCCGCGGAAGCGGCGCGGCTTCGAAGCGAAAATCGCGAGCCGTGCAGATACGACGAGTAGCTGTTCCGAAGAGAAGCGTCTCGTGTTGCACGAGAAGATCCACTGCTCCGCAAGTACAAGCATCGCACGTGGACGCGCGTTCGGCGCGTTGCCTCTCCGTGAGCGAGAGAGAGAGAGAGAGAGAGAGAGAGAGAGAGAGAGAGAGAGAGAGAGAGAGAGAGAAAGAGAGAGAGGGAGAGAAAGCGAGGCGAGAGAAGCGCTGAAGGAGAGGCAGAATCCTCCCATTTGGCGAAATCCTCAGATTTCTCAGAACCGCCGCGTGAACAAACGCCTGCGAGATGAGCGGGAATCGCTGAAAGATGGCCATCTCGCGATGGCCAAGCGAGAACCGCGCGCTGTCGCGGATTAGACGCCGCAGAAGCGAAAGAGCGCGCGAGAGAGAAGGCAGAACGGGGAAAGCCAGGTCGGACTGGCGCCGAGACGAGGAAGGAAGCGAGAGACCCACACTGAGAGAGGAGCCTGAGCCGCTTTCTTCTAAACGCCGTTTGCGCCGCATAATTGCGCTGCTAATGAAAGCGCGGGAGGATAGGCCGACGAGATTAGCGAGAGGGAGAGAGAGAGAGAGAGAGAGAGAGCGAGAGAGAGAGAGAGAGAGAGAGAGAGAGAGAGAGAGGGAGGGAGAGGGAGCTCGATGTAGATTCAGGTTCATCGCGCCGAAGGAAAGGAAAGAGATATAGAGATAGAAATAGAGAGWGAGAGAGRGAGAGAGAGAGAGAGAGAGAGAGAGAGAGAGAGAGGGGTGTTTCGAAAGCGAGGCGTACATGTGTACACATGCGGCGGCACTTCCCCCTTTACCCCCTCCGAGAAATAGGAAACAGGGCACAGGACGCTCTTCCGCCGGCGCAGGGGATGGTCCAGGCAGTCGCCGGGAGCCGCACGAGACTCACCGTGAGCCAAATCGCATGCGTTCTCTCTCTTTTTTCCGCCTAGCTGACGGAAGCTTGCGTAGCGAGCCCGAGAAACGGCTCTCTCTGGCTGATTTTGATCTTTGATCACGTCCGGTAGGTCCTCGCTGTTCGTCGCTTCTGCATGGCTCCCATCCACCCTTACGCCCCCTTACCATCCCCTTGGCTGCGCGCAGCTGTGTGCGTTCCACGAGGATTCGCCAATCGGCGTGTGCGTGCGTGCGTGCGCGTGCGTGTGCGTGTGTGTGTGTGTGTGTGTGTGTGTGTGTGTGTGCGCCCTTTCGTCGATGCTTGTTGCTCGTTGCGATCGCATGGCAGTCGCTTGGAAAGCGGAAAAGCGTCCCTGCAATCGAAGTCTGCAATCCGCTCGACGTCTTGACGTCACGCAGGGGCATCCCCCGAGACCGATCGAGGGACGCTCTTCCCATCCCACCTCCCCCCGCTGCTATTACGTTATTTATCCAGTTGACCCTCTGTTCTCTGTGTCTCGACACGTACACGTCCAGCTGCCGGAGACGTACTCGTCACGGATTGACACGCGGTGCGTCGACGTTCTCCACGCTGGACATGCCCGCGGTTCGATCCGTCACGGGTCGACTCGCGGCAATTATTATACTTGCGCGATAGGGGAGGTTAATCCGGATGAGGGCGAACGGTCAGGAACGCCGCTGACCTCGTCCGCGCGGCCTTTGGCCGCAGGACAACGTCGCGTAAACTTTTTACTTTCTGCGCGTTGAGACGCTGACGGGAAACTTCACTCTGATTGCGATTGTTGAAATTCCCGAACCCGCGCAACGAAGCGCCCCGGTTCTAGCTTAACGATAACTCGGAAAACAAAGGAAAATTCGTGACAAAGTTCCGTTCGGTTATGAGATTGGACGATTGGACGTCCGAGGGAGCACGCTTTTCGCTTGCGAATTGGCAAATTAACGATCCGACAATCGAGAATCTCTCTCTTACGGCGGGAAATACGTCAGTTTAGCGTTGCACGTCTCAAAACGGTGACGGTGTCGCGGCTGGAACGAGATTCTCTTTGCCACGAACGTGCGAACGATCGCTTCCCGCAGACCTTCTGCCGAGCAAAGGGATTGCATGTTGCAACGAACGAAGGTTTCGTTCGATGATTTTCCCTCGCGCGCCTATCGGACGTCTCTCGGACGTTTAGCGAGATCGAAATTTTTCGACAACGGGCAGACAGGCGGATTTTAAAAGAAAAGAGAAAGACAAAAAAGAAAGAGAGAGAAAGAGAGAGAGAGAGAGAGAGAGAGAGAAAGGAAAAGAAAACATAATTACAATTATTGCGTTTTAGTTGTTAAGCGCACGGAGCTGCCATTTTGCATAGAGCTATTTTCTTCTCCCGTTACAAAGGCCTGGGATGCCATTATGAGCGTTATTCGGGATTCCGAGGATTTAGACTTCTGTGTTGCTTCTCGTTCCGTCTCGCACGTTCGCTCTCCTTCACTTTATCAAACTCTCTAATTGGAAAGGCCATTATCGCCCGGGGCGTTGACGGGAAGGAAAAAGAGAATAATTCGCATCCGCCGCCCGACGCTGTTTAATCAGAATTTTTCTGCTTCTCTCCAGGAATACTCCGTACAATTAACATTTCGGGAACAATGGTTGGACGAGAGATTACGATTCAATGACTTCGGAGGTACGTAACAATCGCCGAACAATACATCGCGCCTCGCATCCGCTCGCGTCGGTTTAGACTCTTTGATGCTTTTCGTGAAGGGACATTTTAGTGTCAATACAGCTCATGCACGGGTGCGGGTGAAACGGGGTCAGCGTCGACGACAATGACGTATGCAACGTGCATCGATAAGCTGCGGTAGCATACCGCAATAATATAACAAGCGGCAGTCTCAAACGCCGCGCTGGGGAAATTAAAGAGCTCGCGCGCGTTCGAACTTGGCGCGCGTTTCTCGCGCGAATATCGACCGTCTCGCACCCGCGATCAACGATGTACGAGCGCGCGCAATTCAATATTCGCGATGGACGCGAGCTATTCCGGCGCGCACAAAGCGTTCGCGCTTTTTCACGGTTGCAATTGTGCATGCCATGCCGTGACACATAAAAGTCCGCGTGGTAGTATTTTACTTGCTCGTCACGTCACGCAAACGCGAAAGCGCCTATTCCCGTCTCCCCCTCCCCCGCGAATCGTTGCCGTTCACCGGATGAGCCGGAGCGGTGTAAACGGGCGCGCCGATCCTCCTGTCGCCGGCTTTTCTCCATTCTCCATCCCCTTTCCGCAGGTCGGCTGAAATACTTGACTCTGACGGAGGCTAATCGCGTCTGGATGCCGGATCTGTTCTTCTCCAACGAGAAGGAGGGTCATTT
Organism: Eciton burchellii; assembly: GCA_020341155.1. Taxonomy (NCBI): domain Eukaryota; kingdom Metazoa; phylum Arthropoda; class Insecta; order Hymenoptera; family Formicidae; genus Eciton; species Eciton burchellii. The sequence goes on along the minus strand of JAHMML010000010.1, from coordinate 3,323,055 downwards.
CCACAACATCATCATGCCCAACGTATACATACGCATCTTTCCGAACGGCTCCGTTCTCTACAGCATACGGTGAGTACACGAATAGTTTCCCTCGCGAACGAGGAGCCGATCGCCAGACCGATGGATCGACATTTTTAATAAGACGCGACTTTTTAATGAGATGCGTGCCTCCTCTTCGGGATCTCTTTCTTTCTTGCGAATTTAAGCGCCAGCATCAGTTTATCCGGTCGGCGTCGAGATCGAGAAAGTCAATGTAGACGAGGACACTCTCTTCTCAGCTTCGTCCCCTCGTTCGAATGCGGCTCGCTCTGTCAACACGCATGTTAACGGATCCCAAGAGAGATCCGACAGACGCTTGAATTGCGTACGTTCTTTCCATTAACGCGCTGCACACGTTCGCAGGATATCCCTGACGCTCTCGTGTCCCATGAATCTGAAACTGTATCCCCTGGATCGACAAGTTTGCTCACTTCGCATGGCCAGTTGTAAGTAATCCCGTCACCGCGACTCAGCTTCATCCATCTCCGCGACTCCGGTTGTGCCACGGTTGAATAATGATGTTCCTTCGCATGCCGACAGACGGGTGGACGACGAACGATCTGGTCTTTCTCTGGAAGGAGGGCGATCCCGTACAAGTGGTGAAGAACTTGCATCTACCTCGCTTCACCCTGGAGAAGTTTCTCACGGACTATTGCAACAGTAAAACGAATACGGGTAAGTAGCGGAGCGAGGAGATGGTTGAGAGAGACTGCTCGCCTGATGAATCTGATGACGATTCTGAAAACGAAAACAGGAGAGTACAGCTGCCTGAAGGTGGACCTGCTGTTCAAGAGAGAGTTCAGTTACTATCTCATCCAAATCTACATCCCATGCTGCATGCTCGTCATCGTGTCCTGGGTGTCCTTCTGGCTGGATCAGAGCGCCGTGCCTGCCCGGGTGTCACTAGGTACGTCCAACAGCGGCTGACGGAGATTTCTGGCTTGAGTTTTTCCATCGTTCGTTTACTCTTTGACAAAAGCGCGATGAGACTAGGATATTAAAAGTAGTAATGAAATACCATCGCTGATAACATCGGCGATAACAACAGTCGTAAGAACAGTCATTATAATAGGGTATCTAATCCTAGTTTATTATTATAATCTTTCTAAATTAAAAATCTTAATAAATTATATTAATTAATTTAATATTTCACCATAAAATTAATTAATTATGTATTTTATATTTATTATTTGTAATTAATGTCTTATTTTAACGTCATATAATTTAATTATTTTAATAGTTTAACCGCGATTGCTGGCATTAAATTAATCAATTTTTTTTAATTCACCGTTAATTATTATTAATAACTAATTTATAACTAATTTAAATATTATTATTACTAAAATTATTTAAATTTTAACAATACTTCTAATCAAAAAATTATACTCAACAATAAGAACAGTTTCCTTCTGGATCCGATCACGAGCCTTCGATTCTCTCACATCTCTCCTTATCTCGCTTATCACGAAAGAGATCGGCAATTTCTTCCGTGCAGGCGTTACGACGCTGCTGACGATGGCCACGCAGACATCAGGGATAAACGCCTCACTGCCACCGGTCTCCTACACGAAGGCTATCGACGTCTGGACGGGGGTATGCTTGACTTTCGTGTTCGGCGCTCTACTCGAATTCGCGCTGGTCAACTACGCGTCACGCAGCGACATGCACCGGGACAACATAAAGAAGCAGTTCCCACCGAGCGAGATGGAACACTCGTCGTCCATCGATCCAGCCTCGGAGCTACTCGAGCCGGACGGATCCGCCAATTTCGCCATGGTCAGTATCCCGAGATACGATGCTTCCCTCGAACGCACCCGGGAGTCGCAGTGATAACGACGTCCACGTCGTTTACTCTGTTATCTCGATTGTTTTTGTCCGGTTACACCGTTACCGTCGAAGGAAGATCTCGGATCGTTACCTTGGATCAAGGAGATGTGAACTTTTCGCGGTTCGCGTTCGGTTCTCTTTCTCAAGCGTATCTGAAAGCGTTATCAGAGATGTCGTTTGGATGAAAACGAGATCACGGGATATTTTTACGCCCGTTCGGCCAAAGAGAAAAAGGCGGGGAGGGAGGGAGAGAGAAACAAAGTCGCTCGAATTAGAGTCGCGATTGTTGTTCAATTAGGGAGCGCGTGATCGGAAGAGAGCGAGTAACTAATGGATCAATACCGCCCGAATTCTTTCAGAAGCCTCTGGTTCGACACCCGGAGGATTCCATGTCGCTGGATAAATTGCGGCAGTGCGAAATACATATGCAACCACGGAAAAAAAACTGCTGCAGGTCGTGGCTGTCCAAGTTCCCGACAAGGTCCAAGCGCATCGACGTCATCTCACGGATCTTCTTCCCAATCGTATTCGCTTTCTTCAACCTCGCGTACTGGTCCACGTACCTGTTTCGGGAGGAAGAGGAGGGCGAGTAAGCCACGAGGAAGAAGCGCTCGGATCAGCAAGGGAAGTGGCTCGCGGCCATCCTCAGCAACAACAACAGTTTCAACAGACAACAACACGATCGTCGCAGCAACGTTCGCGTCCTCGTCACCGACAGTCGTACCAATATCCTCAGAATCATCATCATCATCATCTGCAGACTCACCATCATCACAACCATCATCATCACCATCATTATCATCATCAGCAGCGTCATCGTTCCGGCAGCAATCAACTGAGATCGCAGCACCACTCGCTGCCGCGTACGTACCAGCAAGATCACCATCAGCAGCAGCAGCAGCAGCAGCAGCAGCAGCAGCAGCAACAGCAGCAGCATCAACAGTCATATCATCGTCATCAACGTTACCATCCGGCGGATCGTTCGCCATCGCCGCCGTTCTCACCGTTGAACGGCGAGGACTGTCGCTGCTCGCCGTCGAGAGTGTCGCGACCCTCGCGTAGGAGTTCGACGAGATCGTCGCCATCGCCGTCGCGCTGGCCGTCGCCGACCTCTTCGGCATCACCGTTGGGAACACCGTCGCGCACCATGTCGCGCGCCGCGACGCCCTCGCCGCCGATTGCGGCGCCGGTGTCACCCACGCCGCCACCTGCGCCAACGGAGCTGTCGCAGCAGCAGTGCTGGGACCTGCCGCGTAGACTGTTCACCTGTCGTGCCCAGGGCAGCGCGAGGATCGACATATTCGCGCGCGTTGCCTTTCCCCTCATGTTCATTCTCTTTAACTTCGCGTACTGGTCCATCTATCTGTTTCGTGGCGACGACAACGTGGGTATGCAGAAGTGAGGACACGGAAGAGAGCATGAAGACAGCGGAATCTACGAAGCCATGTGCTTGCAGGTCGAATCCTCGAGAAATTCGAGACGAGCCTGCGCTCGAATCTCGAAGCAATCCTCGTGACACATCCTGCAGTTAGCTGCAGAGGATCGACCGTGGGCATCTCGATGAAGATGGTGCCTTCTGCTGCCCGCGCCCGAAAAGGGCGATGTTCCAGAACGAGGATATCAACGACGCGACCTTACGGCGACGCTCATACAAGAGTCTCACGATGATGGGTAACAACCCGACGACGAGGACGACGGAACGCGAAACGCAACCGCGCATACACACACACACACACACACACACACACACACACACATACACGCGCACAGATAGACATACACGCCACATGCGACACACGTACCTCGCGACATGCGCTCGGAAGACCGCGTGCCACAGAATTGAACTGAAAGCGTAGTGGGCCCTGTATAGCCACGGCCTGTTAACAATTAAAATGAAGGCGTAAAGTTTATAAGTATAATACTATATCTATATTGTGCGCGAAATCCTCGCGCGATGTCCTCGAGCGAGCGAGTGTGCTCGCTTGCAGACACGCGCGCGCAAACGCGGCGCTCAATCGGAGCGTTGCGCCAGCGTCATCGGGCTGGGGATGCTCGTCGTTGCGAAATTAACGCCGGACAGCCTTCGGATCCGGTAAATGTTGACCGTACGATGGGACAACGGATGAGATATATCAGGTAGCGACAATCTCTTCGACTAGATCGGCGAAACGCGCGACAGCAACAGTGCATTCGCCGCACGAGCCTCTCGTTGTCGTTTCGCGGAAAAAGGATACAGGATGTCTTGTTGCGTTACCTCGCTATATCGCATGGTTATTCCTCCTTAGGGCCGCGTCACACACGGGAAGGCCGGAACGTTCGACGCCGAAGAATATGGGAGATGTATCTAGACAAGTATTAAAGATGTTCCGCTGACTTTCCGGGTGTACGACGGCCTCTGCTGGTGACGAGCTGACGGGTTTTTAATCTACGTCCTAGCGATACCAAGTGAAGATAGGATCTTCGAAAGTCCATACCTCGATACCTATTTTCTATTCGTTTCGCGTAAGACTTGAGAGACCGACGAGAAAAGGAACACGCTTGTGTGGAGATACGTCGTCTCTACGAAATCCAGGTGTTGAGAGAGATTTAATCGTTAAGCGACTTAACGTTCTGGCGTTAATGGACTTTGGAAGCGTTCCCTTTATTCGACAACATACAAGGAAGCTACCTTGGTATCACTAGAGATTTAAATCCTCATCCGGGCGATTCTTTAGTCTCGAGAGAAATCCGGAAAGAAGCTAAAGTTCATCGAGCCGATCATCCGACGCGAGTTGTCGGCGAGCGAGATTTACTTTTAAGCAAATTTCATGGCAACAGGACAGGCAAGAGACGCTAGATCCGACAGATCTCCCTTTTCTCACGAGGATAATCCCGGATGCCCGGATTAGGATTAATGAAGGTGCGAGCTAAGGGCGATCGCGAGCGCGCGGTACCAAGTATCGGCGAGGCGGTCGCGTCGCGCGCGGACAGCGTACATTTCCTGTTCCCACCCTTCCGGGTCGATCGCCGGAGGAAGGAATCCCTCGGCGGTCACCGGCTCGGGGCTCCCACACAGTATTTTGCTCAGAAGAGATCGGCGACGCCGCGCGCACAGGAGAATCTACCCTTACCGTCGTAGAGTTGCGGCGTCGTCGACCTCGTGGACGCGGAAGGAGATAACGACGAAGACACACGGAACGTGCTCGCAGAAGCAAAGAGAGAGAGAGAGAGAGAGRGAGAGAGRGAGAGAGAGAGAGAGAGAGAGAGAGAGAGAGAGAGAGAGAGWGAGAGAGAGAGCAGCGCATAGTTGTATTTTTCGAGAGACTACGCTTCCAAGCGAGAGACGATGCAACGCGGAGATCAAACGGCAAACCCCGACGAAGTCGCCCCTATTCCACGGCGATTAAGCGTGAAGGGGATGCGATCGGACATGTCGCAGCTGCTCGAAAGTAACTTCATCTGAGGAGTCCTGTGGTAGATCGCGCGGAAACGAATCTGTCCCCGGTGGACAATTCGCGTAAGTTCCGTTCGATCGCAACCTTTCCGTTCTTGCCCGCTCCTCGTATATCTTTTTTTTATTTCGGACAATATCGCCCGTGCGTGAGAGTCCCGCGGCTACGATAACATCCGTCCGCGATTGATGATTCGATGACGAGCAAGCCATCGTGTCCGAGGACAGGTGTACGCGTGCGGATGAACTTACCTTCTTCTCCACAATCACGACACCACACGGCGAGGACGTTTGAGTCCAGAATCAACGTAATGAATCGCTCGGCACAGACACCGTCGATTCCAAGATTGTCGACATTGCCTGCTGCACAATTTACGCGACATTCTGTCCTCAAGTCCTTAGGTGTAACAGTCTCCCGCGGTTTCCGTGAAACGGAATGCGTCCTCGCGAGCAGACGCAAATTCTTGCAAATGCAGACACAAACGCAGTCATTCGTGGCGACTACGTTTTTTTTTATAACGAGGATATTATTAGCGTAAAAAAATTGTAACACCGCAAGCTGCAAGAATGAGTTTGTGTTTCCGGTGAGCCTGTCGATTCAGAGGAGACAGATCGCTTTGCGTAAGGATGAAACCTCTTAGCTTCTGTTCTGGAGAGAGCAACCGGAAGGGAGCTGCACGTATTTAGCGACTGCGTGGAAGTCTTGCGTTTATCCTTTCGCAAGAAGCCAAATTCGACCGGGCGGCGGATAGTGCGCTGTAATCTCTCAACCCGTGACTCGTAACCGGTCGTGACGACGAGAAAGCAGGAAAACCTGATGTATCCGCAAATTCGAACGTACGTAGAATCGGCCAGGACTCATCGGAAGCCATCAGCGTTCACTGCGCGCCTGAAATCATCGCCTTCCGCACGCGATCCAACGTAGAGACCGCATGATGTTAATATGATAAGTATTATCGCGATGTAACGTTAAGGATAGCCAAGTGGGGCATCGATTTTCCTTCCTCGCTCATTCGAGGAACATTCCTGCGTAGATGTGATCAGACTCCGGTGTAAACGGGCGGAGCACTCCTCGTCTTCGTCTCTCTATTCTATTCTTCTCATTTCCTCTCTTCAGGAGGACGCAGGTCGCGCATCTTCCTCTTCGCTCCGCCTATTTATATCGCGCTTCGTATACACGTAAATGCTCCACTGGCTTCCGGGATGAGCCAGCAGCGAGCGTGTATATTTGAGGGATGACTCTGTGCCTGTCTACGCTAGGGACTCTAAGGGGACATGAAGCCAGTACTCATCACAGAATTAGAAATTGACGGGCGATTCGCGTCGCTAGAGTGTACATAGTAAATCACGCAGAGCACGAGAGAATCGTCCAAGTTGGCGTATACATCCGCGTGCCATAAGCACACCATAAGTAGACAGTTTCATCGACACCCGAGCAATCCGAATTATCGAGATATCGGCGCGAGGCTAGCTGTCTTTCCAGAAGACAAATCAATTCGGTTGACCAGCGAGACAAGCACCTCTCGCGCGCTTTCGCTTCATCAATCACCGCGATCTGAGCGCATCGTGTTCCAAGATGCTTCCCTCCGTTTCGCGTGGAGTCACGGGGAGAGAATATCGAGAGATCATCTCGGGGCGGCGATTCGGAAGGAATTCACCCTTGCATTCCCTGCACCGGCGATCTCTCGACACATCCAAACGCATACATACATACACGCATACGTAAGTACGCAGGCGTACAGTGCAGTCGTAGTATCCGTGCAGCAACCGGACTGCAACGAGCGGTGTCGAGAAATGTCTTTTCTCGAAGAAGCTTTTTCCCTGAGTTGTTCGGCCGCGTTGCACGCTGAAACGTGGGACTGAAAGCGTTAGATATCGCATTTCAACACCATGATCGCGATGATTTTGCTCCCAACGTTTCGCCTTGATCCTCATCATCGACGTGAGCGCCTGTTTATGGAGGATCCAATGCTCTTCGATCCTCGACAGAGACTTCCCTAGTTATTTTAGCGGACGATCGACTGACATAATCAAGATAGAGAACCGGCACCCGCGCAGACACGCGGATCCTTCTCGGTCTTCTATCGATGATGTTAAGAATTAGAAATCTCTATGAAGATTCGGAGAGAAACAGGAGGGCATGAGAAGTACAGTGTTCCTAGACCGAGGAAGCTACTTGGCGACCGGAAGGGTCCGTGTAAATCTTGGCTCTCAACATCCCCGCCACTCGCTTGTGCTTGGAATCATTTTGGTCCAAGCCAGAAATCAATCCCATGAAAATCTGAAATCAATTGGAACAAAGGAGGAACACATTAGCGTCTCTTTCTCTCTCTCTCTTTCTCCCTCTCGCATGCCTACATACATGCATACACACACACACACACACATACACGCGTACACGTATATACATACCAGTATATGACCCTCGCACGCACGATACACAAAGTACGATCCCGTTGTATCGCAGATATAATTATATAAGTGCGCCATAGCTCTCTCTCTCTCTCTCTCTCTCTCTCTCTCTCTTTCTCTTTCCCACATCCGAGGATACACCCGAAAGGAAATATTAATGTTATTGTTATATGCGTACGTTGTAATATATGTGAACGAAGCATGCTGACGCCCTGTAAACGAAATAAATCCCTCCTTTATCCCCCGAACAAATCTCCTGCGAGGAGCTTGTTAAACACACACACATACACATACACACACACTTACACTTACACCTACATACCTACACGCACGCACGCACACGTACGCGCACACGGCACGCGCAAGGAAATAATCTCTCGCGTTATAATTCGACGATGCGCGCGCGTTTATCACGTCGCGAAGACACAGTCCGATGGAAAAGATGAAAAAAAAAAAAAAAAAAAAAAAAATCGCACTTCAACGTTAACATTACGATTAGAACATCGGTAGTTTTCTTACAGTCACTGACGGACGGCGAGCGAGTCCGCGGACTTGGCCGAGAGATACAGAACACAAACCGGGGGGCAAACCGGGGGCTCAAAAAGGGGAGTAAACTGACTCGCACCGAATTAGGGTATCACGAATAGGCAAACTATCTCAGAGACCGCGCCTTCGATCGATTCGATGGCGCTCCGGACGGATCGCAGATCCGCGGATCTCCTCGCCGTAATCGAGTCGAGCACGATGTCGATCGCCGTCTCCGATTAATCTTCCCTAAGAATGGCGCTCGTTCTCGATTAAGTATTACGACGAGCGGATATTAAACGTTGTCCATAATAATCGCAAAGGATTGTGTCCTCCCCTGACGAAAGCGGCGGAACAATCGACTCGAGCGAGCACGCGCCGAGAAACGTAAGGAAGATATTGCATGTTTGTGATTCGAGTGCAAGCGCACGATATTCCAAGATGTGTAACATAATAAATTTGTATATCGTGGCACATAGTCCGATAAAGGGAAAGAAAAAAGGGAAAAAAGAAAAAAAGGAAAAGAAAAAGGAAAAAAAAGAAAAACAGAAAGAAGAAAAAGGAAAACGGAAAAGGAAAACCACTTCCCACACGTGAACTCTTATTAGATCGTCAATTACATACCGAAGGTTACGTACCTTACATTAATCGAGCAATTATCCCCTGTCGAGAGCTGCGCGAACGTACGGCCATCCACACGGGACAGATCGAACGAGATCGAGACACGAAGAACGAGACGGGAAACGGAATCTCGGTATTCTAAAAATTGTCGTAAGAACCTTTAAATACCATCACTGTAATTAAAATGGGAATTCAATTAAACGGAACAGGGAGGAGAACACCGATCCTGCACGTGATTCATTTCTAGTTGTTAATTTCCCACAGACAGCGAATCCGTCCACGAGAAACGATCCACGAGAAACGATCCACGATGATCATCGTCGTAGCTCGGATTCGTTTGCGCGCGATTCTATCCTCGAGCGGGTGACTTTTCTCCAACTTTCTTAAAAAATAAATGGTGCGCGACTTGAACCGTCGTAACTTGCCACCGTTGCAGGTAAGTAAGGATTATATCGAAATAAATCATTAGATAAATCCCAGCGGACGCCCCCAGTGGATGCTGTACACGTGCGTGTATAAAAGTATCGAATTAAAATGCGAATTATCGTAGACATTATGAATTTATTTGTCACATTGGTGAAATACTGTACATCGAACTTGCAATTTGTCCATTGCAATCTAAATGCAGATGAATTACGAATAAGCGCACTAGACACTTATAATTTATTACGATCTACAAATATATTACTAATTATGACGCTACATTGCATGGAAGTTTAGTTCATATGACGATTAGATTTATCGATTTGCTCACGTCACGATTTCCCTCGTACTACTGGAACACTAGTGTGTACGTGAAGAGTTATAAAAAAGAGTTACAAACGGTAATCTGCTTTGTAATCTGTGCTTGTATTATTATTCGTTTAATCTAAATCCCGCATCGAGAGAGAGATAATGCTCGAATGAAGCGAAGAAATCAGATGTAACGAAAATGCAAGAGGACGCAAAAGGTACAGTAAAACATATCTGTCGTAACGAGCAGTAACTTCTTTCGTTTCCACTACACTTTAGTATTCCTACAAGCATGGTGATGTAATGATCTGCCTTACATAAGGTAGCAATWTWTTKWWTYAWRYWGAAGMYGGCATACGAGATTCCTAAATCATATTACATCTAAAAACGGATTAGTCAAGGGAGTGCACTAGCGCGCATTGGGACAGACCAAAGTTTCTTAAATACATAAAACATGAAATCTCTCTTAGCGCGTGCGTACATATCTGTACGCGTCTGTAATTTTGTTTAATATAATACAATACAATATATTAATATATTAAAATGTTAAAAAGGTTAAAATTTCTGTTTGTGTACGAGTCTCTCATGCGCAATGCGCATTGCGCATTAGTGCATTTCATATTTAATATGTAAATTCGACACATAAATAATTTATTGCAAACGATACGTCTCTGACTGAATGCGACTTCGGGTGATCCTTCTGAATGTTTGTCGGACGTAAAGTGGAAAAAAAAAGAAAAAAAAAGAAAAAAAAAGAAAGAAAAGGGAAAAGGATTACCTGGATCGCGCGTGCAATACGCAATTACTTTTTTTGTTTTTGTTTTTTGTTTTTTGTTTTTTTTTACCCGTCACTGGAAGATCATCTTTCGCTACTCCAGTAACTTTTGCCGATTACCTCTGAAGAAGAAGAAGCAGAAAATTTGTTGTTAGTATCGGTCGACGCACGTGCACGCTCTTAAGCGGCACATTAATAGTTCGTCGCATAGTATGGCGATTTACCGTTACGATTGTTGATAGGAGTACGACTTCGCGAATAGCTGCGGCTGTAGCTTCGTCGGCTACCGCGGCCATTGCGCTCCCTGCTGTGGCTTCGGCTTCTGCTCCGCGTGTAACTGCGCTCTTTTCCGTTACGACTGCCGCCACCGCTTCCTCCGCGCGACCGCCATCGATTTCTACCACCTGTTGATGCGTTGATCGTTTCGTCTTTAACTACAAATACCTTCTCGCTATGCAACGTAGCTTCTTGATTCTATTGATTAATATTCTATAGGCAAATAGAACTCCGCTTAGAACTTAGAACTTAGCTTCTTTAATCAGTTGCAATAAGCAACTGTCAACGTTGACAATTTCCTAAAGGGAATCTGAAGCACGTTTGTCAGGTTCTGCTTGCGCATAGTATTCTACGATTTCATTCTAATGTTTTAATGACTGTTTTACAGAAATACCTCTGTGCCTGCCGTATCCACCAGCTTTACCATCCGCGAGTTCCAATAGTTTCGGATTGATCACCTGATTAGCCTCCTTCAGCACTTGTATTAGGTCGTTGGCCTTGTTAGCGTTGTTAGGCGTGAAAAAGGTGTACGCCGTGCCGGTTTTCTGTCGACGACCGGTACGGCCGATACGATGGACGTAATCCTCGGAACAGGACGGGTAGTCAAAATTGATGACAAACTTAACGTCTTCAACGTCTGAAATTAAGGATTGGCATTAGTCGGCCGGGTTTTTGCGCGATTACAGTGTTCAGGACAGACATGGGTTAAGACAGTAGTAGTGGTGTCACGAGGATTGTGAGATTGCGATCGTGCGGACCGCGGTATAAGACGGATATACCGGACGCTATATATATATATATATGTATATATATAAATATATCACGACAAATTATAACGTTTGATACGCTCTCCAAAAAGCTAATGATACGAGTACTGTCAGGTTGCTGATATCTAATAATGATGATAAAGGTCGTCAATACAAAGAATTCTATTAAGAGCAGCGATTTACTGATAATGCTTTACGTTACTATAATTGAGCACAAATGATATTTCTCATCTTTGTTTAGAGAGCGTTTAGAGAGCATGTAACACAAGGTTGTCATAAAACAAAAACAAATCATTGACTCGATCGAACGATTTTGATCTTTCTTTCCTGAATATCGTGTTATGACGAATACTCTCGCTCGAATACCGTTAAGGTAGGAGTGCATCCCAAATTTTTTTCTATGTTGATACCGATATCCAGAAACGAGACCAGAATCGCGGGCGTAACAAATTCACATAATAGTTAGTATGAAAAGATGACGACTGATATTCTGTATAATGGTCTTTAACGAAAGGATTAAAAGGACGGAGGATCAGAGAGAATGCGTATAGTTTTATAGAGGAATATAAGAGGGATAGGTATGTGAGTGTCACGCGTTCATACACGTATATATACATATGTATGTATAAACAAATGGCTAATTTGACAAACATTACCCGTAACCCACACATTAGCAATTACACAGCAAACGAATGCATGTATACGTACATGTATTTATATATACGCGTATATGAGTATTTGATGTATGTACATGTGTGAGTGTATGTGTTAAGTGTATGTGTGTAATGTGTCTATGTCAATTAATTAAATTTGAACTATATAATACTAAAAAATTAGGCAGTGGGCGAGTGTTTCGCTAGCAACGTACGGGCAGGGCTTGGCTATTTGCGCTCGCTCCAGCTACTGCCTCCGCCACTCTGTCGCTACAGGCGCAGGGCGCAGGGCGCGCTAGAGAGGCTCTGGCATTATCTGCTATCACATGCCACCGCCTCAACGGACCAACGTTGTTGGTTGTCTGATTAGCTTGAGCGTGCCAGCGCAGGGGACTCTATTCTGGCAACAACGACCTGGCCAGCCAGCCCGGATGGCGTACAGCGCAGCGCAGTAGGACTGATATCCAGTATGTAGGTAGGTAGGTAAAGTAGTAGTAGTAGTAGTAGTAGTAGATCCCGATTTGGCCCGAGACTTGGCCCTTCACACGCGATTGACGGACGGACGGATAGAGGCACGGCGTCGCGGCCAGCGCAGACAATGCAAACCAGTGCACCACCGAACAAAGAGCGGCGGCGGGCACCCCGGACATGCTTTGCATTACCCAGCGTGGGCCTGCGCGCAATGTGCCTCTGCAATACAAACAAAGATCCAACCGCGTTAGCTGTATGGTTACCTCCAACCATCTTCCTGTTTTAATATTTCTTATCTTTCTGCTTCTTTTCTTTTTTGCCCTATTCTTTCTTTGTATTCTTTTTTTGGCTATTAAGATTACAACATGTTAAGGCTGTAATGTCCCGTTAGCAGGAGGGAAATTTGAATTTGAAATTTGAGATGCAATCGGCAATGCTGTGCACAACGCACGTATGAGCACTTGTTGTTATATCCTATTATAATTAAATCAAATCAGATCAGCTATGATTTTTGTTACTTCTTTTTCCATATATATATATATACACACATGTATGTAACTTATTTGATACGATTTCATTTCATCTTTCATCATGACTGATTGTGCAATTGTGGATCATTCACGTTATATCGATACAAAATTATAATTTAAGAAATTATATAAATTCTAATATCTGAATTTAAATTGCTGATTAATAGTTTGCGTATCTTTGTCTTTCAACGGAACATTACAAACAAGATTTTCGGTCAGAATAGAGCATTGCAAGAAAAAAAATTTATAATTCTTGGGGAAAAATTAATACCGTGAATATTAATCAGTTCGTTTTCCGTGTTGCAGGAAAATAACTGATAATACGCGTCATCGTTGTGTGATATATTATCAACATATCTTTGAATTACTTACCAAGACCACGCGCTGCAACATCAGTAGCAACAAGAATTGGCGCTTTGCCTGATCTGAAATCTACGAATGACTTGATATTTTTTTATATTCTTTTCTAAATTTGTATAATTACTTGATTACTTATCGTGTCCTGTATATACCTTGCAAAACCCAATCTCGTTCTTGTTGAGTCTTGTCACCATGAATGCAAACCGCTGGCCATCCCTCTCGTTTCATTTTTCTTGTTATTTCGTCTACCCTACGCTTTGTTTCTATAAACACTATGGTTTTATTCTCGCTTTCTGCCATTATCTCTTTCAAGAGAGTACTTAATCTAAAAATTGCATAGAACATTTTTTTTTAACGCTATCACGATATCAGATCAGAGTCACGAAACGTGTACTCACTTCGTTTCTTTCTCATAATCTTGACATACATCAATTATTTGCAATATATTGTGATTCGCAGCAAGCTGCAAAGAACCAACATTGATCTGGGCGTAATCTTTAAGGAAGTCTTCAGCCAAATTCTTTACTTCCTTAGGCCACGTGGCCGACCACATAAGCGTTTGTCTGTCTGGTCTAATTTGCTCTATGATCTTTCTGATCTGTGGCTCAAATCCCATATCCAGCATCCGATCAGCCTCGTCTAATACCAAATATGTACATCTTTTCAGATTTGTCTTTCCGGATTCAAGAAAGTCTAATAATCTACCAGGTGTAGCGATAACTATTTCTACTCCGCCATCTAGATCCCTCGCTTGCGCGCCTTTCGGCGCTCCGCCGTATAAACAGGTATTTCTGATGCCCGATGAATGACCGAAATCATCTGCAACCTGCTGTATTTGTTGAGCCAGTTCTCGCGTAGGTGCTAATACTAACGCGATCGGCCCATCTTTACGGCTTAATTTGGGTTGGCTATTAATGTGAACTATAGCAGGCAATATATAGGACAAGGTCTTCCCAGATCCTGTGGATGCGATTCCTACCATATCTCGACCACTCAATGCGATAGGCCATCCCTGGGCCTGGATCGACGTGGGTTCGCTGAAACCTTGTCTCCTGGCAAACCCAAAAGGCATATTATTTATATAGGAGCCTCTAGAATTATGATTATGCGCATTCGATCGCGCTTGCCACTCACTTGATCTCCTTCAGGACGTAGTCCGGGAAGCCTGCTTCTTCAAATTCGAAAACAGGATTAGGTATATTCTTGCCCCTCAGTGTGATTTCTTTCTCAATCCTGTATTGTTCCACAATACGCGGATCCCGATTCTGGACCGCGTCATGAGGGATGTAAAAGTCCTTCTTGAATGGTTCTAGACGGCTGAGATCCCATCGTGGTTTCCTCAAATTCGCACCAGGTTGACCACGACTGCTCCGACTTCCGGACGGCCGACTTCCGTTGCCCCAGGTCCTCCTATCTCGCGGCGATCTACTCCGCGAGCGTGTACGCGATCTACGCCGCCTTTCCCTATCACGGCTCCGACTGTAGCAGATTGAGTAAGCGACCAATTAGATCGCTCGGGATAGCTAGTGAAAGCATCGTAAATGCCGCGCTAATAGCGCGCAAGGAATTTTACATCTCTACATCCGTGCATCTGCCGTTTACACCTCTCGGAGAAATCGCAGCAGAATACGCGTCATCAAGTAGTACCGCGTGCTGCGATAACCGTTACACGGCGAGCATACGTCTCGTCTCGTTTGGCATAATGCGAAAAGCAATAAAAGCAGTATGAGGCATGACGCTGCGAGACGATTATCGGTCGAAAATATCGAAAAATGCAAGAAAGGCGGGACTTTTTTTAACGAAAAGAGAAATGCGTTTTTCCGCCGCGCCAAAATTACGAAAGTGACGATTCTTCGCGGGAGTCGCTGTCCATTTCGCATACGCGTCACCATAGTGATATTCAATGCACTTACCTTCTGTAGCGGCCCATATTCGCGCTTTGTTGCAAAAAAAAACTTGCCCTCCTTATCGAGACGCTACTCTTGACAACAAACAACTCGCAATTAACGCATACGCGACACGTAACACGGGCACAGAATTAACCCGACCACGGAAAAGAAAGCCACTGACGTTACGCCATTAATGCAGCGATGAAATAGATGAGAATGCCCGTGCGATTATACGAGTATCATCTGAAATGGACTGTACAAATATGCATATGCATATCGGACATCGAGGACGGTCGGGGCTCAATTCGGAACTCCCTGATCCTGAGGATTTAGCCTCTAATTAACCGTTTATCTAATTATCATAGATGCCCCTCGTCTCGAATTTTTAATGTCACCCGATAAAAGGTCCGCCTTATCGCCGTCTTTATCGTTGGTCGTTTGCTTATCAAGGCATGCAATTTATTTATTAATGTATCTCGTATCGTATTAGCATCGAATGAAAATATAGCGATCGAGAAACGCTGGGCGTTATCGAGCATCGATATCCATCCAGCAATATCTTCAAACTGCAACCGGGCAGCGAGAGAGAGCGCGTTTGTGTGCGCTATCAGCGGCGCGCACCACGCATGCACACGTACACGGCATACACACACGCCGCTTCGCGAGACGTATACATGACCGCTAGCGACAAGTATACTCACAGACATCGCAGAGCCGCCAACGAGGAAGGGATTCTCCGCTAGTCAGTGAACCATTTTTCTGTCGTCAAACGGATCAAGCTTTTTGTGAGACTTGGATCGATCACAAAAAGCGGGATTCGCTTTTCGCATAGGAATTGGCCTGCCGAGGAGCCAGCTGAATTTTCACGCAGCACGTCCCCCCCCGAAAAACGTAAGTGAGATGCGTGTTTGTCCTCCCGGTGATTCCGATCCGCTGATCGGACCGCGTAGCGGACGATACACACGACCGGACCGGCCGCCGTCGCGGAGCCGACAATCCTCGTCGTCATCGCCGTATCGGTGCAACGACACCGTGTTTACATCGTGCTTACATCGTGCGTGCAGTATCCGCGCGATGACGGCTCGTCGCCGGTCTCGCCCCCGGCGAGTCTTGTATTTTCTCCCGCGACTTTATATCACATTCAATCGATGGATTTTATAACAATCATGGCGGCCATGCCGGTCGCCCTATCGCGGATTTGTATTACACCGTTGACGGAATCGCGCCGTAGTGACGCGATTTCGTTGCGTTCCGAGCGCGGATAGTGCACCTTGATACCCTCTGTCATCGACATGTTCGATCGCGGTGCACTGACGTTTCGTTAATACCTTTCTATAATGCCCGCAAAAATTCGGCGCGAACTCTCCGATCTGGATGTACCCGACGGAATAGTTAAGGACATGTATACAAATCATACCGTAAGTGTTTCGTATACAAATCATCTGTCGGTGTAGCCTCGTTTGATTTGATTCGAATTCGAGATATTATCCGCGCAAGCGAATCATTTGGGAGATCGTGAGAGTTGTCGTGTTGTGCACATTTTTTTGAAATTGATATTGAGATTGAGAAAATTTTAAGTAATTTCATCACTTTGAAGGAAACTGTTGATGTATTATGCATTAGCTGCTGATGTCCGCCTCGCTAATCCCTCCGTCAAAATTATTAATACTTGTGATTCCAGAACATCATAATGGAGGAAATGCATCAACCACAACAGGTTGGGCCTAATATGATGGCTAGTGTGGGCAGTGTTTCTAATCATTCAAACAATGTCAATCGTCGTAATAGAGTTCGAGTAACATTGCACGCCATGATGTTAGAAAAACTACCATTACACGAGGCGGCACGTTTGGAGATGAAGGCGTTACCTAGCAAAACACCCGTTTCCGTTCTTCAGGAATTACTTTCTCGTAGAGGCACGATACCTAAATACGAACTGGTCCAAATTGAGGGGGCTATACACGAGCCCACGTTTCGGTATAGAGTCACCGTTGCTGACGTCGTTGGTTCGTATATCTGTATGATAAGTTCTGCCCTTAGGGCTACTACGATACGCTGTTAATCGTTAAGTACACAGCTATTCAGAAGCAGATCCAATTGTTTCAGCAATGGGTACCGGTAGATCCAAAAAGGAAGCTAAACACGCCGCCGCTAAAGCCGTGCTGGATAAACTAATTGGCGTAAATACCGAACCCTCGGAATCTCCACTCCCGAATAGCATACCCGAGTAAGGACTTTATTCGGAGTAAATTTAACATTCCGAGTTCTACTTCCGTTTGAATGTATACCGCATGCGGAGCTATCCGATATTGTCTTTTTTACGCAGCTCTCAAAATTTACAAGAATTACAAACATATGGCGAGGAGAAAGTGGTGAATAACCCAATCGGAGCCTTACAAGAAATGTGTATGTCCCGCCATTGGCCCCCACCGAAATACACAATGGAGGGTGAAGAAGGTTTACCGCACGAGAGGCAGTTCACTATCGTTTGTTCAATTTTAAAATATCGCGAGGTTGGTCAGGGAAAGAGTAAAAAGGTTGCCAAGAGGCATGCTGCTCATAAGATGTGGCAAGCTCTGCACGATATGAACAACCAAACTTCCAATGTGGACGAGGAGGAGGTGAGAATTTGCCTTCCCTTTCTATTGACCTTTAGATAATGACTATTGAATCAGTTTGTGTCGTGTATATAATACTTCGTTTTGGGACTATTGGCATCATAACATCATAACATTAGGCGATTTAATCCTTTGCGATTGTAGCACCATTCAAATGAATTCATAAGAGTTATTTCTTAATATGATGTTTGTCTGATGTGATATTTCGCATTGAATATTGATTATCGCATTTAATTATTCCTTAACATCTTTTTAGATATTTTGTTAGATATATTTAGAAAGGAAACCTGTAATTAGGAGATTAAAAATCTGTATCGTCATATTATAGATACGATCGCAAAGAATTAAAAACTTGTACTATTGTTGTATAATATGTATGTATGTGTATATGTGTGTGTGAGGATGTGTGTATCTAAAGAAGTGGAAGTGATTTTGGCTGTAATGCCACTTTGTGAATCGTGAGCTATCTTTCCGATCTGTTTAAATCTATAACGGACCATTAGGTATAATATCACAGTCTAATGTGTAGTTTATATCTAATCCTATGTCTTCCCTTGAGAATCACGCTTGGGTCATGTCCACTTCGTTTAAGTTTTTATGTAAACGTGAAGTAGCTACATTAATGAAAAACTTTTTCCAATTTATACTTAATGAAAAATTTTACATGTATTATTAATTGTCCATTATAGATTGTGCAAAGAAATGCAAACATGAGCGCCCGTTATGCCGATCTGAAAGGTAGCAAAATCTCGACACTGACAACAATACATAGTATCCAAGTTTCGAAATTTCACAAGAGTCTCAAGTCGTCCACAGGTGTTAAGCTTTTTCAACTGCAGGTTTGTATTTCGATTCGATGTATTATCGACAGAAAAAAATTACTACTGCGACTCATCAGCTCTCTTATAGAATTTGCGCTGTTATAGAATCAAATAGAACTGAAATTGTTAATTGCTTGCAATAATATCTTGCAATAAATCGAAACAGATCGATATGAGATATGTGTAAATTGTTGTTGCAGAATACTTGTTTCAACGATGGGGATGTAAATTTAGTACAATTCTTACAAGAAATTGCGTCGGAGCAGCAGTTTGAAGTTACTTATGTTGATATTGAAGAGAAATCTATCAGTGGTAAGTTTTTACGACATGGAAAAAGATTTTATTTTAAAAATCGTAAAGAAGTTGCAAATTTTTTTCGTGTTTATCATCCATTAAGTACGATATCGACCAGCACATCTTCTTCATTGGTAGGAATGTCCTCTTTTATCTGTTCTTTAAATGCTAACGCAACTAGATATGGTTTCGTGTTTTGTCTTTGAAAACATCTCTTCAAGTATTTGTCATAATATCCCATTCCATGTCCCAAACGCTTTCCTAAATCGATAATAGAATAAGAAAATTAAGATGCAACATAGATAAAATATCACAAAAACATCATCTATTGAACATCATTTATTTTAGCAGAAACTCACCGTTTGTAGCAAAAGCAACGCCGGGTAAAATTATGAGATCTAATCCATCTATAATAAAGAAATTTTCTTATAGACGCTAATTATAATTGTTACTTGTTGATCTTTCTTTTTCAAGTTTACCCGTCTCTAAAGCATTTTCGCGACAGTCAGTGATTTTCGGCTGTCTGATATTCCATTTTGTTAACGACAATGAGTCGTAATCCTCCATAGATTTAAGTTTTACCATTTCCATGGTTTTTCCGTGATATCGTGGAACAAATGCTTCTTTACCAATATCAAATATGTGTTTTAATATGGGTATAGTGTCGACTTCGTCACTGGTACTTAAATACAACGAGATTCTCTTGCTGTTTTGATATTGCTTCAGTGCACATAACTGTAAAAGCGACAACTAGTAATGTAGTACATACCGTAGAAGTTATATGATTTATTAGATCAAAAACATAACATAACCTCTTCAAAAGCCTGAAACATATTATTGATTTATGTATCATTTTCAGACTTACTTTCTTGAATATATTTATAGATTGCTTCTGTTTTTCTTCCAAATTAATATTTTTCAAGATATCTTTGATTTCCTGTCTTAGAGCATTCTTAGATGATGTTAGACCTGCCATATTGCAAAAATTACTTGTAGCTCTTATTATGGAGCATTTGTGCATAAGTAATATATGATGTCAATCATATTTACGTTTCTCACACAGTGCTAATCATGTGTTACGCAAGATGTTTACATAACTTGTATACATAATATTTATGACTTCCTTTATCGTGTAGGTCACGCTATACAGATATTTCTTCATTAAGATTATCTAATGAAATTTACGTTAAAAAATCCAGATTATTTAAAGATACTCTCTATATAATCAAAATATTATGTTTTTGTTTCGCAGGTAAATTTCAGTGCCTTGTGCAACTGTCTACCCTGCCAGTGGCAGTTTGCTATGGTTGCGGTGCGACTAGTAAAGATGCTCAAGCCAGTGCTGCTCAAAATGCTCTGGAGTATCTGAAAATCATGACCAAGAAGTGAGCCAGCGCTTTGCTCCTGCCAGCTGTCAACATCAACTGCAAGCCCCATAATAATTTGGCATCTAAGACTAACAACGCTGATACCAAAGTATCGTCAGCCAGCAATCAAATCTCTGATAAAGGGAAAGGCGGACAAAAGGTAGATCACATGGGAAGTAAGAGCAGAACGTCGAAGTTACTGGTCAGGACGGCGAGCAACGCGGTAAGCAATAAAAACGCCGCTCTACATGCCATTGCAACGTCCGGGAACACGATCGTCACCGACAAAATTAATTCGTCGATGAAAAAGAATGAGGGTAACAATGAGAGCCTAAAGTCCGCGGGTGAATCGCACAACGCGAACAAGAATGCATCCTCGGTCGTTAGTGCAAAGCAGTCCAGCGGTTCTACATTTAGCGGCATAAGGTCCGTCAGCACTTGCGTCAACAGTGCTGCGCACGAGAATCCGGTCAAAAATCCGAAAGATTATGCCACGCCGAAGAAGTTCGCGGTTGAAACGGACCCAGCAATCAAGAGTTATCCGATCCAATCTGATTACAAGGAATCGGTCGTGTCGGTGAACAATCCGGATTACAAGAGCAGAAACAACAGCGGCAGTGGCAGTGGTAGCGGCAGCGGTGTATCAATGACTGGCAACCTTCCATTAAGGTTCGCTGCGCATCAGTCATCGACTGTGCCGGTTTTGCATAGGGAAAACCATATGCCGTCCAACACATATACGCAGTCTTGCACTGGCGCGGGCATTCCACGGAACGAGCACAGCAGCGCGTTCGCGATCGCGCGTAAGGCGCTGGAACAGCAACAGAACTCGATGCCGAAGATGGCACCGACCAATTTCCCACCGCTGCGCGCACCGCAGAGCATCGTGAACGTGCGGCATCCGTTGTTGACCGATGCGCGTGCCAAACACGCGAGCGAGACGATCGGCGGGCCGGTCGGCGGCGCCAAGTCCAAGCTCAACATCATGAGCTCACTACAGAGTGGTGTGAAGGACTTGGCCGATCACGGGCGTTCGCAGACCACGTATCACGGTTACGGCACGTCGCCGATCGCCGCCGGTATACCGAGCGGTATACAGAGCCTCAACAACGCGGTGACAGCCAGCATCTCGCCGTATCCGCGACCAGACTCGTTCCCGCAGCCGACGATCGCAAGTGTGCTCTTTTCGGACACTGCAACGCAGTTCCCGCAATCTCCGCCGTTCAATACCACGCAATTGGGCCAATTGAATCAATATCAGACCTACGATCCGGGCAGTTTCGCCACCACACCGGTCAACGTGAACCCGGTGATTCCGCAATTCTCCGCGGAGAACTCCATCCCGTATCCGCAATACGAGAGCCCGCCGCAATTCGTGCAGCCGAATCATTATCCGACCGCGGACATGACCAGCAGCCAGTACCAATATCAGGCGGCAGCGGCTGCAGCAGCGGGCGTAGGTCAGATACAAGATTCGTCGATGTTTATACAGAGTCTTCAGAGCCCGATTGCGGTGACGGATCAGTACGCTGCGCCGAATTATGCCAGGGCTGTTCGGACAGATCTGATACCACGGAGATTGAGGCCGCCGCGCTTCAACAAATAAAGCCGTCAGATCTTCTCTTCAGATTCCCTAATATTATGGAGAACTGGATGAAACGTTCGATGGCCGCTTGAACGTTCTGCACTTCCTTACCTTTGTATCAGGATTCGCGACAAGGTAAAATATGACCTGTCCCGATCTTCTAACGTGGGAATTAGATGCCAATTCGAAAAAACGATTTGATGCAATAATGGCGTAATTATTATTCGTCGTTGTGTCGGATGTCTCGCGCAGGTCGCGCGTGAAATTTGTCACGTTACGCGCGTCACTCGCATTCGGCGCGAAAGATATGATGAAAGTTATTTCAATTTCTGATCCAATTTGAAATAAATTTTAGCTAATCTGAGGAGTTACTCGATCGGCTCGAGTAATGTGATAAATTTCGTGGCAATTTATACGCGAGCCTGAGATTATCATCGACACATCTGTTTACATCTAGAATGATGTAAACTGAATAGGAGGAAGCAGATGATGATTTTACATTTATTTCAATCATTCGATGTGACACGGCAGGGCAAAGTGAATCGAGCTCAACCATAATTTTACGATGTAATTTAATCTACAGCGCGTGTATCATCAGAAGGGGACAATATAAAGACACGCTACCTACAAAGTTGCATTGTACCTAAATTACGACTGTATATGTGCTACGAATGGGATCAGCCCGTGCGAATCGGCTGATCGAATTAGTTTTCAAATACGCGTGTGCGATAGTGCGCGGGATAAGTTTCAGCGCAGAGAACCTTGCGCTTCAACGCGAAGGGAGAGAAAGGAGTCTCGTGAGAATCGAAAGAAACATAGGCGGGAGAGAACACTATCTTACGGTTATTGTGTAAGGTCTAGTTTTAACGAATGATATTCTACAAGCTATACTTTGCATAGAATTAGTGGAAGTTTTCCAATACTTACATGATACCTAGCTTACCGCTATGTTTTTAATGTGCTTCACTATTCGTATATGGGGTGATGGTGTAATGATGCCTGAGATGAGCATACACGCAAGAGAGTGAAAGATCATACATACGTAAGAGAATGGAGGATGAAAAAAGTGAGAGAAAGGAAGAAGGATGGAGAAAGGAGAACAGGTGGCAGGTGTGTAGAAATTTTTATTACCGAATGGCGCGTATCGTTCGAATTTTGCTCCCATTACCGCGAAACATTACATCTCCACTAAGCGTATGCACAGTGCAAAAAAAGAAGAGGAAGAAGAACAACAACAACAACAACAACAACAACAACAACAACATAGCTTTGCGGCGATTCGAGTGTAGCTATTATAAACGCGCGATCGCGGATATAAGGAAATCTATAATCTTTCAGTGGTGTATGTTTTTTCCTTTAGTATAGCTAGCTCATAAACTCATAAGCATCACATATTAATACGCGTGTAAGGACTACTGATTAAGGTTTCCTCGTTAAAGTACACACGCCAGGTCAGCCCGACCCGTATATGACGCCCGTAATGCGTGTATCGGATTCCGAATCTGCCTACGATGTACGAATCGACGTGATCACCGGATGAGACTTTTTATACTAAATGAAAAAGAATAACATCGCGAACATAATGGAGGAGCGTACGCGAAGCGCATCGAAACGGCAGGGCGGCTCGATCGTGGAGCGAACACTTCCGGTCCAGTCGCCGGTTGTCGCATCGACGGATCGTGAGGTATTCTTTTCGATCCGTTAGATACCGTATGAATATAGAAGTGTAAGGATCTCTGCGAGGCCAAGCTCATCGACGTCCGATTGAGTTCAGACTGTGATCGAATTTCTCTTCACTTTGTATTGCGACAATATTGTAATTGCTATTAATCGATTGTTACAATACAAACGCGAATTTCCCCCGCGAGGAAGAAATGTAAATTTATAGATCAGAGTTAGTCACGATTGATCGCGACTGTGGATGTGATCGGTCCTCGAAGAACGATTTCGGCGGTATAATATGTTTGGTGTAGCGCCAGCGAACGTGCGGTACGAGCTTTATCTTTTCTACGGTCGGCGTCTCACTTGTAAAATCCTACTTTATTTATAAAATTACACATCTGCGTGTGCATACGCCATTGAGTTGCGATGGTTCAGGAATTTCACGATACCACGTTTCGATGGGTCAGCTTTGTAATCTGTAAAGTAATATATTCTTTTGTACATAGCGCTGTGTAAAAGTGGCCGTAAGATAGACAGCATTCGTTAGCACCATAAGTGTTAGGGCCGATAGCAGCAACATCGATTAGTACTGCTGATCGCGGTTCGCGTGTTTTTCTTTCTACGAAAGATCAAGGCTCTTGATTCTCTGAAATCAGTCTATCGAGTCGCGAGATGATTTTCAAAAAATGTCATAACATGCTCTCCCGTGTTCCCAAGACACTTCTTGGACGCAGAGAATCTCGAGAATCTCTCCGAGATTTACCGGAATTGGTGCTAATTGACGTTGCCACGATCGAACCTCGGCTTACCGGGAATCGGCGGAAAACACGCGAAATTATGAGAATCGAAATGTACGCACACCTTCTCCGATCCGTCAATCCGTCTCAGGTGAATGTCTCAACGGCGACACACGTCCCTGTGATCCCTCGACGCGCGAGCATGCAGAGTACAAAAAGAAAGGACGAAGAGGGAACACCCGGGTGGAACGGCGTCTCTCACGAGTTTAACGAGAAACGTCCGGTTCGAGCGATCAAGGGATGATGAGGAAAGCGGGGAACACCTCTGTCGGAGCGAGCGAGCGCGCGTGCGCGCACGCGATTTAGCGATCGCGAAAGGGTGTGCGCTTCATACGTATACCTTTTATCTTTGGAAAATAGGCATTACTTACATGCAAAGTATAGAGTGTGTATGTGTCTATAGACATACATTCGTGCTGACGATAAATGCGGTCTTGCCTCCTTCCCTCTCGTTAAGGGAAGCGATCCGCGTCGATCGACAGCCCATGTCCCCCCTCCCCGGAACCGCGGCAAAGATCAGGAGCGACTCCGTCGCGTCGACTCGCGAATTGCGACGCCGGATTGTTCCGGTTTTCGGGGTATCGGTCTACCTCGGGGTCTACCGTGAGATCAAGCGCGGGAATTGCTATTGATGAGAGATCAGACGACGACGACGTACTTTTAACGACGGACGTCGCACGATGCTTTCAGTTATATCGATACCTGCTGATTCCGACAGAGTTTCTTTCTTCATCGTGATCCCCTGTCGCGCGATAACTCGCAACACGTTCGGATTCCTCGGATAATGAAATCTCGATCGTAACGACGCACCGTCAGGACGAGCGTGTGGTCCCAAAACGCGCAAGTGGTCCATCGGCGGACAGAATCATCAGGGTGTGCAAGTTGAGCGTTTCTTTAGCATGTAAGCCTCTAGTGCCCACCTCTAACGTGCAGAGGGTCGCACCGCGTGAATTAAACGTGAATAAAACCGTGAGACTTTTAATTTGCACATTCCACCCTTGCGTGGAAAAGCACGCTCTCGTGATTGGGGGGGGAGATAGGTCCAAGGGCACGCTGACGTAATTTACTCCGTCGGAATCGCCGGCTTCTCGGAACGGAATTGCGAATGATGGAAGGTTTCAGGCGCCTCATATCCAACGAACGTGCTGTTACAGAGCGTTAATTGATTCTCGCGGTGTCTCATTCTCGCATAACGTGTTGCTGGGTAACGCTCGCGATAATCGTGATTAAAGTCAAATTTTCTAACTAACAGGAGTCTGACCGAGACTCGAATTTTTAACAACTAATTGCGCCTCGCCGCGCTATTTTGAAATGAAACAGGGCAAACGCCAATGTAGACGCGCGCGACGTAGATAAGTCGGCACGTTGAATAAATTAAGTAATTAAAAGGAAAAAAATACCAAAAAAAAGAAAAGAAAGAAGAGAACAGATCATCGATGATGGGGAACGAAAATGGACGAAGCGGACTCCTCGGTCTTCCCAGAGAGAGAGAGAGAGAGAGAGAGAGAGAGAGAGAGAGAGAGAGAGAGAAAGAGACGAGGAGGTGGTCCAATCGCGGACCAATTAGAAATGAGAAATGGATCTTCGATTCGATCCACGAGCGACTATCCTACTTACGTTCTCTTTTTCTCATGTGCCCTGCTACGAAACGAAAAAAGAAAAAAAGAACGTAGATAGTGGATAGTAGAGGAACGGACTGTGAGAGAAATGGACAGGAACGGACGTCTCCTGAGGACATGGGGGGAGGTCCGTGTTAAGGGCCGCGTAGGGACGAGAGAAGGAACCGATGGGTCTTCGATGCGATCCTCGACAGACCTTTCTTTCTCTTTTCTTGTTCGTATCCTCCATGGAGGGGCCTTCTGGACCGCTCGCGTTCATCCGCAGTTGGCTCCGACACACACAAGTTCTGTGTGGTTTGTGGGCAAGTGCGAGTCACACGGACGATTTATATCTCAATCGAGTATTCTTTCCTAACTGAAATCTCACAGGAAGTTTTACTATTTTTCTAGTCGAAAAGTATGCTGTTATTCAACGATAAGATTTACATTGGGTTATTATATTATGTAAAAGGAAAAAGAAGGAAGAGAGAGAGAGAGAGAACGTTGTGATTTTCTATTTAACGAGTAACTACTTGCGACTTCCTTATGATTTTAATCGACGTCTCACGCATTAGTTACCTGTGGGGTCCGCCTTTTTAACCCTGATGGATGTGCTCGATCGCGGTTCGCCAGGTCCCCATTGATCCTTGAATTCTACTGTGACCTCCCGTTGCACGATAGGTCGAAGAACGGGCGAGTACTTGGTAGTGTCCGAGGATTAAAGAGATACTCGCGCGAGATCGTCCAGTCTCACAAAGAAGCAGAGAAAAAAATAGAGGAACAACGTAGCGATTTTCTTATTTTCGTCGAATAAAACCGTATTGCGTTTTCTAAAGCTTTGTAAAAAAAAAAAAGGATGGGGAGAGATAGAGTATTTATGTGTAGGTAGAGAATAAAAATGATTTCGGGGACAAGTCGCTACCGCGCTTCGCGACGAGAGCGTGGATGCGTCTCGCACGTGGAAGCGCCAATCAATTTTTCTTTCGGATAGATCTCAAATTATTCTATACAATTGTACAAACAATCTCGAAGATTTCATTGCGCATTTGGTTCGTAAGAGAAACGCGAGATGAAACGGAGAGACAAATTCTGCTAGCGGAATTTGCTATGAAATCGCCTGATAAATCGGCCAAATTTATATATACAATTTATGTAATCATGTTATAATTTCATTATTTTTGTTTCTGATTTGCGATGTAATGATCTATGAATAATAAGTTTGCGTTCGCGACTTGTGCAGCGATGCATACTGATATATTGAAGCGAATTTATGTCTGATTGATCGAAAATCGAAAAATAAAATTATCGTCGTATGAAGTATAAAAAAAAAGGCCAAATCTTTTATTAAAGTCTTTCGATGCGAACAAGGGAGAGTGAAGACGAAATGCGTGGAACGAGTGGGAAAAAAGATTTTGTTTTTCTTTTTCTATTTTTTCTATTTTTTTGCTTTGAACAGACGCATAATGAATCTTGCGGATAATGATACCGATTGATGATACCAGTGAATTGAACAAATCGATTAAAGTCTTCTTTTCATTTTCACTTTTGATAGGAGAGCGCGATTTATTTATTTTTTCTTTCTTTCTTTCTTTCTTTCTTTCTTTCTTTCCTCCCGGATATCTCGCCATTGCGAGATACGTGTAAGGAGATGATGCAGAGAAAAAGGAATTTTTGTATGCGACTTATTTTTGTTGTTCCTCCCCTCCCCCCTTTTTTTCTTTCTTTCTCCTTCCCCCAATGGAGTTGTTATTTCGCTTTTGTCATTTCAAGCTAAGTCAAATCGTTCCCCGCGCGGGAACGAGCGCATTTACGAGTCATCAATACAATCAATCGATCTATTAGCACATGACACGGACATAGCATACAGATAACGACTTGAAAGCATATAACGGAGCCGCCAGCCGTGTAACACGTGGGGTCGTGTTATATCTTATAATCAGGCAAAGGGTTGTTCTATGTATGATTGTGCGTGTAACATTGTTAATAAACATACGATGCTTATGAAGGTTTCACTCTATTCATTTTGATCTACGCTACTGCTGCTGCTTGCTATCTTGTTTCTTTTTGCAACGAAAATAATATGTAGAATTCATGTTCCATTTCTCTCTTTCTCTCTCTCTCTCTCTCTCTCTCTCTCTCTCTCTCTGTTTCTCCTTATTTTACGCGTATACACACAGACACGAAAACATATCACAAAAGATGCGTAATAATTTATAAAAATATATATCAAGTTGCAATTATCCTTCAGCTCACAGAGTATTACATCACTTATAACAAAGTACGCAAACAGTTTGCTTTGTGTACAAATGGCAGCTTTATTTACCGATACAAAAGCTTTTAAATATAATGTCCATCAATTCCTCGGTGCTGATGTGCCCCGTTATCCTTCCAATTTCTCGCGTCGCCTTGCGGATCTCCTCCGCCGCTATGGCCATGTCGTATTGCTCATACGCGCATAGTTCGAAGTAATCCCGCAGATGCGTCAAGCACTGCGTCAAGTGATTCCTATGCCTTGCCTGACTGATGGTGGGACTTTCCGCGGACGGATTACCGCATCTGAAAGACAAGCTTGCAACTTCATAACAGGATCGCAAATGTTCGTGAACGTTCAGTGGTATCGCATACGTACATGCTGCCGAAACGATCCGTCAGCGATCGTAGTAGATCCCGAAAGCCGTCTTCGGTCTTGCAGGATATCAGGACCGCGTCGACGTCGCTGAGGCGCTGCTTGTCCTCTTCGCGCAACAGGTCCCCCTTGTTCATTATCACGATGAAACGTCCCTTTGCCATTTTCTCCAACAGCTCACGTATTCCTAACGACGATAGATAGTCACGTAGGTAATCTTCATACTTGATGCCGCTGCTTGCCCACTTGAGCGCGTCTATCATGACGACGACAAAGTCGGCGTTCTCGGCGTAGTTCCTCGCGCGGCGGATACCCTCAGCCTCGATGATGTCCTCGGTGTTATCAGTGATGCCCGCGGTATCCGCTATCAGTACCGGATAGCCCGAGATGTTCGCGCCAAGTTCGATCACGTCTCTCGTGGTACCTGCAATGGGCGTGACAATGGCTGCGTTCCGTTGCACCAGGTGATTCAGTAGGCTACTCTTGCCTACATTCGGCCGACCAACGATCACGGTCCTCACGCCGTTGCGCAGAATCTCTCCCCGTCTATCGTCAGCCAAGTGCGCCTCCAGATCGCTCATCAGCCGCCTCAAAGCATCGTGCGTCTTTTCCATCACGTCACTCTCGATGTTCTCCTCCTCACCGAAGTCGATGTATGCCTCGATGCTCGCCGCGCAGTGCGACAGAACTTGCCGCCAGCTGTCGTATAGCTTGCGCAGAACACCATCAGCCTGCAGCAACGCCTGCTTCCTCTGGTACTCGGTCTCGGCCTCTATCAGATCAGCCAGGCCTTCCACCTCTGTGAGGTCGACCTTGTAGTTGTAGAAAGCCCGTCTGGTGAACTCACCCGGCAGTGCGGGATGTATCTGCAGCTTCTCCAGAGCCTGCATCAGCCGTGCGAGGATCGCCGAGCCACCGTGCACGTGGAACTCCACGGAATCCTCGCCAGTGAACGAATGCGGGCCTGAAAGTGAGTCGTTTCTCGTTCAGGTGCATGATCTCTCGATTCTCCCTTGATTACAAAAGTTGTCAAGATAAGTTTTGCAAGCGCAAAAGTTTCATCGGTCTTTCAGAGCTTTCAGAATCTTTGCGAGCGATGTTATCTCGAATGAAAAATGCTTGCTTCGCCGGGCATCAAAGATAGGATCAAATAATGAATTCTTCAAATTGTTTAAAATTGTTTAACGCAACAATCGTGACGAAAAAGAGCGTAAGCAGTTAATGCGTACCGGGAAACCACAAACAAAGCCCATTGTCGATGATCTCTCCCGTTTCAGGATCGCGTATCTTTCGCAGAAG
The DNA here is from genome assembly GCA_020341155.1 of Eciton burchellii. NCBI lineage: Eukaryota > Metazoa > Arthropoda > Insecta > Hymenoptera > Formicidae > Eciton > Eciton burchellii. The sequence goes on along the minus strand of JAHMML010000010.1, from coordinate 3,293,081 downwards.
AGCTTTCCTCGGTTCTAGCTTCGACATTTTTGTCATCTTCTTTAATGCCTCCATCGACCGATTTCCGGATACCCTTACCACTGCCACGCCGCATTTTCCCTGCCCTTTTCGTAACGTTAGTTTTTATCTTTAGTATCCTTGATACTTTGTGCATTTTGTATTAATATGTAGAATGTCGCGGCTATCAAATCATGGACAATACGAAACGGCAATGTGAAATTTAAATTAGATAAAAAATAAATTGTTATGCAGTAAGATGGAAAAATTTGCAGTCAACTGGAAAAGTCTTCGACACGACGTAGATCATCATACACGGATCGTCTGGATCATCGTTCGAGCGCATTTGAAATTTCAAATTGGAACGCTGATCAGTGGTAAAGTGGAACGAAAATGGTAGCAGCCTTTTTTTTTTCACTAGAGGAAGAAATAATTTCATTTTTCATAATGTTATTTTCTCATTTTTATATTCCTGATAAATTTTGAATTAACCTAATGTACAATCGCGATCACAGACACAATTGAAGCGGCAATGGAATTTAAATTAAATAGCAACAAATTTCGTCAAGCAGACGAAACGGATTTGAGATCAGCTGGGAGATGCAACATGGCGCAGCTCATCTGCACGGTCTGCGTTTCGTGTGGATTGCGTTTCGAACGCATTTGAAATTTCAAATTCGAATGCTGGAATAATCCATCAGACTGAAATCAAAATTAGAGTGTCCTCCGTGAGAGGAAGGATGATCGGACTATTATTCGATCGAAAACGCGAAGAGAGATCAACGCGGCAAATCCTGAACGAGCAAACAAGCGATCCTTGCTTAGGTTAAGTGCTATGGAAACGGCGCGTTCTGTGTATCGACTGTGTATCTCGTCTCAGTTCGGAAAAGTATCGGAAAAGTGTAACAACCGGAAGATAGAGCGCAGATAGTTGTGTTGCTTCGATCACTCGCCAGACAGGTTAAACGAGGGCTACTGGCGATGTGACGCGACACGCACGATGCGATGGCTCGCGCTTTGCAAAAGGATCCACGAACGAGACACTCGCGGAGTAACATTACACGAAGCAAGCCGATGATAGCAAGTGCAGGGTGAACTATCTCATGAGTATTATTCGCGAGGGCGAGTATCATTCGATCACGCGATCACGAGTGCAGTGATCCACGATCTCGAGAGCACGTCGGTCGCCGCGGAACTAAAGCGAAACGATCATTGCCGCTCGAGATGACGAGAGATTGACAAAGCGTCGTGATCACATCGAAGACGGCATAATGTGTAACGTCTATGAGAATATCTATGATTTCATTTATTTGTAGGTTTTCCCTTCTTTTCCACGTGCATTTATCGTGTCTGCCATTTCGCAGTCAAATGGTAGACGCGTTCCTCGCATTGCAAGTGTCGTTATCTGGCGGCATGTTCAAACGTGTAAAGTGTAGTAAAGTGTCTGATGATGATTGTTTTCAGAGAAGATTGATAACTTTGATGACTTTGCGGATGGATTTTCAAGTGAATTAGACAACGGTATATTAAGCAAGGCTGCATCGAGGATATTGTTCGTTTTATCTGTATACCCAATGGCAGATTTGGGGAAAAAGTTGATCGCGAGCAAGGTGGTGCAGGACAGATGTAGCAAATGGGTGGAGTCGCAAAATGATTTCTCCTATTCCGAGGAAGGCACCTTGAAGCGAAAGTTGGATGAATCCGAATACGATGACTGGTATAACACGGACTCGGAATTCGACTCGGTATCTGAATGCGGCGGCAAGAGACGCAGAGTGGGAACGCAGCTGAAGAACGAGGTTCTGGATCTGGCATGCGAATGGAGGGACTGCACGTTTCACAGTAGACGCATGGAGGAATTCTCACGACACGTTTCCAGTCATATATCGAGCATACAGATAAGTATAAAGGACGACAACGAGGTTTACGTGTGCCAGTGGAAGGATTGTCCACATAACAGCAACAGCGACGACGAGATAGTGCGGCATATCAATTATCATGCCTACCATACCAAACTGAAATGCATCGGATCTAATATTCGCGGAAGAACTAAGCTACCTGTAAATTTCGATTATGTATTACATTTCAAATGATCAATGTCAATGAAATTAAATGTCAAGGCTCAAGGAAACAGTATTTTATCTTTTACAGAGATGCCGTCGAGATCCGGAATGGAAAAATATCATAGATTTGCCATCGCCACATTTGTGTCGATGGAATGAGTGCTTGAAAATATTCAGCAACTATCAATTGTATTTGTATCATGTCACTGTACATATGATGGACTATCCACGTGGCAATAGAGTTAAGAATGGAGTCGAATGCAAATGGACTGGATGTATCGGCAAGTATCCTAGTTTGTACAAGCTTCGGGATCATGTGAGATGTCACACCAAAGAGAAGATAGTCGCATGTCCAGATTGCGGTGCCACTTTTGCATCAAACACCAAGTTTCATACGCATTGCCAGCGACAAATTCCCATGGACAGTAAGAAGCTGATCGTATATATCCCAAACTTCCCATGTCTTTCTTATATCTTTCTTGAAACATATCTGATTTGCAGTGCAGGGATTTCAATGCTCGCATTGCAACAAGTTTTACCCGACAGAAAGGATCTTGCGCGATCATATGCGATCTCACGTGTTCAATTATAAGTGTTCCCTTTGTGATATGAGTTGCGAATCACCAGCGAGTCTGGCTAAGCACGTCAGATATCGTCACGTATCGACTAGGACATTTCCGTGTCAATTATGCTCACACGCTGCAAAGTCGCAACAGGATCTCGATTCGCACATGACCGTTCATACGAACGGTCCGAATTTCTCTTGCCATTTCGACGGATGCCCTTACACGTGTAAGGGAGCTTATACCTTGGACAGGTAATTACGTATAACGTGAGAATTCTTGATAACGAGACAACATGGATAGACACACGGAATGTCATTGCAGGCATATAGAACGAGTGCACAGTCTGGAGGTGCGTTGGTATTGTTGTCACGAGTGTCCAATTAAATATCGGAAGAGTTACAGACTGACGAAGCATCTGAAAGAGGCCCATCGATTGCAATTGCCCAGTGGACACACCCGCTTTCATTATACTCAGGATGAGGATGGATGTTATAGGTTGCAGATGGTCCGATATGAAGCCGTAGATGAAGAAAATGTATCGCCCGTTCAAGAAACAAATTTGTTGGATAAAAAGTACAAGATAAAACTAGATTGTGCTAAATCTTTGGCGGAAGTAGAGGTAAGTTTCATAGTTTTTATTTATACCGATGTTGCTGTTCTTAAAATTCTTATTTCAACATCATATTGCATCATTGTTTCAGATTGTTGAAGATAACGCGGAAGAGGTGACAGAGGATTCTGAAGCGGAAATAATCAAGAGCGATGTTGGCAAATCTTTGCCTATTATACCTAACATTTTAATATCCATTGACGAAATAGACGAGAAAGGTAATCTTATAAAGAGACAGATCGTCGAAACACAGGAGACGAATGAATTACCACCGTCAGAAGAACCACCCCTAATTTTACTTTGAACTTGGTATTTTTTGAGATTCTTGATGTATGTACATTTTTTATATAATTATATAAATAATATAAATATTATTTATATAATTATATGTCATAGAATATGATTTTTCTAATGTCATACAATGTGTATATGTATATATATCATACAGAGATAACTTTTTTATATACTTTTACCTAACCAATTTTATATTAAACTAATAATATTAGAATTTACTTTTTCCTACAATGTAAAATCAAATTTGTCTAAAATCTGAAAATTTGGGACATTGATTTAAATATCACTTGCGGTAACATTTTTGCCATAGAATTTTTAATTGCGTTGCATTCAAATTACTTAACACATTTTGGAATATATGGTTTGCCGTGGTTTGTAAAGAAATATTCATAATAACATATAAACAAATTTATAGATTTTTTATAGTCGTATTTTATATATATATATTTTGATGTAATGATGCCTTTATAAAAATAATAAATTACCTGATTTTCAACATCGCGTTTAGCAAACTTATAGCAAATTATAAAGAAACAGTATTTATTTAATGTACGATTATCTTCTTTTGAATCCATATTTCTTTCTCTCATAGAAGAGATCTGTTTTTGAACTGCCTAAGTTAACTATTTTGGGGCAGCCATCTCTCTGAAAAGTAAATATCGAAACACTAGATTACAGCAAGGTACATACAACTGTATCGATAATAATTTGCGTGAAATTTACGTCTTTCTCTTGTATCGTGCATTCTTTGCAATAGTACGCGTCCGATACGCCGGGACCACCGCAAATCACGCAACGTCCCTGATAAGAGCCATAGTTGCATTCGTCGCATATCCTAACTAATGTGCAGGGTCGCACGTAAGAATCGCAGATGACACATTTGCCGTCGCATTTTTCGCAAAGCCGACCGATGGCTAAAAATATAAATATAAATTATAAAATATAAATAAAAATATAAATTATATTACGCTTGCGAGAGATGAGATTAGACATAACCTCGACCTACCGACTCCCGGCTGTTTGCGACAGAAAATCAAGTCCGGATGATGCTTGGCCATGCTTCTCAGACACTACGGCCCGATCTTAAGATAACTGATAATTACTGAAAATATCGGCGTCAGTATTCGTATATTGAATCGGCGTTGTTTTCAATTGTTCACGCCATCGATCATGATCCCAGTTCTGTTTGTTGTCAGAGTAAAAATCGGCGCGGTAAAGTGCGCGGTTGCGCATATAACTATATAGTGCCATGATGTATTTGAGAGGTTTGCTATGTTGATTTGCATCTTCCATGGTTGGTTATTCAATGTTACTCATCATGATACTTTTCATTGTCCATGACTAATCTCACGCGTCTCACGAGACGGTACTTTTTTGACACTGTGCTCTCGGCAATCCGTATGAGGTTAGGAGAGATAATTTATCCGCGCCAACGATAATCTGTTCTCAATAATAGCGAAAATGGCTGAAGCGATGCGACAGACCGTAGCTGGAATGCTGAAAGGCATTGAAAGGTATATTTTCGTGTCGGCATATTATGATATTGCCGACACAAGTAAAAACTATCAGGAACTGATAGTTTCTGAACAGTTTATCCAATAATATCGCTCGTATATTCTTCAGCAACATATTGAAGAGCTCAATACTTACAAATATGAATGTAGTCTTCTATTTCTACGCGTCCTTTGAATAATTAAATTATTTTGACCTCGCTGTATTGTTTATATGTTGATCATATTGAGACATGTATTCAGGTACAATCCAGATAATCTCACAACTCTCGAAAAATACGTGGAAATACAATCGAGAGAGAATGCATACGACTTGGAGGCAAATTTAGCTGTTTTGAAGCTCTACCAATTAAATCCGCAACGATTCAACATGGATATTACATGCCAGATATTGTTGAAGGCTCTGACCAATCTTCCACATACCGACTTTGTGCTGTGCAAGTGTCTGCTCAGTGAAAAACTTGTAAGTTTAATGTCTGAAACAATGTCCGAGTGGATACATAGTGTATATTAATTCCTAGATGCAGGAAAGCCCTATAAATCAAATTATGTATCTGGGAGATATCTTAGAGCGCTGCGAGTTCCAACATTTCTGGGACAGAGTGTTCTCCATGTCCGAACTTTGCGACCGAATCATAGGTTTCCAGGATTCAATAAGGAAGTTTGTCTGCCACGTGGTTGGGATTACATTTCAGACAATAGATAAGGGACTTTTGGCGCAATTGCTTGGTGGTGTCGATGGTATCTGATGTCTGATATCTCTTTTTCTATAATATTGCAAGACAATAAAACTTTCATCACACAAAATTTTTGCAGACATGACATTGAAACATTGGGTAAAGAAATATGGCTGGAAGGAGGAGAGTAAAACGATTATCTTTATTGCGAATCAAGATGAAAATATCAAGACCAAGAACATTACTGAAAAGATCGACTTTGAAAATGTCGCAGGCCTGATGGCTGCGTGTCTATAGACGCAGCAGTAATTATTTCTTAATAAAATAATCTTATCATATTAAAAACTTTCTGTTTCTACATTTGTTGTTAATAAATCCCATGACAAACTGTACATATTAAGAAAGCCTCTTGCTGGGATTAATTTGTCAATTAATTACAAAATTATAATCCTATTCTTAATTTCAAACTCCTGTATTTATTATTAATTATTGAATTTAATTCATGTTTGTAGAAAGTTTTCTACTCGAGTCGACCACTAAATTCTCTTAATACATACAGTACATATATATATACAGTTTATCATGTATATATGTATGTATGTATATACGTATGTATGTATGAATGAATATGTATTCTATACATACAGATTTTCATTTCCCTTAATCTAATTTATAAGAAATTCTTTTTCACAATAGTTACAATTTTAAAAATGTTTTTCATTTTTCACGTCTACACATTCATTGCATCATTTTTTCTACGTCAGCAGATTCATCGCAAAATTCCGCAGGCTTTTCCTCTGCGTTATTTTTTTCAATCTTTACATCTTCACTATTACCATTATTAGATTCGTCCGTAATGCTTGTATTTGATGCAATCTCTGCATCATGAGACGCGGATAGAGCAGCCTGTATTTCCGCTGATGTATCATTCTTTAAAATTTCACGCAAGGCCATCGTAGCATAAGAACTAGATTTTAAGCACATCTCCAGGACCAATGCCTTGAATTTTCCATCTGTAATCGACAGATACAATGTTAATTATTGAAAATTAATATTTTTGAACAAACGTGAAGATAATCGATCAACCTGGTTGATTCTGTGGCGGTGTACGTTTTCTCATTTCGTCGATATTTGATAAGATAAGATCATCATTTTGCTGTTTATAGTGCATAATTTTCCAAGATAAATTCGTTGGAATTTCTAATATTTTTCTATAAGCACCACTCAAACTGAATTTCCTGAAAAAGAATAACAGATGTGATAGTAATTATTCGTAAAATGAAATTTATATTGCTGTAAGATTAAATTTACAAGTAGAAGCACGTACTTATTTTTCTTATTGAGATTGGTAGTCAAGTCATCCTTGACTAAAAATTCGTCATACCACGCTTTAGCATATGGTGGATACTTGACTTTCCATCCAGGTTGAGGCATGATTACGTCGACCAGAGTGTAATTCGGCAAGTCTTCTTCCGTAAGAACTTTTACCGTTGGAAAGTCGGACGGCCCTTTCGAATTGTCTTCATTCGCTTTACTTGACGTTACATCATCATCTTTTTTTTCAGTACAGGCAACATCGATTTCATTCTTGACATCCTCATTGTCGTGCAGAGAGCTATCATCTATAATCTCATCAGCCACATTCTCTTTGCAATTTTGTTTGTCGTAAACCAAATCCCCCACGATTACATCTGTACCGAACTCTCTTATCCTTCTCGATACGACGTGATTCCACACGTAACTTTGATAAGCGTGTACATACATCAATCGAATATTTCGAGGAATATAGTCAAACGCACTCTGAGGATTGTTATTTCCCGATATTTGTAAACCTTTTAGAAGCCTGGCTTCGAGCTTATCGAGTCTCTTGACTTTGGCGTAAGCAGCATGCGCATCCTTGGTGTCTGCATAAATTTGTCTGGCCTCTGCTAGGTCTTTATCCCACTCATCCGGCCGCGGTCTTAGAATTAATTCAATGGCTTCGTTCCATTTACCTATGAGATTAACAAAAATATCACTGCAATATACAGATTGAACGAAAATGCTACACAATAATAATCGTACCTTGAAGTAGATATTTTCCAATCTCATGCGTGGGTGTGCTAACTACGGTACCGAACCTCTGTAAACCGTAATAATTAATGAAGCCATTATCGCGCAATGATGTCATTGCTTGCTCCATTTCTTCGTCTGTTCCACTAGCGTTTCTCAATGCTATTCTAAATTGATTGCCACGCAGCATACCTAATTTCAGGCTAGTCTTGGCATACCTAAAATTCCCAACGTAAACACCGTGCACGCTTCTACCCGCCCTCAGTACGTTGCACGGCTCCATCTTTTTTAAACTAACCCACTGAGTCGTCCATGCTCGACGATCCTTCATACCGGCATAACCGAAATTATCCGGTCGTATTCGCAGTTTCACAGCTAACTGATTTACAGCGTCATTGGTATCTTTATTGACTTTATGTAGCAGAAAGTAGCAGTAATCGCCACCACGTTTTGTCCAATCCTCTCTGTTATCTTTGCGCATCTTGCGGTCTAACGCAACAGGAATACGTTAAAGAATATATAATGACACAAATGTGAAATGTACGACTCACCGCTCTCGCAGGCCTTAGAGTTTGTTACAATTGTGATAATCTTCTTGTCGTCTTTGTCCACCGTTTGGCTGATAACATTTGCTAATTTCTTAGCGATAACGTGTATGCTCCTGCGTTCAGTTTTGTCAAGGTTCGTTACATCTATATCTATATGCGCAAACGTCTTCTCATTGAGAACCTGCAGTTGCTCCCAAACTGTCGCGGATACCGATGCCTTCAAATCATCGACGTTTTCATCATCGTCTTGCACAGATGGGATATCCTGATGGACAAGTTTGGCCACTTGTCCATCAAGATCTATCTCATTGACGTGGAAGTCTGTGAATCTCTGTTTAATTATCGCCGAGAATCCGTCGTGCTTGCCAATGTACTCCACAATCCCCATATCGGATTCCTTCAATCTAATGCCCACGCTCAGCTTATTTTTCTTTGCATCTCTATACGTTGACTGCTCGAATTTGCGCTTGAAACTATATTTATTGGGGCGATCCCAATGATTGCCTTAACAGGAGAGACAAGTTTAAAGTTTCAATTTAGAAATGTACGAAATGTTTATCATAAATCTTTGTTGTGGATCACCTTTCTGTCCTGTCTTCCAATTATGACGACTTTTGTCGCTCTGCGATTTTTGCTTGGTTGAATTTTTGTTGTCAATATTATCGGTGAGCATCGTGAAGCGACAATCGCACGATTACAACAATTGCGAATTCAGCAATGATTATCAATGTAGGTTACAAAGCTGGTTGCGCTTTACAACAGCTGATCCAGCAACGGGATTCAAACCGAGATAGCACGTGCTGACGATTCGGGAAAAAACTCGCTCCCTACTACACGCTCGGACCATTGCTGCCATCTTCTCAAGGTTTGTAGACTGAACGAACTAAAATTAATATATGTACATACGCAGTTTATGTCGTTTGTTTTCCTCGCCTAAAATCATCTCTAAATAATCTTGACGTTCGAGTTTGATCATCTATCGATTTCATTTCAGTGCAATTCAGTGCAGTTCGGTGCAGCCAGAAGTAGCAATCGTCGGTCTCTCTGATATATGAGACAAGATGCGCAAATAACGGAAACAAGTCTTGTCTTAAATATGATGTAATAAAATGTCTTTAGCACTTATTTGTTTAATATCTAGTAATTATCCTAATAATTTATCATCGCGAATATCTTTCTCCTCTCTCATACGTTTTCTCTTCCGTGACCGTAGAAGTGAGAAAAGAAAAAGATTACCAACCCATCTCGACGATTCGAGTGTCCGAGTGTTTGAATTTTTGAACTTTGGAATTTAAATACTCGGATGTTTGAATATCGGACGCAAAGAAAGCGCGAATCAATAAGCGCGAGGTGTATCGAAAGTATATCGCGTTACAGATGTTACGAAAACAGGGATAATAAAGAACGTATTTCATCTAAATTTATTACTTCCCGGGTTCCAATTCATTTCTCTCCGTTATTAGAAATAATCACGGAAAGAGGATAACCGCGCATAACCGATTTTATATATCTTATTTCTCAGGACACGAAGGGAAGAAAGAAAGATAGAGACAGAGAGAGAGAAAGAGTGGCATTTTTCCGCAACAAGGAAGCTGATCATCAGTGAAGCTGTCAGAGGATACAAAGGGTAAGCAAGAAATTGCCTTCTTTCGGGCCGGGTTCGCGATGAAAAAGGAGGGGCGGCTACCGTTGATCGCGCGTGAAAACGCCCCGAGAGCGCCGTCGTGCGGGAAGATAACGATAAAACGCGGAGCGGGATAATCGCGCAGGTGAGCGCGTGGAGCGGTGGACGAGAGACGAGTAGGGGGAAAATCAGGACTGGATCTAGGGTCTGGGCCAGAAATTGGAGCGTCGTCGTGCTACTTCTGACGAGTCGGAGTCGTTGGCTTTTGAGGGAAAAAATGTTCCATGTGACAAAAGTGAGACGTGAAATAATCTGCACGAAACGAGCGAATTCGGACGAGAGAATTCGGGGCGAGAGCGGCTGTCCGATTGTCGGAAGCACGTTCTCGCCCGAAGGGTGACACGTAGTCACCCCTAGAGCACACGGCGGGCGACTTTCTGTACGGTGGATTACTACCGCGGGGGCGGTGGCGGCGAAGGAGGGAGGACGCGCCGTCAGTGCAACGCGAGCCACGGGCAAGTGCGGACCGTGCGTGCGTCCGCGCGCGCGCGATCACGGTCGCGGTTTGCGTGAGTGGGCGTAATCGTGGCTGTAGCGTTGCGGCGTCATCGTCATCGTCGTCTGGCAGCCCTCCGCTCTTTGGAAGAGCCGCGAGACTCGAATTCGTCGGCGAGAGACCGCTTCATACGCGAGCGATAACGTCGCCGGGCGACGTTTCTACGCGACGCGCCCCCTCCCCCCATCTCACGAGCGTCTCTCGATGCGAGTTCGAGAGTCGCGATAGTTGCGATAGTACGCGCTGCAACGCGGGAAAAAGCGGATGCGCGTGTGACGTGCGGTGGAGGTGTATCCGATCGAGGGATGAGCGCCAGAGAAGTCACCCTCCACGGCGGGTCCCCCTGGGGCTTCCGCATGCACGGCGGCTGCGACACGCATCAACCCCTGCGCATTTCCAGGGTGAGTGGACGCTACGATGCGTTTTCTCTCTTCAGCTCGCGGTCACGTGATCGCGCGATTACGCGCGATCGCGGATTACCGAACTTGCGTTATTAAGTTATTAAGAGGTTAAAGGTATCTAACGTGGAAATAACGGACGTGATATTACGCTACGTGTCACTCCGCTTTATGCATTCCGTTAGGGCATAAAAGCATTATTGTACAACAAAGACCCGTGCATCTAGTCGCTTCGTGCTTGACGTGCCAATTATTATCAATGACAATAACAATCCCCGCTCTAAAACGGATGACGCGTAATTTCTGTCTAGCCTGCCGTGGACATGAAGCGGAATGGCTGCGTAATTAAATTCAAATTCGACGAAGACGTGCCGCGGCAATTGTTGGTCGATCATAATACGCGCAAAGCTTGATTCGTATATATATTATACATTCAGTTCGCGGAATCCCGCGTTTCCGCGCGTTTGTTTTTAAGAAAGCGCCGCATGTACGGCTGAAACGTTTCATCGGCTTTTTCCCGCATTATCCAATTGAGCGCGGCTCAATTGAACTACCGTTTATCGCCGAGTGGTGAAACGCGGTTAATCGCGCGGCTGGAAAAAGTTGCATCGATCCGCCTCGCGACGCGCTCGCCGCGCACCTTTATCATACCGCACGCGTCATTTTCCTCGCAATCGCCGCGAATCTCTCGCCGCCATCGGCGCGATCTATCTCGCGTCACTTCCGCTTCTTTCGCTTTGACGAAAGATCAGAAGGATTAAGGATTAAAGATCAGAAAGTATCCTCCTTCTCCTCCCCGTCCCCCTTCCCTCCCTCCCCCAGCTCCCCCGCTCCCCCGCTCCCCCGCGCGCGCAATTACATCAGTCGTAGCTGCAAGTCATCTCCGGCACGCTCCGGATGATTGCAAGACGAGGGACTTCCGGTTCGCGACTTTCCGCGGCGGCGCGGATCGCGGTCGCGATCGAGGCGGCTCCGGCGCGCGTAATCGATCGACGACTCCGGCACGATTTCAGATATCCGATAGCAGTCACCTATTGCTAGTTTCTCGAGCCAAGGTCACACCGGCGGGCGACCTTGGTGTGACTTTCTTATCCCGTTCCTCGCCACGTGCCTCGTAACGCCAGCGAGTCTCGTTTCATCCGCGCGATCGAAGCACCACGTGCTCAGCGTGGATTATGCGTGGATAAACTGGCAAATTAGCAATTGCACGGGGCTATACCCCGTGACCCCCGTGACCCCGATCCCGCTGGTCGCCGAAATTTCCCGCGCGGAGATGCTCAGGAGCGAGCGAGCGTCTCCGCGGGGAGACTCGCTTCGCATTACCGCGCTGACATTTTCGACATTTTCGATCGGATGATTTCATTCTGCTTTTAGCTGCGCGTTGCGCGTCGATGCGTTCGATGAAATTCGTCACAACTGCTTTTGGCTGCGCGTGGATTAATTAAATATCGATCCGGTCCGCGAAATATCCGGAGCATTCGTGTCGATCATTTCGCGACGATGTTGGCGACACGCACGCACTCCGCTGCCGCAGTAATACGTGACACGCGACCTTTTATTACGTAATATAGGTGATGTTGCGACGCGGCGAATGATTCATAAACGCCGCACAAGCGCAAATTGCAACGCACGGCAAGTAGAACTTTGTTTGAATTGCATATTATGCGCGCGTCACGAATGTAACATTTATACCGGCGATGCCGGCAACGCGAGCGAAAGCGCGCGAGAGGAATCTGGCTGGTTGGGGTCAAGGGTCGCGCTGAAATTGCGCCAAATTGCGCCGGGGAAGACCCATCATGGAATTTCCACAATTTTCGCCAACAGCGATAACCTGTCGCGCTTTTAAAAACCACTTTGCAGGTCGAAGCGTCTCGAGTGGCGCCCGCGAACGTGTTTGATTAGCTGTCGCGATTAGTGGTGATTAAATTAATCGCCCGAGCATACTGCTGCCCGATCGCTGTTCTGAGGAATCCATCCCGGAAGTAGGAATAGCGCGGGCAGAGGTTTAAGCGTAGATAAAAGTTATTGTCAGCGTGCCGCCCGCTGCACATTGCTGTTGCACCTCGTCGCAGCCCTAAATTCGCCGATTAGCGAAGCGATTGGCCCAAGATTACGCGCGCTTACGCGCGCGGACACGAGCTTGAAGCGAGATTCAGCTTCGCCGGACGGTTCGTCCTCCTCGGCGAGGAGCGACACAATGAAGTTCTTTCACGTACGACCCATTTAAGCGCTTATCAGTGCCGTCTATGCAGAAAATTATCCCTCTTCTTCCCCTCTCGCACGTGTTCTCGCTATTAAACCGCGTCCTCAAACCGCTATTAAACCGCGTCTGTCACGCGCGTAGCAAAGTTGCAAAGTGACTCGGGAAAAATCAGGAAAAACAACGATCGCCGATAATAGCCGGTCGTCATTTTTCCTGATTTCAGAAGCGGTAAACCGCGAACGCGATCGCCGGAAAGATGAACGCGGCGCCGCGGCATCGCGCGCCTCAAGGCTGCCGGCACGCGCGCGACGCGTGCGATGTAATCGCGTGAACTCGTAACGCAAGAGTGCCCGGTGTCGCGGAGACGACAATTAAACCTGCAAAAGCACCGGTTACGCATCTTGCTCTCGTCAGCCGCCAGCTGAGCAAATACGATTTCCCCGGAAGTTATCCCGCAAAGTCCTGCGTTTTCGCGACCAATTACTCCGACACTTTGCCCCTCCCGTTCCTTCTTCTCGCGCTTGGTTTCTTTAATCCTTATACGGGCGATCTGTTCTCTCTCTCTCTCTCTCTCTCTCTCTCTCTCTCTCTCTCTCTCTTTCTTTCGGTCCTCCTCTTTCCATCAATCAAGCAAAAGCTGTGACACTGACGTGATCTTGTAACGATTCACGGGGCGAGGAAGAGAGCGGGGGGACGAGATAAGTTCGATAAGCAGGATCCGTTCCTTGCCGGGAATTGATTGTTGCAATAATGAGCGTTCGTTGGAATCGCGTCCCTTGAGGGTGTCAGTTTTACTAGTCGCTAGCATAATGGTCAGTTTATGCTCACGAGCGCAAATGCGACTAAAGCCTGCGTCCCGGTCTTCCATCCCGCAGCCTCGATTAACGTGGCGACCCCGTTAACAATCGAGCGCTAACGATATCGCACGAGATATAGCCTAATTAAGAATCCCAGACTTTCGCGCAGTTGATTGTTACCACGCTCCTGACTTCCAAAGTTCCAAAAGAAGCCGAACAGCGACGAGAAACACGACTCCAGAGCCGAAAGCAGTTCCGATTGCGACATAGTTTAATCGACTTCCCAGGAACGGCGATCTCGCTGCTCTACCGATGCTCTACCGATTCGTCCGACCGACTCTCGATCCTTGATGAAATGCATCCGCATAAATATGCAAGAAGCATAATCGCGCTCGTGTCGATCGCGAGTTTATCACGTCGTCGTTCGAAAGGCGAGACGGCAGTTCTCGCGCAGCTCGCAAAATTTATGAGGGACGCGCCGTTAAATCCGCGCTATAAATGTTAATAAGTCCCGCCAGGGGCGACCGGGGCCGGGGGAGGGGGAGGGGGGGGACCGAGGTTCCGCTTGAAGGACCGATCTCGGTCCCGCGATCGCGCGCTGGCGTTGGTCCAGAATTGTGCTCTCGCAGGCTCCGGCGCGTTCCGATCCTAGGCCGGTTTCGTTTTAACGCTCGCGAGGACACACGCTCCGCCTCTTGCCGAAACCGCGACTTTCTCCGCTAAACCGGAAGCGGTCGGAATTCCGCTGCGGAATGCCCATCTTGGGCCGAATCGGCTCGAATTTGTAACGCGCGTGTCGCGCAGAGTTAGTCGCACGATCTTTCGCGTGCATGTTGTTGTTCGAATGTCGAAAGAATCTATCCAAGTGCCTAAGGGGCGGGGGGRGGGGGGRGGRGGAGGAGGAGGAGATAGAGATCATTGACTAATCGCTGGGAATTGAGAAATCCCCGTATGGATGAGAGGCGCACTGATTTACGCAACCTTGAATACCAGATGAGATGCTTCTTGCGGGAAACTCAACGATGACTAAGACTTATTTACCGACATTCGAGCAAGACGTTCCAAGACTCGTTGCTCATCGACGTCGACTGAACGGATATCCCGCGGTTTGCGCGCTCACGTACCGTCTTTTCTCCTTTTAACGGTGTCACGAGTGAAATTTTACACCTGTAACAGCGATCGATTCGCGCTACTTGCCGACAGAGAGCGATATCTAATCTCTATGCGTATGTTTTCTTTTTTCTACTGCCGATGCGGGATCCCGCGCGTATCCTGAAACTTCTTCACGGCTCGAGGCTCGCCTTGAAGGCTCGCATCGGAATGTATAAATAATCGTGGAATTTTCAATCCGCGCCCGCCGGATTGAACTCGATACCGCTATGTCGGGCGATGACGGCGGTTAATCCAACGAAAATAGACGCAATCACCGTTCGGCGCCGTTGAGTCGTTGCACTCCGCGATGTTCGCGTTGTTCGCGCGACATTCAGGCCATGTTAAACGTCCGCGCGTTCGTCCAGGAAGCTCGAGTGACCGGCTTTGTTATGAGAGCAAATAAATTATCCGGCATGCGCGTTATGTCACCTCGCGCGCTTCTCGTTGCATCTTTCGGAGGAACGTGCGTTACATCTCTGAACAAATCCGCCTGCAACGCCTCTTCCGCAGTGTATAGCGTTCTCTCCGGCGAAAAATCCACCCCGAGGAACGTAGCGATCGTTACGTCACGTCCTGAGGATCCTCAGCGGGCGTGCTCTTTCCCAACGACGGCGTTTCGTCGCGCGAGGAGCTATCTATCGACAGACGAGCCCGGCTCGTCCCGAATCTCGATCCAGTTCGACGTCTCTTCTCGTCGATCCGCGCGCTAGCGGAGCGCGCGAGGTGAAGGGTTAAAGAGATCAATGCAATTTTTCCGGCGTGCACGGGGGCGTGCGACCCCGGCTGTCTCTCGGTATCGGGCATTAGAAACGGGCAGCTGCGCGTGCTTCGCTCGGTATCAATTTGGTGCGCGCTCGCCTCTTGACCCCTCGGGGGCGAACGGCCATTAATTCACACTTATCTCTCGCCGCGTGCATTCGCAATCGTTTACCACGGAAGTCTCGTCAGTGTCTCCCTCTCCTCCCTCTCCGCCCTCTCTCTCTCTCTCTCTCTCTCTCTCTCTCTCTCTCTCTCTCTCTCTCTCTTTCCTTTGTGTGCACTTGATACAGACGCGGGCACACACGCTCGCATCCCTCGAGAGCGCGCTTATTGCGCTCTCGGACGGCCCTCCTCGAGGCGCGGATGCAAATCGACGATGCTGTTCGGATGCCGTCGAGACCGTTATCGGCGAAAAATAGTTTCGGTTAAAGCGTTATCCCAATGACTCGGATTATACGAATTTGCTTCTTCTGGGAAGAGGGGTAGGGAGGGGGAGAAATTCCAAATGCCCGCTCAAAGCGCGATCGCGAGTTTCCGATGGGAATCATTTGCACGTCGGTTTTGTATCGGTTTTGTGTTACGGCGCGTTTTACGTGCGTGGAACCGCATGCGGCATGTTTCGTAATGATTAGCTGATGATTGAAACGCCGGTGATTTTCGCTTTCCGCCGAGTGGTCCCGCCGAAACCGATTGACGCTGGAGTATTTACGTTAATTGCGCGTAAAAGCGATTGATGATTTGAACGCGCGGACACACCGGGTTCGAACATCTTGCTCGATTCGTCCCCGATGAATTATTACAGCGGGTGTTTACCGCATTTGCCGAATAAAACTGGCTTTCCGGTTACCCGTTAGTGTACGCGGGTAGCGTATGTGTTTTCACGTGTTCTCGATTGCATTATTTATACGAGAGCACATCTCCGACGGCGGCTCGAGTCGCGAGCTGGAGCTTAATTCATTGTTCGAAACCGCGGATGCGAGTAACGCGACGGTGGAAGCCAGCCACCTCGTAACGTTAACGTTAACGGTGTTAAGTAGCGCTCCTCGACGCGAAACATGACGTTAATAGGAATTTCTAACTCGGTCCAAGCGTTGCGCGAGCAAACGGCCACAACGTCGTCATTAATATGCTTCGCGCGTGAGAGAGAGAGAGAGAGAGAGAGAGAGAGAGAGAGAGAGAGAGAGAGAGAGAGAGAGAGAGAGAGAGAGAGAGAGAGAGCCAGAGATGTAATTAGAGAAAAGCGAGACAGAGAGAGAAATCTTGAAGCACGAGGTGGAGTCCGCGCACTCCTCCGCGCTTTACTCCTTTCCGCCGGTAAAAGTAATCGATCGTGCCGCCGCCTGCAGCTCGCGCAGCACGCTCGCAGCTCTGCACGCCGGGTTGCATGAGAGTAGGCGTCGGCGCCTCGAAGCCTCGCTACGCCAATGGTTGCGGCGTTGGCCCTAGAGATGCCCCGATACCGTTTTATCGGTCCTCTCTTTTTATATTATTGGCATTTTACGTCTCAGTCAAACGTGCTCGAGTCAAGTATCGATACGTAAAAATCAATACTCGGCCAATCAATATCGAGCGGATTCGGATCCGACAGCGCTTAGCGATCTTCTCGAGCGCGTTAATATCATTTCTTCTCGCTTCTCTGCCTTGACTCAGCCATCGGCAATGCGATTAAAGTTTTCGCGGAAATACAAAGGAAATTCTATTAACATTACCGGCGATCGTCATTGCGACGAAGGTGCCGATATCGTATTAAATCGAGATGTCCCCGAGAGAGACGCGGCAGCGAGACACCGCCAGAGATTTAATAACCGTATGGGATTTAATAACGTTCGATCGCTCGCGCGCGAGTTTGATGCCCGGCCATAAATCCGGTCGACGATCTCCGGCGCGAATAAATACCCGAGCCACCAGCCGACTCGCCTCCTCTAATGAATAATGGACGGCGCAGTTCCAAGCGTCTGATAACGTCTTTGTCCCTATCGCCGCGAAACTGATAACGACGAAGGTCAAGAGATGTAGCGACGTCACGGCAATTACGACATAGACGTGCGCGCGGACCAACCGCTCATCCGTCATGAGCCGGCGATCGGCCGATACGAAAATCCCCACATTTCAGGAATTTCCTGCGTCGCATACTCGGATACTCGTCGCGCCCACGTGTGTTTGCGCGTTTGCACTTAAAACGTGGATACAAAAGAATTCTTTTCAATGTCGCTTCCTCCAATGCCGTTTCCGCGCTTCTTCCAGACGCATGCTTGCCGCGGAGCGTCCGCGAGGAACGATAGGAGGAATCTTCGTTTACGACCCAAGTTTGCGCCGATTACGTCAGCGGACGTATCCAGGTCAGCACGGATTAGGGTGAAGGCTCTCTTTTTGGCGTAACCCCAGAACTTGGCGGGGGGRGGGGACGGAAGAGGGGAGAAGCGGAGGCAAAGGGACCGGCAACAGCCGGGTCAGCCACCTCGCGACACGCGTCGTCGCAACAGCGCGCCGCCTGTGCGCGCGAAGGCGAAGGGCCTTTGAATGGGCGAAGGGCAAGCGCGGCCGTTAATAGCATTTTGACGAGCCGCTCGTACGTGCAAGCTTGGACGACGACGATGACGATGATGATGGCGACAGTTGTGTCTGGCCCGCTCCGCGGGCGCAGGAGGGACCCTTCGGCTCTTTAGTTGATCGGCCATTCCGGCAGAATCCGGGGGAATCAGTGACTCACTCATTCCCGGCCTGGAATTCTCCCTATCGACGTTGGCCTCTCGTACGGTAGCGCGTTCCCTCGTTTCCGACCAGCGCGATCACTTACGCCCGCATAATGCGGCCCCCTGTGCCGCTATGCCTCTCCGCACAGCCCTGTCGTCTATTCCCGATACTTATCGTAGAAACGAGTTACTGGCCAGGGTACCGGACAGGGCCGGTTGCGTGGGTTCCCCCCCTGAGCTGGGAAAGCTGGGGAAATAAAAGCAACGACTGATTAACCATCCTTATCCGTCAACCTTCTCCTCTCTTGCCGCGCAGGAAGTCTCGCGAAGGAGCCTCTCGAGACGTTCTCATCTCCTCGTGCTGCTCCACAACAATGAAAGCATATATATGTATATCATTTCGACTCGTTAATGCGTTAAATTAACTTGGAGGATGATCCTTCGTACCGGAAACTTTGCTCGTCAGCGAAGACAAGTTGAATCCAGCGAGATTCCTTGAATAGCTGCTCGGTACTTGCATCCGCGCGCGGCGCGCTCCCTCCTCCGGAGAACTCCTCGTTAGAGCCTCGCACTTACGGGCCTGAGGGTCCCATATGCCTTCGCCGCATCGAGGCGGCCGCGCCGTCGTTCCTTGGGCCAGTGGCAGCGCGATTCCTCGCCGCGTACGATCCAGAGAGACGCGCTCCGCTCGACGGACGTCCGTTCGGAGCGCGCACGTGTCTTACGCGCTACGCTGAACTATCGCGATCGCGATCGCGATCGCGCAGTTATCAGGGCGTCGCCGACTCGCAGCTCGCTCCGTTAATGGACTTGCGATCCGTGTCGGACGATCCGCTGGATTTCTCCTCCTTGTCTTGACGGCGACGCGACGAGAGCGAGGCGAGAGGGTTGAAACGCGCGTGAAGTGACCGATGGATGCGTCCTCCGCGGCGCGGAAGTTACGAATCGAGTGCTGGATTCGATAGTCGAATCGTTTCCGCGCGCGGGAAGAAGGGTCGAGGCAAGATCGGAGCTCGGTATCGCGCGCGATGATGATTTAAGCGCGACGAAGATCGCGGAGAGCGGATAGCAGCGGAGAGCAGGCGGCGCAGGAGACGCAGGATCGCACCCCCGAGAGAAACCACCCCGTCGCGATATGGTCCACACGAGCTATGCGCAGTGGGCATGCTTGCCGAGCACGTACCGGAAGAAGGTTGGTACGACTGCGCTGCGGTTCGATCCGCTCGGCGGTAAGCGTTTAAGGGAGATAAATCGAGCGCGGCGGAGCAATCCGGATTAGGCGGATTGCGGGTGAATTTTTCGGATTCCCCGAATCCGCGGCGGTGATGAAATTTCGCCGGCGACTTGCTGCGCACCGCGTGCAATTTCCGCGGATTCCGCCGGCGGCGGATCCGCGTCTGTTCGCGGCCGGGAAAGAGCGCCTTCGATTCCGCAACGATCGTAACTTAAGCGAGTGCTCGAGGCTCTAATTGCGGCCGAGCCGGAGCCTCGATCGCGAGGCTCGTGGCTCGCGGCGTTACAAGCACAGGAAGCTGCTATTTATCGGCGGCCACGCGGGATGTAATCAAGCGACACGAGCGCAAAAAGCTGGATCCAAAATTGGCGATTAATAGGCGCAAGCATAATCGGCATTCGCGATTAAAATCATTTCGTTCTCAGGCGATCCGCGCAAATGTCCAACGTGGCGAAGGTGCGCGCAGCTGCGAGCTCGAGCTGTTCGCAATTTGGAAATCCCGCAGTTTCTTTACAATAGAATGTCGCGCGACTCTGCTCAAGAAAATTACGCGCGCACGTTCGCTCGCGCGAAACACCGTTTTGGGAAAAGTAGTAGTGATCGCGAGGGTGTTTGTTCGGGATGTTCATCGATATTCAACTCATTCGTTTAGATGTACAAGTCAGTTTCTTTTGCTTACGATTTGAAGCATCGATGACCTCATCGATGACTCGAAACCGCGAAATTTCTACTTCGCTGCCCGATAAATGGCCGATAAATAATCGACAACGACAACGAGATTATCTTACTGGTCAACCTTGTTACTCGTAACTTAAATAAATGTTAAAGTTTCGACAAGGAGAGCAAGAAATTAATTTGTACGCCTAACACCTCGCACCGTGATTCCCGGAATGTTTCTTTCGTTCGACCTAAGCGAAGCCAACAATTCATAACGTGGCGTGAGCGCCACGACCTTCTTGCGTACAGAGCAGAATGCCCGGAAAAACGGAGATAAACAGGAAAGGAAGGGTGAAAAACGGGAGGGATGAAGGGGGTGCCGTAAGACGAGACCTCGAGTCATCTGCCGTGCAAAGTTTCGTCGGTTTCTTCAGCTGAGATCGATCGAGCACGAAAGCACCGCTGAAGATCGAGGCTGAACGCGGCAGCTTTAGCTCTAGCTCGGCGACGTGTCCAAGTTGGGTCTTATCGTTGATAAAAACCCGCCTGGAAAACCCGCGAGTAGACCCGAAGAGTCGCCTCCCTCCTCGTCGCGGTCGGTCGCAGTCGAGGCGTGTCGATATCGGGCCGCGCGGACGGATTCTGGGCGGACATTCGCGTGGCGTGTTTGCCCGGCGTTATTACTCGGGCGAATTGATCTTTTACTCACCCTAACAACCGCCATTATTCCCGTATACCCCCGCGGCTGAGGCCGCAAAGAAACGGACAGCGAGATGCAGCGGGCGCGCGCGCTCGCGCGCTCGCGTGTCGACCTCAGCCGCGACGTCAGTGAAAGTCACGTAGAGCCGCTGATTGCGGTCTTTGTTGCGGCACCCCGCACACGTTCTCCACGCGGGCCTCTAATTGCATTACGCGTGCGTATGCACGTATGCCGTGTCCGGGGACGTTGGACGCCAGCTAGGCAGAATGTGGCGATTGAATCTGGCTAAAGGCCTGGCTGAGGAAAAGAGAAGACGAGGAAACGAGCTGTCCTCGTTTGCTCGATGATGATTCGGAAGAATCGCGATCGTTCCTCCGAAACGAAAGGATCAGGAAAGCGCAGATCAGGCGCGGATTGCTAGCCTCTCCCTCTCTGGTTCCTCTCTTCATCGCTCTCCGGCTTGCGGCGATACTCGGGGTGGGATTATTGATTCAGAATACGCGGGATTGAGATTAAAGAGAGAGAGAGCAACATGCCGATACTGGTCGGTGGCCGCAGGTTGAGACGGCCGCCGCGTGCATCAGAAAACTCGGATGATGACGGATGGTATTTGAACTCTGACCACCCAGCTCGGAGTCCGAGTAGTCCGTGGCAGGGGTTCTCAAATCTTGGCGAGTTTTCGGAGACTGCGATGCATCCAGTCGCGTTGATCTTGCAATGGACGGCAATACTAGCGGTGAATGCGCCTTGCCACGCTGAGCTGAGTCGAGCTGAGCTGAACTGCAGTCGTATTTGTCGTTCATCTATTGCAGGCTCGATTCCCTGCCGCGGCTCTTTTTTTCTCTGCCAACAGGCGCTGCGCTTGACGCGGCAAAAACGGCTCGAGTGGACTTCCTCGTGAACGAACGGAAATGCAGGGCGCGAGAACGCCGGCCAACGCCTCCTGCTTTACGGCTTAACGTCATAACAAGGACGGCGATTGTGGCTAATTAATTCCAGACTTGCAATCCGAGTAGTGGCTGCTCGAGGTGCCGTCACGCGTGCCGGTCGCATACCCTTTTCTCTCTTGATTATACGTCCGCGCTCTTCGCAACATCAGCGCGGCGCATCTGCGATCCCGATGTACGCTACAAAACGGGGAGATCATGAAGCTAATGTACAAGAAAATTACTTAACAATTCAGGAGCTACTAGAGACTTGCCTCTCAAGTTCGCGAAGGGAATTACCAAGTGCGCCCCCCCCCCCTCTCTCTCTCTCTCTTTCTCTCATTTATTATTCCTCGGCATCCCGAGGGAGATTAAGAAGACGTCAAGAAGACACTCGAATCACTCTTACGGATCGCTCGTACGGGATTACCGCTCGTTGCTCGTCGCCGGCGTCTGGCAAGCCAGAAATCAAGCGGCCGCATTCATTAGCAGCGGGACGCGTGTCGAGCCGCGCCCAGGTCGAATAATGTCAGGTGTCGGCAGTAATTGGCCGATCTCGCATGCAGCTCGTATCGCTGACCCTGAATCTCCTCGCGTCGCGGCTTATCACGCGCCGCGACACGCGCATGCGGGGGATCCCCTTATGGCCGGAGCGGGTTAAGGAGGGGGGGGCGAGGGCGCTACCTGCGAGCGCGCTCGGACTGTTGCGCGCATCGCGATCGCGTAACGATCGCGATCGGGGTCACGTTTATGCGCGATATCGGATACCGATATGCGACACGCACGCACGCACGCACGCACGGGAAAAGTGTGACGCGCCACGCATGCGAAGCGTTACGCACGCCTCGCATACGCGCGCACGTGCGCTGTAACGGAAATGTAAGAGGACATCGTGCGCGGAAGGGCGATCGAAGCGAGTTCAAAGTTCCTTTCGAGATTCCATATCGCTGATGACTGATGGCTGAGCGGAGTCCAAGAGAGAGTCCAGAGAGTCCGCTGGACTTCCGGACCGGAAGGTCATGGACTATCCTGCTCGGTCATCGACAACCGCGAGACTGCGATTTATTCGCTTCTCTGTTCCACGCTTCAACGAAATCCGCATCGATTTATCCCGC
The DNA here is from genome assembly GCA_020341155.1 of Eciton burchellii. Taxonomy (NCBI): domain Eukaryota; kingdom Metazoa; phylum Arthropoda; class Insecta; order Hymenoptera; family Formicidae; genus Eciton; species Eciton burchellii. The sequence goes on along the minus strand of JAHMML010000010.1, from coordinate 3,269,949 downwards.
GGCGCGCACCGGATACACGTGACTCGCGGATGACGCGGGTCGCACCGAGTGGCCGGTGCCGGCACGAGGCAGACCGGGCGCTCGAGGGACGGCGGGGGAAGGCGGGGCGGGCGAAGATCAAGACGAGAGGTGAGAGATGAGGAGGCGAGGCGGAGGACGACGGTGCGATCGCGTCGAGATTCCGATTCTAATATTGTCCTAGGCATCGGCCACGTCGGTCTCTCTCTCTCAGTGGACCGACCGGACTCGCAGCCAGCGGCCACGCGAGAGAAACGCGCATCTCGTCGCGGCTGGTGATCGCGCTGCTTTCCCGCGAGGGGCGAAGGGCTGTCCCGCCGCGACTCCGTGAAAACCGCGATCAGACCTTACGGGCAGGAGCCCCGCGCGGGCAGGAGAAAGAGGAGGAGGTGAAGGCCGGAAAATCGATGGAGTGAAGCGTCCAGGAGGGCAACACGCGGTGAGTGGCGGACGCCGAGCGAATGCGCGGAAAAGATGGAATATCCACTTGGAACTGCGTTGCGGCGATCCGCAGTCTGATATTTCCCTCGGCACCGTGAGAAAGAGAGAGAGAGGGGGAGGGGGAGGGGGAGAAGGGGGAGAAAAATGAAATAAGATTTAGGAAGGAGAGAGAGAGAGAGAGAAAGAGAGATTGCCGTGAAACGCTCTCGCGGGGAACGGCGGGGCGTTCCGTCCTGTAATTTCAATAATGATCAGCTTACGTTCGCTTTATGTTCTCTGATTCAGACGTCGAGATATCGGCAGCGCGTTTAAACCGCATCGGAGATTGCCAGGCACCGACGCTAATGAATAAATCGATGCACTTTAATATTGCAAATGCCCGTGACGGGCTATCGAGCGAGATGTTACGGCGCGTCGCTTGTAACTGTTGGTACAGGAATAATACTGATGCAATACACGAACGAGGCGGTTGTCGTTTGTTATTAGAAAGCGTTCCAGCTCGATCTCGCAGTCGGCCAAACGTGTACTTGTACTTTTGTGCCGCGATTTCGTTGCCCCATTGTCGGCGCGCTCCACTTTTCAGCGCCGCGTCATCGGCAAATGAGGCGGCCGAGAGCTTTTAAGTGCGAGCCGGAATACCGTCTTCTCTCTTTTACCCTCCTCCTTTCCTCCTTTCCTCCCTCTCTCTCTCTCTCTCTCTCTCTCTCTCTCTCTCTCCCCCCTTTCCTTTCCGTTTTTCCTCTCGGTATACCGCTAATGCCTGAATCGCCGTACTTTCCCGCGCGTCCCGTATCTCGAACGAAACAAGCACGTACTTACGCTTTAGGCGTAACGGGAGGGGGAGGGGGGGGGTGGGGAAAGGGATGACGAGAGAAAGGGCGAGTGCGGAGGCCGCTGCGGAAGGGACGGACCTGCATTTAGGTATTCGCGCAGTTAACCGGAAACTCTTGGCAATCTCTTACAGTCGGTTCTATTTCTATTTCCGCCTATGTGTGTGCGTGTGCGTGCGTGCGTGTGTGTGTGTGTGTGTCCCTTCGAGCTGCCAACGGCCTTCCGTCGCGTTAAATCACGCTGCTAAAGAGTGGCCATCGTAATCGGCCATGCTTTCCGGGAATCGCGCGTCTTCTTCGACGCGGAATCGCGCTCCTCAGCGAGGATACCGAGAATTCCGGAATAGTTGCAGCAGCGGTCGTCGTCTCGGGGCGCTTTTAACGCCCCTCCCCTTTCACCCTGGCTTTATGCCCGGCGAGATCCCTTTTTTAAACGCCGCCCCGGAGGGGTGGCCCGACCGTCAGGGCGTAGAATTTGCATCGGGGCTAAAAACGGGTGGAGCGATCGATCGGCGTGCCGGGCGGCTGCTTACGCGTGGAATCTGTCGCGGCCAGCTTGCCGGATATGACGTGGAAGAGGATCGACGCGGGGAATTCATCCCCGGTCTCGTGCAAATTAAGGACGAACCTTGGCGGAAACGAACGTTCCACGGCGCGGGAGCGCGCAGAAGAGGAGAAAGCATGAATTCCCGCGTCTTGAGTCGCGCATGCGCGCTGGTCTCGCAGACACGCGTTTTATCTCGCGAATCTCCTACGCACTCGCGTTCCGGCGAGCGCGAGAGAGACACTCGAGACGGTTCGGGAAACTTGAGACGCGTCTTGGCCGGCGTGGCTATTTTCAATTCGGAAAGCTTCGTGCAGGCTCATCGATCGAAGGTCGCCCCGTGCTATCAAGCTAATAACGTCGAGGACTTCCGGCGATGGACGTCGATGGACTCTTGCTTAACGGGTTGCATCGGCAAGGCGCGAAGCTGCGGCGCGCGCTGCGCGCCGCGTGTTTTTACGCGGATTACCCCACTTCCCCCTCGCTTTCGCGTTAAAACAAAAGCCAGTATTACACACGAGAACGGGGAACCAACGAATGCTGAAGCATTCGCTGAAGCAATGCAAAGCCTTGCGGAAGGAACTTGCGAGGATCGCCTGTACAAATTAATCGCCAACTCGAGCCGCCCATCCGCATTATTAGCGATAATCGAACGTTCGTTATCGATACCGAATATTTCATGGTAATCCGGCTAATCCGCCCCCAGGGCGGAACCGCGTAAGGACGCGCTGCGCTTCAACTTGTCGACGCGCCGGAAGTAAAACTGATCCCCTGCTTTACGCATTGCATGCGCTGCAGGCGTTGCATTCGTGGCGAACAATTAAGAGCCTTATCGTGCACGCGCTTATCGTGCTTGCCGCGCGAACTGTCGAGAATGTATCGCTGTTATTTTATTAATTCATCTCATGCCGCACCAAGTACATTCGCGCGCGCGCGCGCGCGAAAGTAGGTAAACGTCTCGGCAATGTTCAAACGGAGAGCTTCCATCTCTGCCAAAATTGTACCTTCACCTTGCACTCGTCGACAGAAGACTCGGACGTATTTTAGAGCTATCTAACCCCCCYTCCCCCCCCCTCTCTCTCTCTCTCTCTCTCTCTCTTCACTCTTCTCTCACTCTGTCTCTTCTCTCAACGATATAAATAATCGAGGGTCGCGCGATACTAGTCACATGGCCGCCGTTGATTTTTGAGTGCGCGCCAGGCACTCGACGCCGCCATCGAAGAAGATAAGAGCGAGTTCACATATATATTACGGGGACATGTATTACGGCTACGCGCGCGCGCGCAGTCATCGGTATACTGGGCTCCGTTGAAAAATTAATGTCCCGCTTGTGGAAGAATTTATCAGCGATAGCTCGGCAGTCCTCAAGCGATATTGATATTCAGCCGGACGAGTGCGTCCTCTTTACGCCCGCCGATTACGGAGAACGCGCGTTCTCCGGGCGATATCGGCGGATTAATATCCGCCCGGTCCGCGGCCGGAGGGCCCGGGGGAGCGCGATGTCGATAATCCGGGGGAGGGAGGAAGGGGAGCGGAGCGGATCTCGAAGCGGGTTCCCGCGCGTCTTTCGTCACCTCGCGGGTCAAGAGAGCCAGTCGGCTCTTGCGCGAGATTGCCGAACGTCGCCACGGCATTTCCGCTTACAATCCGCGACCGTATAGCAATCGGAAGACACTCGGGGCAAGCGCTGCGAAGGGTGCGTGCGAGCTTTCTTCGAGGTTCACCCGCTGGTTACCTTGGCGCGCGCGCGATGGCTACTTCCGCGTGATCTTCCGGCGAATTTAAGCAAAGCCCCCCGAGATTTCGGGGAGGAGGGCGAGGGCGAGCGTGCCCTGCTAATTGGGCTAATTGGGCGCGCGAGGAGGCTCGATTCGAGGTCGATTCGAAGAATCCGCATGCGGTTTTCCGCGTGTGCTTTTCTGCAACAAGGCATCTAGGTCGGATTCGTTTGAGAATCCGCGATGAATTAGACGAATGAGCGATCATCCGCGGCATTCGTTATCTCTCGTGATTATTACATTATTATTCCATCAACGCGTTCGATCTCTCTTCTTTCGGAAGGCCGCTCGGCGCGGAAACGTCCTGCTCTCGCGTGAAAACATCCCTGATGCGTGTATCCCTGTGTACGTATGCGTGTATGTTCTCTGCTTGCCGGGCGACTTTGACGAGCTTCTTTATTGAACGTTTTAAGTGATCGGCGAATATTCATGCGGCAACCGGTGCCAGACAGCGGACGGATCTCGCAGCCGACGTATATTGCATATCGGATATTGCATAAATATCCGCGACTCTGCGCAAGCAGATTTCTATGGACATTTGTATGGAACTGTCGATGTTACTGTAATGGATCACGGGCGGCTACCTATTGCCGCTTAAAAATACAACATGCCCGCCGTTCGGCAAACGACGAGCTCTGACGGGCATTAGCGATCGATTCGAGCGGGATCGATCGCGGAATTCCGCATGATTTTATTCAATCCTGCCGGTGCGCGGCTACACCGTGGCCTGAACATCGTAACGTCAAAATTTTCTTTCAACGCGAGCGACTCGAGGAAGGAGAGATACACAGAGAGACAGAGAGACAGAGAAAGAGAGAGAGAGAGAGAAGGATCTGCGAATCGAGCTCGACGAGTTCCTCTTCTGCATGTGCTTGACGATGACGACTTCAGCGATTCGACGCTCTCTGACGGGAACGTAATGGCTACCATCCGGCTGGGTGACCTTCAGTTGCTGGCGCAGGACCCGCGCGGGATTCTGGACGATCCCGAGGTTCGGCTTGAATTCTTCCCTCTTCTTATCGTTGTCCTTGACAATCTTGTCGTTGATCATTTCGCCTGCAATCGTTAAAAATCGTTAAACGAACGTCAGTCCGAACAGAATCGCGAGCGCTTACAGCGGAATGTATTTTTCCCGGTAGTGAGTTTAATTGCTTTCCTCTAGTCTCTGCCTTCTAATTAAGCCGTCCGCGGCGGGGCGAGGAATTAGGCGAATACATAATGCATTCGAGGGAGATCCTTCTTCCGGTTCTTCCTTCGAATCTCCTCACGACTCGCCCTCATCCCCATCAGCCTGGCCTCCTCGGCTGGTGCTTCAAGTTCTCGTGGCTCGTCGGCGAGTGACGCATCTTCGATTGAATTATAATTAATGCCGCGCCACGCTATCGGCTACCGACAACAAGAACTTGCAACAGACAACAACAGCCACTTGCAGCCACAAAGTGTCGGTCGAGACGCGGATAATCGATCGAGTTTGCGAGTCTCCAGGCTGGCGCCTCGCTCCGGTATTACGCAGTAATCAGATCGCCCGATGGCTTTCTCCTCGTTAAAGAAATTTGCCTCGCCGCAATTAAGTCTAGCGTGCGGACGGATCGTAGCGAGAAGCGACGGGGGATCCCCGTCGAGGGGCACTCGTGAAAGCGAGAACGCTCGCTTGTGAAGCAACGCGCGTCTTTATTTGATACGCCTCGCTCTGTCGCTCGCCGTGAAGAAGAGACTAACCGAGAGAATTGAAGCCTCGATCGTGAGCGGAATCCAATCGGATGTTATTAGCCGTCACTCATGAGTCCCATCGAATCCATTTGAGAATCCAAACACATCTCTCTCTCCCTCAATGCGATATCATTTATAAATTAACGTTATCTTGCTGCTGATGCGCGACTGTCGCTCGTATCGAAGTGGGTGTTTCCGATTTATCGCGAGGGCGGCGTGACCGCAATCACCGGCCGGGTTACGATTTAGTGTCCGTCTCGCGCGGTCGCGATCTACGTCGGATAGTCCGCGCGGAAACGGATCCCTCGGTCAAAGGGCGCGACATTCCGCGCGACATTCCCCGGAGCGTGCTACGAGGAGATGCGCGACAGCCGATGCATTCCGTTCACGTAGCGCGAGAGTGACTACTTGGAAATCCCTTCGACTCGTTACGTGTCTTATGCATACGCGGCTCGTGGGCAGAATTCCATCGCTTCGCTTCTCTCCTCTCCTCTCCGCGATTGGCGGATGCCGGTGAGATCGCGGGAAGATTCCGCGCGCGGTGCTCGCGCGGTGCGACTTAAATCGCGCGGAGAGGCTTGCTTTTAATTACTTCCCGCGCGAGTTCGAGGATCGGGAATTTTTCCGGAGGGTTGCCTGGCTTGCCGAGGATGCCGCGCGTCATCGCGAGTCCCTTGGAAGCGTCGTCGCGGCGACTGGAGAAATTTTATATCGCGATGAATGCATGAGCGGCGGCGTTGCACGAAAATCTCGCATTCCCATTCCGATTTCGCCGGGATGATAGCGCCGTAACTTATTTCCGGTGAGTTTCCCGCGGGGAGCGCGAAAAGTTTCCGTTCCTCGTGCCGAATGTATTATGCATCCCCGGTACTTTATTGTTCCTCGTTTCCCGTAACCGATCGTCACGTCGCGCGTGCAGGGTGTAGACGGGTGTCGGCGACTGAGATTTCATCTTTTATTCCGTGACGAGGGACTCGTGCAACGATCCCCGATTCGCAGCATCCACGGTGCGCTCTTGTCCCGCGTCTTTATCCCGCGATGATCGCGCAATGGCGCGAATTGGTCAATTAAAGCCGAGGAGTCATCGTGCTCCGAGAACACGTCGCGAGACGCGAGAGAATTATTTGTCTTGCGTAAGAGCAAGTCTCGCAAGACGGGAAGGAATTCTTTACGATTTCGTCGCGATTCTAAATTGCAACAGCCGCGAGAAGCGGCCTAGAGAGGAACAGAGAGAAGGAGCGAGAGAGACGCGCATTCGTGCATTCGAAAGACAGCATCGCGAAGTGGCCGACAGACGAGAGCTCCATTTCATCAACGTTGCTTGAAGTTTGCCTTCGCGGTTACGCGACGACGATGTAATGCCAGACAAAAGTGCAGGATCGATTCCGGTGCATCGACAGCAAACTCACTCGAGAATATTCAATTTTTCGGTCTGCCACACCGCGTGATTGCCACGCGTATCTTCGGGAAGGATATAAATCGCTTCGGAAGCGTCGACGTAACGTTGCGCAATCAGACGCGAAGCGCTCGGTATTTTCGACGAGGGACACGGCGAAGCTGTTCTCGAGAGTTGACGATGACGGCGATGGGGAAAATCGACTTGAGATTTATGGAACTTGGAGAGTTCCTCCTTCTCCCGCCGGCGAATAATCTTTTGCGGCGAGTCGCGAGCGAGGAAATTACCGGAATCGAAATTTAAACGTCGCAGCATCCCAGGCTCGGTCCAGGCAAAGTCACTTCTCCTCCCTCGCTCCATCCAGCATCCGATCTCCTCGGATCTCGGCTGATCGGGACGCGGAATTATTCGCGCGAGCGTTTCAGCGAACGACTTTGATGGCGATCGCTTATTATCATCGCTGAATCGATGATCCTCGGACACAAGATCGTCGCGTTTTACATCATTTCGCCGCGTTCTCGAGAGCAATCTCCAATCTCCAGTCACCTTCTCCAATTGCTCTCGCCGCGCGCTGGATTAAGCCAGCTTTTGGATCGAGATGAAATCCCGCGATGCTCGCTGTTAAGCACAAAAGCGAGAAGCGTACCATCGATTAACGTATTTCCGAGTATTATCGAGTCGGCGCTGTGATTTTGGTTGTTTCTGCCAAGGTGTCGTCCGTTAACGCATCCGTGCTCCGGATCTTCAGACTCGACTTACTTATGCATCGTCGGTGGGACGTGTCAGTGGAGCCCGGGGAGTAGCGCGTCGTCGCGAATAGCTTGGGAAGTTTCGCGAGGGTGATTCGCGTTGGCTGGTAATGAAGCGGAGCAGCCCGAGTTTCGTCGATGCGCTCGGCAAGTCGTGTCTCGCATAGTTAAAAGTTGCAAAGATTTACGCGCGAGGCGTAAAGCGCGCGGCGTAAGCCGCCCCCTCGTCCCTCTCTGGAGTCTCGCGTTTCCGCTCGCTTGCCCGGCGAACCCGGCTAATTTAGCTTCCCGCCATATCTTCGCAATCGCTTTCCCACATCGCGTCGTCATGAAACTCGAGGCGCAAATATTTACGCCGCTCCGCCGCGAGATTTAATTTTACTCGGCGCGGATGTTACAGCGACCGTCACTGTCGCGAAATAACTTTCGCCGTTTCGCGATGGGTCGAAGGAACGCGTGTGCCATCGATACGCTTCTAATCGAGGATAACGCGAGAGGGACAATGCGATTTGGCGGCGGGCCAGTCGCGAGATAAGTCGCGGAGAAACGAGCTCCTCGCCTGGAGACCCGGCTCGGTTCCGTCTCGTACTTGCATTCCGCGTCATTCGTGGATTCCATTCGAAGTCCAAACAACATCGGGAGGGGAAGGTCAGTCGGAAAAGCTCGCTTGTTGTTCCGCTGCAGCCGAAAAGTCTGGCGCCGATGCGACAGCGTCCGACGACGTCGGCTGCATCCAGAATACCTCAGTACTGATTCTTCTCTTACGCGACGTGTACCGTCTTCTACGTGATATCCCGCTGATCCCCCGCATCGTCGTCCCTCCCTCGCGAGGGAATGCTCGATTCCGTCTCTCATCTCGCGAGATCTTGTCTCCGTTAGGCGTCTTGCTGGAGTCACGACGAACCGCGCGGTTGCTCTTTTGCAATTTGCACTTTTATTCGCATCCCGTGACTCCTTGCGTCGGTTCAGGCGGATTTAAGCACTCGACATGTCCGCGGATGCATGGATGCGGTGCAGATGTATCGATCAATCGCATCGCTGAGGAGGACGGTAGCAGCGTGCGTGGCCGATATTGTTCCGGAAATATAAAGGCTCGGCTCGGCGTTTGCAGAGAGTAATAAGGCGACACGCGCGCGCGCGCGTGCGCGTCGTTCGCTACGTAAAGTAAATAAAGAAAGTTTACACCGTTCGACGATAAAAGTTGTCTCCGCCTACTGACAAAGAAGCGAGATCGAAACGCCTTTTCCACCGGCACTTTCAGTACCGGTAGCGTTCCGTCAACTCCAACAGGGTATCGAAGCGCGGGAACACCTCGGGATGTTGAAGTTCCGGGTCTCATCCGGCCAACGGAAGTGCGCCGGCATGGTGAGAATCTTAAACGTCTGCGGGCGTTAAATCTCAACTCGACCGAACACGCCGAACGTCATTCGATTTTTCCGAGTTTATCTTGGAAAAGCGCGCGAGAAGCTCGCGCGATTCTATTATTGCAGCCTCGCTAAATCTGCGCGGCCTGTCACTCGTTAGCGTGTGACATTCTACGATCGTTTTATCTGTACAGAAATCGTTCCCGCGACGGAACCGATTTTCGCCTCACGAGATAATCGGTGAAAGCGGGATATAGCGATTCTCAGTATCCCGAAAGCGATGAGACTTATGCGTTCGAATCTTCGATCGATTCAATTGCTAATTTAATATCATCGTTTATTTCAAGCTTACCTTATCCATTTATCCACTCGCGGCCATTTATAAATAGCAAAATAACTCTAATTTCTAAGCCATCGTTACATCCCATCGCGCTTCGATCCGGCGAGTAATTGGTCGCCGCTCCGCTCCTGTGCAACCGCTTCCAGACAGCGTCGTGTGTCGGCGTCTGGGAAGTTGCCTGCCTCCAGGCGCCCCGAGGGGTCGCAGTGGTTCTCAGTCGCCTTTGTTGCTCTTAAAACTCGCTGGGCACTCGATCGAATCCGTTGCCATCCGGCTTAGCTCGAAATTCGCACTTTCGGAATTCGTTCAACGACACGGGCGTGATTATTTTTGCAGGTGAATCCGGGAAGCAAGGCAGCCCAGCAGGGGGTGAGAGAGGGTGACCTGATCAGTAACATCAACGGCAGGAGCACTCGAGATCTGACAAACAGCGAGGCGCACGCTCTGCTACGTAACTCTGGGGAGCAGCTGAAGCTCGGTCTCAATCAGTAAGCTTTTCCTTCTATTAACATAGCTGCGAAGCGTCGAATTGAACGACCAAACGGAGCTTTAGGTTCATCTCGATCGAGATTCCGTTTCATTCTCGTCCTTTGCAGAGAGAATACCGGCTCGCCGAAGAGGAGAATCTACAAGAGCAGCCTGCAGGAAAACACCACTACCGAGATCCACAACAGTAAGTACATATTCGCTCTGCGAGACGTCGAGTTGCCATTCGCGAGAACGAGAATCGTAATTCCCTCTGATTTCTGTGCCGCAGAGATCACCACGAGGACCACCACGACGACGCGCAGCCGAACGGAAACGGAACGGAACGTCGCCAGTAAGTTTCCGCTATTTCCCCGATACGATCGTCGAGTCCGATTCCGATGGAAACGAGTGTTCCAGCGCGGAATTGAAAATGCACTCGCGCGAATCGCGCAGAGCGAACGGAAACGTACGGAAACGGCGAGCAAAGCTCGATGTAACATGTAACATCGGCGATTAATAATTAGCGAGCCCGCTAATTCCGGCTATCGCGACTTCCGCCGAATGCATCGAGGGATCCATGATTAATTAAGTATAATGCCGAATTTACGAGCACTTTCCAATTAATCGTGCGGCTGTTCGAGCAACGAGCGCCGCCGCATCCGTTTATCGATTCCCGATTAATCTCGCGCGGCAAACGTCGCACCGGCATTGGACTCGCTAATAAAATTTTTCAATTAATTTTTAATGCATCCGACTCGCGTTTTACGGACGCGCGAGCGCGATCGCGTCGCTGCTAATCGATACGATCTCGACGGAAGCGAGGCGGTTGGATCGCGCCGAAGGCGTCCGTCCGAATTTCATCGAGCCAGCAGGCGATTTCCGGTGATCCGTGATCCACGATGATGCTAATGATGGGCAATTTCCGCGACTTGGCCTCCGCCAAGTATAACTCGCGCGCGCGCGCGCGCGCGCGTGCTACCGCTACCGATGATCGTCATTCTCGTCACTGGTGCGTTGCGGATCCTAATACATCGGAGCCCAGAAATTATCCATGCATGACTGTCGGTGTTTGGCTGAGCACAATAATCCTGCCAGTTAACTGAGCGTACAATGCGCGTAGTTTAATTATCTCCGATGATCTCAATGGCGAACAATGCCTGGCCGGCTGTTCCTTTATGCGCCGCAAACCGCGGGACCGAAGCTGGCTACTCCGAAGCTGGTGACATCTCGGATCGAGCCGAATCGAATCGCCCGATCTCTTTCGCTCACGATACTCGCGTCCGTCATTTAACGAAGCCGAAGGATTGATTAAATTGTTCATCGCCAATCAAACTGCCTCTCGGCTCGGACGCGTTTCGCTACGACGATTTCAAAAATTCAAGCGGACGAGCGTCCCGGAAATTCTACGATCGCGCGCGGCCATCGATCTGGAAAGCCGAGAGCCGTCGACTTCTAATCTCTCTCTCTCTCTCTCTCTCTCTCTCTCAGTTATCGATAATTGGTCTGGTTCCCATTCTTCGAATCCGCGGATATCCGGATAATGACAGGCCCGCATGATAAGCGCAATGTATAATGCGCGCGTACGCGCGAATGCGCCAATCATGTCTCTCCCCTCTCCCTCTCTCTCTCTCTCTCTCTCTCTCCCTCCCCTCTCTTTCGGCTGCATCATTACCGCAGCTCTTTTCTCCAAATTGCCGTCCGCCGTCGCGGTACAGTGCACATCCAGACAAGGCGTACCCACGCTTTGCGCGCTGTTGCGCGTGTGCGCATCTTCCTCTGTTCACGCACACGCGACATACCTGTCCGTGTTCCGCGTGTACGCGGCTCACCTACGACGAGACACCTGCCACCACAACGACACGGGGCAATTCCATGGCGAGGCGCACCCTCGGCTCTCCAAGAAGGCCCCAAGTCGAGGAGGCGACCCTCTTCTTCTCTTGTTCTTCCTTTTCGAGGTTGCCTGCGAGCCACCTTCTCGTTCAGTATCGGGCAACGTCTTGGCGAGCGCGCCGCACGCTGAGTAATCGAATTTCGAAGCGCATCTTTCGGCATCTTGGAAAAGAAAGGAGGGAAACAGGGAGATTCGCTCGAAGCGTTCGATCGAAGCAGTGCTCGGGGAAATTTCGGGGACTCGGTATCGATCGCGAAAGCGGTGACGGCAGATTGCAAAGCACAGTGGAACGGTATGAACAGTGTGAATCCTGCAAAACGGTCTCCAAGTCTCTCGCGTGATCCAAGCTCGAAGCGACGAACTGAGCGCGCAGCTTCATGAAGGAATGACGGGAGATGAAAGGAGGGCAAGAGATGCCGGACGCGAGCGTTGACAATTACGCAATTGACCGGCTGAATTTGTCTTTTCATCAGAGCCGAGCAGCGTGATGTGCACGATCAGCGTGAATGTCCGAGCCGGCGTAAAATGCCGATACCGATGAGCGTTCAATCGGGAAAACGCGCACAGTCGCGGGGACGCGACGCGGATGACGCGATTGTCGACAATACGCGCATTATTCGACGGCACAATAGCCGCGGATCGCTGTTTAACGAGTTGTCGCGCGATTGCATAATAAATAGGCAAATAGCGCATCACGAATCGCGACGAGGAAGCTGAGCGAGCCGGGCCCGCGGTGACCCATGACCGAAACACGGGAGTCCGAATCGAGCAAAACCGGAGGAGACCAAGACGAAGATGAGGTTGCTCGACTGCAGTCTGTGCCTGGCGACGCTGAAGCGGCGACGCTCGTCGCGACGCCGGAGCTGCGACACGCTGGACCCGCTGGTGATGACGAAACGGCCGGCTGCTCGTCCCCGTCGACCTTACCGCCATCGCCCTGAACCCTCGCAGGGGTCCATCCCCCCGCAATCCCGGTTTCTTAGCGTCATGCGTGGCCTCGGCATGAGAAACAGCAGCTCGAAGCCGGCCGGGACGCCGCGATCGAGCAAGCTGCTGATCGACGAGACTAGATCGCGGCGCGTGGGAATCCCAGGGACGCTTAATGGGGTCCGCCTGAGGGGAAGGCGGAAGGTGGAAACGTCGGTAGCCGACGATATCGGGCAGGAAGGGGCCGGTCTTGCCGGAAGAAAGAGCGGCGAGCTCGAGCGTGAATACTACGAGCAGCTGGAAGCGCTCAAGTTCCTCATCGACCCGCCGCCTTGCTTCCGCAACACGGAGACCCGGCAGAACTTTGAGAACAAGCTCAACAGCCTGGATCTCAAACTGATGAACACCGTGGCGATCCCCGACGGAGTTGCCGGGATACCAACGGGCTACCGGGAGGCGAGAGGTCACGGCAGATTCTACCGCCCCGATCTCGAGAGATCCTACGTGGACGCTCTCGATCGCAGGATAATCCATCTGTTCGCCATGAAGGCGCCGATCCTGAAGAGCAGGCAGAGCGAACAGGTGGCCGCGCGCGAGAACAAGACTGTCCGCTTCAAAGATGAGGTCGAGGGCACGCAAGCCCATGTTGGACAAGCGCTGAGACTCGATCGAGAGAGTTGCGAGGCCGGGGGGGCGGAAACGAGCGATCGCGCAAAGACGGAGATCCCGAAGGAGGGACCGGACGATGTCGGCAGGCCGAGGGGCAGTTCGTGCGCGCCCGATGTCGAAACGAGGAACGGTAGGTGACGAAATCTCATTGGGGCGATTTGCGGCGCGCGAGATTTCACGCGGCTGGCACGTTCGCGTAAATATTCATCAAATCCCCCGTTGGCCTTCATGGCTGTCATTTGAATAATACTAAATCGACTCGACGAACCGGGGGAGTGCCGAAGATTCGATGAGCGAACGCGCAATTTCATTACGAGCTCAAACGAATGAGAGTCCGCGATAATCGAAGTCGCTCCCGACTATCGATCGAATTCGACGCCGCGCTTCTTGTCGCCGAAACCTGATCGTGTTTATGGTTTATGCCGCTCTTGTCGACACCGTGCGAGTCGGCACCGTTCTGATAATAACGGATGCATTCCAATAATGCATCGGTTTTTTCTTTTTCTTTTTTTTTTTTCTTTTCTTTTTTTTTCGGACGGCTGTCCGAATCTTGAAATGGACGAGCCGCGAGAGCTAGGAGTGCCACGCTGATGCGACACTGCCAGCTGATAACATCGATTATCGATGTTAATGTCGCCTGAAACTTTGCGACACGCTGGAAATTCTGTTACGGGACGCAATAGAAACTCGCTCGTAAAGTGGATTTCTTCAAGCACGATGCACAGTTATTTAAACGGTTACGGTAATCATAGCGTTATTGCTGTGTGTGACGTTAAATGAAGCATTTCTCGCCGAAGAGACTAACGAGACTGTGGAAGAAACCAGGATTACCATAACAATTCTCTGTGATTCGCAGACGTTGTACAAGCAAGCTCCTGCGTTTGGCATCTGTGTGCCGATATTCTAAACGACGGAACGGCTTTCGATTTACGTCGCCGAGTCCCAGTCGTAGCCTCGATCGAACAATGCGCCACCGGAAATAGCAATCCCCGTTTGTCGAGCGGATTTGTTCGAACGGAAATTGTTCCTTTATCGTAGCGCGAGCAAGCTACGCATCGGATATCCAAAACATGTTCGCGTGAATATGGAAAGCGTCCAGGATAAAAATCGTCCAGGATTTATGATTTATGCGTTGATTAATCGGCGATAGAAGAGAAAGCAGAACTCTGCTTGACTCTTCGGATTATTCTTGTTAAAATTGCCTTTGTGAGATTACATTCGTTCGTTCGTTCGCGATCATCACTGATACATCGATACGCAAATCACCTCGTATAATATTTGAACAATACGGGAATAATAGGCGATTTAAATAATGCAGCGTCAGATCAACTATGATTATGATTAAACATCGCGATCATAAAGAACGTGGATTTTGCCGCGAATTATCGGCCGCGCGGAACCGCGCGCAGGGTTCACAAGGGCACATCGCGCATAGATCATACATGCGAATCTACATGCGTGACGCCGACAATCGATTATGCAACGGACGTAGTCGCCGGGCAATAAAATATGTCACGCTGGCCGATTGCGCAAGCGACGAGCGATCGGATCGAAGGAAATCCCTTCCTCGCGGGAGGGTTCGGCCGCGCTCGCTCAGCCGGACAACGAGAGGAGGGCGAGAAGGGCGAGAAGGGCAGACCGCGGCAGGACGCAGATGGAAGACGCGCGCCGCGGAAATGTGGGCTTGGCACCTTCGGGGCATGACGGCGCACCCATCGCGTCCATCGCGCGTATTAACGCGCCCGTGCCGAATGGCGAGCCAAGGTCCGCCAGTCGACGCTCCCCCTGGCTTTCCCGCGGAGGAAATTCATCGAACCGAGGTCACGCCTAGGTCGTACTAGATCGAATGTAGGAGGGGATCGACTTATTTGATCGGAAATATCGTTATCCTTGTCCTTATCGCTGGTCGCGATCTTAGCACGAGCTGTGTACGTGATCTGTTGGGAGATTGCGGGATTACGTAACGTGGTACGTCGCTTTTAGAATGACCATTTCTCTTCGTTAAATTCGCGTTAACAGGCCCGGCTCCGTCTCGCTTAACTTCCTCGATCTCATTATGCAATTAACGCGATACACGTTTCATTACGCGGCGAGAACTAGCCTTGCATAACCGCAAGGTCACACCGCTGGCGATCCAACGCGGATCTGCGATGATCTCTTTATCGATCGCCATCGAAAGTTTCCATCGAATCCCTTATTTCAGCAGAACTCTCTTCTCCGTTTCATCATCGGCTCACTATCGGCTCGCTTACGAATTAAGCGCGCCGCACGAAGCACCGCTGCACGCAAAGAGCACGGGCGGCTTTTTCGCCCGGGAAGGAAAGCGCCCGAATAAAAGAACCGTCACTTCCGGATGTGACGCGACTATGCAGGTGCGCGCGCGTGTCGCCGTGACGCAACGAGAAGTGTGGAAAATAGAGTGGGTGTGCGGGCTTGCTCGCGCGACACCCGCTTCGCCGGCATTGTGTGCTCGGAAGGAAGTCCAACTCGGAAGCGGCGCTATTCATGAATTCCGTGGGGTACACATTGTGTACATACATACCGCGTATGCGCGCGCGTGTGTGGCCCACGTGACCCTGTGTACACCGCTAATGCGCGCGGTACTTTCTCAGTGACGGTGTGTCCCGCGCGCGCGCGCGCGCGCACGCACACAGGCACACAGGCACACAGGCACAGGCGGACAGGCCAGCGTTTATAAATATATCCAGCCGCTCTCCAATGGGCGTACGCCCATCAAAGAAAAAAGAGCGGGAAGGTCCCGCGCCCGCCGCCGCCGCGCGATTTTTCGGCAACTCGAGAAGGAGGAGGAGGAGGAGGAGGAGGAGGGGGGGGGAGGAACAGCGCGGCACTCCGAGGTCGTACGCGGAGCGCGTCGTGAGTGGATCATCCCCCGGGCGTGGATCAGCGCTCGGGGCGGAACGGCCGAAATGCCGGCAGGCCATATCTTTCGCCGGAGGATACGCGCAAATTGCCGCGCCGCGCTAATGTATGCGGACGATCCTCGGGCGGCGAAATGGCGAAATTGAATTCCCGCATTCGCGCACGTGTGCGCGCCGCGCGTCGCGATGCACGGTGGACTCACCTGGATCAATGCGCGCACAGCACGAATACGTGCACGCGACCACGTGACCGCGTACGCGGTGCACGCGGGTGGGTGGGGAACACGCTGGATGGGATCTCGTGGGTGGCGTTGGATCCCCCTGTTCCAGCGCATAATCGCGATCCACGAGCGACCTACAGGTCGCAGTGTCGCTCGTGATCCGCTCGTGGCCGCTTGACGTTCAACGCGGCCGACACGGGGCCGCCGCGGTCCTCGACGGCCTAAATTTAACGCGCTCGTCCTCTCGTGCCTCGTCCACGACGCGCCATGTCCGGCCGCTCTTTGCCGCACTCTCGTTTCGCGCGCGTGTCCGCGAGTGTCGCCAAATCGCGGATCCTCCTCGATTGAACGCTGCTGGCAGCGGCGCGAGGAACCGCGTCTCGGACGGCTCCGAGGTCGTCGAACGTCATCGGGAGGCATTCGTCGATCGGGAGGCACCTCGACGTGTGACTCGTCTCTTCGCTGGGGATTGATTATTTACGAGTTTAGCTTTCTTATCGTCCGGGTGATACCAAGTACGACAGACCAAGTCCGAATTAGTCTTCTTTCTGCATTTCTGGATATCGTATATAGACTTACGAGGGTCTCCTCGTAAATTAGACCGGTTCCTGAGAGGCGACTGCATCGCGACTCAACGCCGCGTGGCTTTCTTTCAGATGACACAAAAGTCGAGCAGAGCTACGCCAACCAGAACGGTGCTCTGAAGAACTGCCCGAGCGAACAACGGAGCGACGCCAAGAGAGGTAAGGATTCCCATAAGGATTGTCGATATGAAAGGCGGATATGTGTATATACATAGTACACTTGGAATGCTGGGCTGGACCACGCTTGTTTGCATGACCACTAAAGCGCTACACGCGGCGTCTCTTCTCTCGCGTCTCTTTTCTTTATCAAGCGTCATCCTGTGATTGCGATTGCCTCGCCTCGATCCCCCTCGAAAGCCCGTTGAACTGTGCGCAGGTGTCCGGGCTTGGAGTAGATAAAACGACGTGTATTCAAGCTCAAGTAGTCGAGCCGCCTCGGAAATTCTCGGTAAAGACGAGAATACTCGAGCGGCCATCGAAAGAGCGGGCCTGTGTGTGTGTTTAATTGCAAGGACGAGTAATTGTCCGTTGCGATCGGCTCGCACCTGGAGAAGCCCGAAGCGTGCGCTCCGGCTTTTGATATCCCTTCATGATATCCCTGCTGGAATTTTAATAAATCTGTTTGCTTCACTTCGTAGTCGAGGCTGATTCGCGCGGGAGATCCGTGGGAGCGATCGAGGCTGCAATTTGCCGCAAGATGCAGTAGCGCAGTAACCCTCGCTATTCGGTAGTACCCGGAGAAACTTTCGAGTCCGGCTATTCCAATATCGGAAGAGTCTCGAAAAAATCCTGACAGGTCGCGCGGCCTTTAAACGCGCACAAGCGAGGTCGCAAACGCAGACGGGCGCGCGAGAGGGAAATCTCGAATAGGGAAAAATGCGCGGTGCACATTAGTAGAGGGAGGGAGGGAGGGAGGGGAGGGAGCGGAAGTCGGAAGAGCCCTGCGGGAATTACGCGACGTGATATTCCCCCCCCCCCCCCCATGGGAGAGGAGCGTGGTATTCGGGGAGGATTCCCCTAGAAGTAAAGAGGAAAGGAGGAAAAGGGAGAAACTCGTCAAGCCTCGCGCGAGCCCTCGAGAGCTTTCTCCACGAGTGCGCGACGTCGCAGGACAACCCCGCGGCCATCCGGATTACGTGACCGACGCGGAGGACTGCGCGGGGATGCCGCAGGGCAGCCGCAGCCGCGGCCGCAGAAATCGGCACCGTCGGCGATTTCAGCAACGTTCGCCGAAGGCGGCCGCGGAATCCTCGCGGGACGGAGGGGAGCAACGGAGACGAGCAGAAGAGGAGATCTTCGGGGTGGAGGAAGGCGGCGGCAACGACAGCGTCGCGAGGACAAACGACTCCGCTCGCGCGGAGAAATCGGCGAATTGCGAGTGCCGAGTTCGACCGAACGACAGACACCGAATCGAGAAGATCGAGCTGACGGAGCCTCGGCCGAGGATAATCGAGATCACGACCGTCAGCAGTCTTCCGCTCGAGGCGACCATCGGTCACATCGCCGGGGTCGGCATCCTGGAGACGGGGGGAGGCGACCGGACAGCTCGGTCGACAGTGATGACAGTTTCGGAGCCGGTGGAGCCATTCGGCGAGCGGGCGGTCAAGAGAAATCGACTGGAAATCCGGGAGGTCAGCGACAGCGACGTGGAGGTCGACTGCGGCCCGTCGACCATCGTCGAGTTCGAATCCGACGCGGAGAGGGAACGGGATGCCGAGGATCATGCGGAGCTCAAGCGGAGGGCGCAGATCGGCCAGGAAGTCGCGCCGCAGAGGAAGTTGCCCAAACCGGAAACGGACTCGCCGATCTCGATGTGGGCGACCGTAATGCCCAGGGACGTTGAGAGAAAGCTGCGAAATTTCATCGAGGACCTGCAATTGCCGAGCTTCTCCGAGGACGTGGCAGCCGAGGCGGAGGGTGGGTCCGACGAGAGAATTTCACGGAGGGAGACGGAGGAGGGTAGATCGTTGGAGAGAGCGGCAGCTTCGTCGCGCCGGAAGACGAGGAAGCGCGCGGCATTGACGTCGCATTACGCCAATAGTTTTCTAGGCATCATACAGGAGGAGGGCGAGAAATTGTCGGAGGACGAGGCGCAGCACATCAGGGACTTTATAAACGAGGAGATCAGCAAGTACCGGCGCGAGGACAGGCGCTCCGCCGAGGAGAGTAGCGGCGAATCGAAGGAACGTGACGGCGAGGAGCTCGAGACAGGTAGACAGTCTCGCGGATGCGACATCGAGATCAAGATTGACGCGACGAAGAGCGATATCCCGGAATCGCGCTCGTGGGACGAATCGGACGAGGAAAAAGAGACTGAAGACGTTAACTTGATCTTTGGTAGAAACGTCACGAACGAAGCGCCAGTTATAAGCGACATCGCGCTCGAAAGCGCGAATGAAGAAACAGAGACGAGGAATGATGTATCATTCGATGAGCCTGAGACGGATATAGCGAAGACGGCGCGGAATAAACTGGAAGCGGAGCAGCGTATTTCTGAGAAGATGGAAAAATTGGAGAACGTCGCCCCGTACGTTGATGAAAAAAGATCAGCGAGCGACGAGCTACGGAATATCGATGCGGCGGTGAATTATTCCGTATCGATGGATGACGCAAATCACGTACATGAAAATGCAGCGACCAGTGTGTCATCCGAGATGGAAGCAACTGAAGATGAAGCGAGAAACGGCGATGGTTCGCGGAAGAGCATGTGCGGCAATCGCGAAGGGTCATCGCGGGCTGACAAGATTGTTTCATTCTCGCCGACGTTGCGAGATGAGGCGACCTCGTCGAGAATGAAGCAGCCTCCGCCTCTTCCGAGAAGATCGTCCAGTTTCGGTCACGAGCCTCAGAGACCGCCAACGCCACCTGAAATAGACTATATCGCGAGCAATGCGGGCGTCGATCAGCCGCTGGTCGCGGCGCGCGACGACGCGCGCGAATCCAGGCCGACGGATTTACTCGCGCGGAGGATTCGCGCGGGTCGCGAGGCCGAGGCCGAGGTCGCGGACGAGCCGCCACAGCGGCCAGAGCTTCCGAAAGATGCTGGCTGTTCCTCCGCGAGGACCAGGACGACCGTGGAAAGCGATCTCTCGCGCGAATCGAGCCTCGTCCGCGACGAGGAGAGCTGCGTGGAGCAACAATTGGTGCGAACGAACAGCGCTGTGCTCCAAGATGTCGAAGCTTTGGCCGAACACGGACGATCGATCACGTCATCGGGTATTCGCGACGATGATCTGTCACGCGAGCGCGACGTCGGGACGCCCGGCGTCGCGCTGGCAAGCGCGACGTGCACGGAAATAACGCGCCGCGAGGAAGGGAAGCTCGCGACTCTCGGTGCACCACCGACACATAATCGAAACGCATCGCCGAGCCGACAAGAAGAGGGTGAAGCCGAGGTGTGCAGGCGTCCTGCGGACCGGTACCGATCGGGAAAGGAGAGTTCCCGGATGCGGAAGCAAGGTGCAGCTGCTCCGATCGAACCAGTGAGCAGGGATAAGTCGAACGTTAGCTGGGATCCTTTGATAAAGGAGCAAGCGATGGGTTCTTCGGGTACCAAGGATGAGAAGAGACTCCGAGAGGAGGAGGGCAATACTGTTTTCCGCGAGCGAATAACGAAGAACGAGATGTCAGGGACGAGAACGATCGAGGAGAGGACGAGCGCTAAGCAGGCAGACAGTCTCGGTAATCCCAAGTATTCCACGTGGGACTCGAGAAGCGAAGAGAGATACGAGGAAGAAACGCGCGGCACGTGGCGGCAAAGTAACGCGCGGAATCCGTCCAACGACGAGGAGGCGAGTCTTCAAAGCTTGGACGTCCTGACGAACGGAGAATCCGTGTCCGAGGGCGAGACAGGGGACGGGCAAGGGCACGACTCGTCCAGCAGCACCACGTCCTTCAACACTATAAAGCATCGTCCATCGGGCGCGTCGCTGACCGACATCAGCGCGATCGTCCGCGAGACGAAGGAGGACAAGCCTAGGGAAGACGAGAACGCCTTCAAGGAGGAATCGGAATCTCTGAACAGGAAGCTAACGCTGCTGAAACGCGAAGGAGAGACGGTGGGAAACGATCCGGGATCGCCGCAACCGATTCCCTACTCGCCCGTGGAGGATCTCTATTACGCTCCGCTGAATGAAGCCGAGCGGGTCAAAGGGCTCAAAGAGGTCCACCGCGAGGACACGACCTCGGGCTATCCGACCTCGCTGAGGGAGCTCTGCGTGAGAAGAATTCTGTCGATGCCGTTCGGGCCGCAGCTGATCGGCGAGATCACCACGCCGCGGCTCAACATCTTCGAGAGTCTGCGGACTCTGCAGAGGTTTGTGAGTAACGTATCGCCGGCGGATGGCGGCGTTCGCGATGATAACGCCCGGTTGAGCTCGATGCATGGAGTGAGTGATCAACGACACGGACTAACGAAAACGCCGCGATGCGGCGAATCGCTGGTGCGTCCTAACGTTGACGTTGAAAACGATGTTTCAGACCGGACCGGCTCGCGTTCGGGAGTTAATGTTGAATTGTCAGAGTCCGACAGCGAGATGGAGCGTCAGTGCTGGCGGGGTCTCTCCACCAAGGAAGATCCCAGGCTCCTGGTGTGCCTGTCTCCGTCGCAACAAGCCGCGCCTGTACGCACGAGCGCCGACATCCTGCTGGACCTGCACCGCAAGTTCCTGAACCGCTACAGCTATCGCGAAGAGCAGCCGCAGTACGTTCCCGTGCCGCAGTACCGGGTGCAGATCTGCCCGATGAGCAGTAAAAGGAACGATGACGCGACCCTGAAGGCACCCAAGCCGCCTACTCGCGCGTTCCATCGCGACGTCGACGGAGCGAGCAGTCGGCTGCTGGAGATCATCAAGGAGGAGAGGAACGGCGCGATCGCGGATCGCCAATCGAGCGACGTGGACTCTGCCGTTCGCGATGAGACTCAAGAACGCCTGAAGGCTGCTCGCTTGAGCGATCGGTCGAGCCTAGCTAGACGCGATCAGCGAAGCGCCATTGCGAATCACGAGTTATTCTCGGCGGTGACGAGGGGCGAGAACGGCGGATCAAGGAGCGATGATAAGCCGGCCGGTCACGTGGTCCGGCCAGATCGATCCGATATTACAATTCATCGGTCCATCATCGGCGAGATGGGACATGGGAGCGATACCGCGACAGCTCGCGACTCGGAGAGGCCGTTTGCCAAGGGCTCGTACGCGCTCAACAGTGCGATCATTGATCTCTCGATGGATAACGCTGATAAGAAGACGCCGCCAGCGATCAGGAGAATGATCGACCCCGGCAAGCACGTGAATCCGGCGTTGATCGACGACAAGCTCCAAGTGCCGCCGTTACCGAAGCGCGCGATCACGGTCGACAGGTCGTGCATCGACACCACGAGCATATTCTGCCAGAATCCGCCGCGCAGTCACCTGGAGCCTCGTAGGACCCACTGCGAAGCCTCCTCGCCGGAGAAGCTGAAGCGGGTAGCCGCCGTAGAGATCATGGACAAGCTGAAGAAGCTGCAGACGGAGACGTCGCGTCGTCTCGACGGCGACAGGAGAGCCTCGCTGCCGCAGGAATACTTTGTCCAGCAGCTCAGGTACATCGAGCTGCTGGAGGAGCAGCTGAAGAACGTGATCCTGGCGGAGGAGGAGGAGAGGAGGGCCTTTGAGGAATTCCAGACGCAGTATCATCGAACGAAGTTCGACGCGAGGAAGTCGTCGCACGCTGATGAGGAGACCTCGCGGAGGACCGGCGCGGTTGGTGAACGCGACAACGATGAGATTCCGAGTCACCGAGTCGGCGACGGGACGACAAACGGAAAGTGCGCGCGAGAGAAGCGAGAGGAGAGCTGCTTCTCGGAGGGGAAGCCCCGCTGTCAAAACGGGCCGGGAGTTCAGAGGGAATATTGGCGAGAAAAGTCGCGAGATGTAGAAGCGCAGCGTACGGAGACGATCGACAAGACGGGCAGCCGGCAGTTCCTGAAGAAGTCGCGCTACGAGAACGGTGTGCGGGAGGAGGAGGAGTCCTCGGAGAGCGTCGAGCGAGAGGAGCGTCGCGTGATGACGCGGAAGGAAAGCGCGATGAGCACGAAATTGGTGAACGAGGAAGCCAAGTTGCGTGGAAGGAACGATGAGGTTAACGGATTCCAGGCTGATGCGCGAAGAGCGCGAACGATAGCGAGAGAGCATCTCGAAGGGTCCACCGAGAAGACGACTCTGCCGACTTTTTGTGAGAATATCGAGATGAAGAGACCGATAACGACGACGACGAGAACATTACCGACGAACGGCGAGGCGTTTCGCCAGCGGATGTACGACGAGTACGTGCACAAGGTGCTGGAGCGGCAGGAGCGCAGGAACCACAAGGTCGTGAAGATCAGCTCGCACGAGGACATCAAGTCCAGGTCGGACGGCGGGTCGGACATGAGCGCTATGGCGCGCGAGTTCATCGAGAAGGCGCGCAGCCGGCTCAGCAAATTCGGGATCGATCTGGATGGCAGCGGGACGGAGCACGAAGAGGAGCACGAGGGTGACGTGATCAGCGCGAGGTTCCTCATCGACGGCAAGGAGCTCGGGGACGCGCGGAAGCTGCCCAAACACCTGCGGGAGTTCCTGAAGCTCTCCGAGACGATGACGGAGGAGGGCGCGGGCGGTGAGTTACGGCGAATGGAATGGACGGTGGATTTTGCTGTGTTGCTCGTCGTGTTGCGAGATGGATTGCTGCCGATGGCTGCTGAGAGTGTTCCGCCCGCGGGACGAGTGGAGAAGTGCCAAGGGAGGAGACGATCGTGTGACCCGGGGACAAGTGCCCGTTTTGTAGCAAGCACTAACGCAGCGCGTGCATCTTGTTCGTAGATGCCTCAGTGTTTGTCGTCACTAACGGTGTTGATGGTATTGCGCTAATTCTCTCTGTCCGTTCAGCTGATGGCCGGCAACGGCCGAGGCTCGTCGATCGCACGGACGAGAGACTGCAAGAGAGAGAGACGACTGGCCAGTTTTTGATCAATGTTTCTCCCTCGGTTCTGCTCCCGCGAGCTCGCGCGATCCAACGGCGGTTCCGCTTTGAGAAACGGGCGATTCGGGCGAGTCAGGTGGTAAACTGAGACCTTCTGATCAAGACTCGCGCGTGTGATGAGATCGCGCCGATGTAAATCGTAAAATTCCCTCGCCGGCTGGCCAATACCATACCGATTCGTCGGGAATCAAGCAGCATCCGCGACGCATCCGTCCAGGGAATCGTCTCGGCTCGTCGCCGGGCGAACTTTCCCAATAAAGGAAAGCCGGCGAGACGCAAATGCCATTACGTTAAATGCATTTTCCGAGATCCAAGTCCGGGATTAGTTAGCGGCCTGATAAGAACGAAAGACCGTGCAGCCGCTCACGGTCGCTCCAATTCCGCGATTCGGCTAATACCTCGTCTCGATGATCGTCCCCGCGGCGCAAATGTAATAAATCCCGCAAATACAATGTATCGCGCACGGGATACGCATTTGACGCGACGCGATAAACGATAAACACGCGTTTACGCAAATTCTTCATTACGAGACTCGCTCGCGCGCGACAACCAATCGAGATTCAACGTTTCGTGACGCGAATTCGACCGCGCATTCGGATCAGCGGACTCGTCGGAGGATGCGACGCGATGAGGAAAATTATTATATTAGTAATTTTCATAATACGCGCATGTTCGGTCATTGTTCGCGCGCGACAGCGCGCGGATAATGAACCGCGACGGTCCGCGCGATAACGAGTATCAACGTCAGGGGGCTCAGAGGCTATCAAATTGCGTCATGCCGTTCGCGTTTCGGTTTTCCAGAGTCGATTAACAGCGCGGCAGCGCTTAATCGCGCTGTTATTAGCGAAAATTTGTCGCCTTCGTAATCTGACGGCTTGTTTTCGCGAGAGGGCTTACGCAAGCTCGCGCGGCGCCCGATTCTCGTTGATCAGCGCTCAATGCCGGGCACTCTCGTCCCTCTCGCGAGTTCCACTCTGCGCGAGCCGCTCTTCCAGGTCCATCGCGAAAGTGCGGGGTCAGGCGGGTCAGGGTCGGATAGTACGCGGCCGCAAAAGGGCGTTCTTCTGGATCGTCCGGCGATCCGCGCCGTCGTCGGGGCTCCGCGTGATTCACTCGAGGATGAGAAGCTAAATTTAAGCCTCCGCCACGAGAAATAGGCCACTCGCGTTCATAGGTCGACCGCCGTTCCGGCTACAGCCGGAATCGCCGGCTTGTTTTCGGCTATTTTCAATCATCCGCTCGACGCAGCCCGCTGGTCACCGCGCTGGTTCTCCGATCGCTCTCCGAGAGCTCTCTCTCTCTCTCTCTCTCGGCTCTCTCGGTTCAGTCTGCAAGATGCACGGAGTCTTCGGGATTGGGAGCGATGACCGACGTGAACGTGAGCTCAAGCTATCAGTCGATGATCGATATCTCGTAGGTTTTACGTGCTTTGCTTTGTTTTCGATGGCGTAACGAGATGCGATCGGGGAGCACTGATCCTCCCACTGATTTCGGTAATGATGTCATCAGTTGTTCCCCAAAGCGACTTATCTGAGATAGATTTATCCGCCTTAACGTATCGCACTGCTGTTGTTTTGCTCGTCGACTTTTTCAGGTCTCTCTCAACCGTTTGACGGATATTTCCCGGCACGATGTCGCCTGGCATGAACGCATGTTTGTCGCTAAAACGTGGAACGTCCTCGGCTGATCCGCGCTTTCGATAACGAAAGACGAAGTAATGGAAGTAATTCATTCCGAAGAATGAAACGCGAAACCCTCCTCGAGTCACCTGTGCATGCAACGTTAACTAGCGTCGACTAGCTTCGAAGCGACTCGCTATTATTATGAACTCGCGGCAGCGGTTATTTGTATTTCGTAAGTCCCGTGAACCTTTCAGCGCCGGTTACCGAAGCGTCCGTTTATTTTCTATTCTAACTTTAGCACGAATGTTTAGCCACAGCGTGAGTTTCGTCGGCGCTGAATGTGCGAATTTAGTCAGCCGCCGCCCGCGGACGCGAATTATTAGTATCGCATCGCCGGTCGATGTATCGAATTCTCCGCTTTGCAAACAAACTGACGGCGAACGTCCGAATCGGGAGAACCGCACGCCGAGGAATTTCCTCTCGTTGCATGCTCGTTGCGGGCACGCGATCTGCTCGGCGGATCCACCAGCTGCCAACATTAATTTATCGCATTTCCTTTTTTTCTGTTCATTTTCTTTCCCCCCCCCCCTCCGCTGGATATGGGCATGCTTGCTTGATCAAAGGGAGCGGTATCGCTGCGAAGGGAGGGCACAATGAGAGCGATCTGCTGCACGAGATTGACAAAGCTTTGAGAATCGGCCGGGGATTTCTACTTGAGCAAGGTGCGTGCGCAATTTTGCTTCATCAGCGATAGCTGATAACAATTACATGTTCCTGCAAGGCGGCAGCGTGCTCGCAAGAGCGTCCGCAGGAAGAGATCTCGCTCAACAGTTGACGCGTTAACAGACGCAAGCTCCGCCATCGAAGGATTCAACGACCTTTGGGTCCAATCGGCTCATAAAATCGCCGTGCGTTCAGCTTCCGGAATCTCATCTATCCGTTACATTGTTCCCTCATAGCCCCTAGCCGACCTCTGAACGTCGACCTATTGCAGTAATTATCGCGGGGATCATCGTTGGAGGGATCTATCGGATGAGGCTGGACCTGCATCCGTCCTCTCGCGGGATGGAGAGGACGGACGCGAGAGGACACACACGTACACACACTTACGCAGCTCTGATCGGCCTCGCTGGTTGGCGGCGAGCTCCGAGTCCCGCGCAACTAACGCTGGACCACGTCGGCGTCGGCGTCGGTACGTTACGAGCGTCGTGCGCGCGGCGTGGCGTGCCGCGGCGTGGCGTCGAGCCTCATCAGCGTCGCGACGCCTCAGTCGGCTGGCATCTACCGTGCTACTTTCTCGTGCTACTGTCGCATCGCGAGGGTGCCTATCGCGTCGGAATAAGCGCGGCGTCGCGTCGGATCGTCAGGGAGTCGCCGAGAGCCTCGTCGAGTGGCGATGTTGGAGAAGAGTGAGTGACGACTGGTCCCGGAAACGTTCATCGCGATGGGGTTCACGGGGGCGGGGGAGGGAGGGGGGAGAGAGGGGGAGGGGCGGAGGCCCGTCAGTAGACCCTGTTGAGGGTTGCCTCAACAGGTAGTCCGGCGATCGCGCGATCTCTTCTCGAAAAGCGGATCTCCCGGGCTCGCTTCGCCGTGTGAAGATCGACGAGCGAGCGCGAAAAGAAACGCGTTCCGGGTGTCGTTGCGCGATTGGCAAAAGGGAAAAGGCCGATTTGATGGAAGATCATTAATTCCGAGACACGGCCAGGCAACCAGGATGGCCGACGCGATTTCAGCGAATCGATCTTGCAAACGTATAAACGCGCTGCACGCTACGTGACACGTGTAACACGTGACACAACGTGCTGTGCTGAGAGCAGAGGCAGCCCGCTCCCCGTCTTGTCCCCGTCCTTTCGCGGCGGTTCATCAAGATCGCTTTTTATATTCATGAGCCGCGAGCCAAGGCGAGCCTCGGGGAGCCTCGAGACGGTGCTAAAGTCGCACATAATCGAGGAGACGCGCGATGTTGACGTTGTCAAGCGCGATAGCCATCAGGATCGCTCCGTCTGAGATCGTTTGGGATCCTCAAAGGACACTTTCCCTCGGATTTCCCGCCATTTATTATCCCTCCACGCGACCCTCGCCGGAACACGCTGGGATACGCGGAGGGTGCGATTGCGAGTTACGAGGGCGGAGAACACGGCAACGTTTGACGAAATAATGTATTTCATGCTTTCAGAGAACGTTATGCTCGCCCCCACGTTTAAAGCCTCGCCGGCGAAAGCAGGTAAACACCCGCGCGAGGGTGATGTGTGAGACTAACAGTGTACCCTTGTCGTCGTCATGGTCGTTGCGCATTTTGCAGCAACGAGATCGAGAGCGATCTTGAGACAATAATGCTCAATGTTTCCCTCGTAGCGTCGATTAAACGCGAGGACACCGTCCATTAACATCCCCCGTTAATCAGCGAGCGTCGATTAATCGAGTTGCCGAGATAGCAAGTCGGAGAACGCTCGTGAATGAATGACGTGCGTTCAGGAAGAATCGCCATTGAGAGTGCGGCTGTCCGCGTGCGCGTTAATGGGCTCTCATTTTCGAGATGAAATTAATTGAGCGTCGGGCGTGTGTGCAGGGCATACGTGGCCCCGCCTGATGCTGCAGGGTCACGCGTGCCCTAACGATCGCTCGTTAATTAATTTCTTGCGCGGCGCGCCCGTACGCGGGCACGCGTGTGTCCAGGCTCGCGCGCGTAAATCTCGCGATGCGGGCGAGGCGGCCCGTTAATTGCGATCGCATGGAAAGCTCGTGCGCGAGGTCTGATATCCGCGTTTCTAATCGTCCAGCCGCGGCGGTTGGTTATAAATAGTATGTGTGTCAGCGAATCGTCACACGAGTAAAAACACACGAGGGTGGCTCCGTGTTTTCGACGGCGTCCCGCAGGCGTCCAGCCGGCGTCGCGGTGCCTGATTAACTAATTAATCGCGCCGATGTCGCAATCAGCGTACATTAACGTTGCATTATATTGCGATGGTATCGCAATCTCGACGCTGATATCGATTATCCAGCGATCGGAGTGTGCATTCTTCGGACGAGGACACCGCGAAAGTACGGGACACCGCGTGTTCGATCGATCGGGAGTCGAATCACGTCGTCAATGGTGGAAAACTCGCTGTTACTCGTACTCGATCCACCAGGTCCCATTGTTCATGTTCCATTGAGCAAACTGTTATCTGCACGCGATCGAGATCTTTGGCCAGCTCGCGGCGAAGCCGCACGCAACGCCGATGTGTCGTGCGCAGCGCACGTCGTTCCAGAAAAGCGTCGCGGCATTGTGCTCGCTGCGCTCTCGGCCAATTGCAATTACGCGTATCCCGTAATGTCGGCGTGTCGCCCACGCGACTTCTAATTTTACCCGGCCCGAATGAACCGTTCTTGATTTCCTGTTGTGCCGTCTCGCGCGAGCGAGCGAGCGAGCGAGCGAGAGAGAGGTCCGAGCGCGAATTGGCCAGGACAGGTTCTAATCCGTCGAAGCGATCCTCTGTATCTCTGACCGGACCGACAGAGTTACCACCCCCGTTCGCGATGACGCGATGACGATGGAAGCCTGATAAGTAGTCCGTCTCTGTCAGCCGCGTTACGGGAAATGGATTATTGCGGAGAGCTCTCACAACGGAATCGTTCGTTGACCGCTCGCGGATAACGAAGGTTGGAATATCCGACTTGAATATCAACAACGTAGTAATCTTTTATTACACGAGTCATTAATTGACCTGGCGATTGCTCGAGCGATCGTACGAACGCGATTTCTCGCCATTCCGTTGTTCGCTCGTCGACAAATCTCTGTTCATCCTCGAGGACGAACTTGAAAGTCGTTTGAAGTGAACCAGCAAAGCTTCCGCTCAGAGGAAATACCCCAACAACGAGAATGCAGCTGTCAGCAGTTGACGAATTAATATTTCCTTGCAAAATGGGCGCGCGAGTCCGCGGCGGAAGTGAGATCCGGATCTCGAATAAGCGACGATGTATAACGGAATAGCAGGAAGCGCTCGGGGAAAAAGATGATGCCTTATGTAATGCGGCCCGGTGCGCCAAGATTAGCATCGGCGGGCTCGTGCGCGTATCGTATGTTAGCTCAAGCGCCAATCTGCCGGATCGCCCGTAACGCAGCTGTTTCTGGAGCAAAAACCCTTCAGCAAGCCTTGCCTGGCCGGTCGAGATGCATGAGCGATGCTTCGTCACGACAATCGCGAGGCAAAGTAGCTCGCTGAGCGGGGTCGAGCCATCGGGAAGCGATAGATCAGCCTGGTCTCTCTCCCTCTCTCTCTCTCTCTTTCTCTTTCTCTTCCTTTGTTTTCCATAAGCATTACATGATAAAAGCTGCGTCATCGAGCGTCGTTAACGACGCGATAACCACGTGTGCCAATTAACAAATGGTCGCATCGTGCAAAGTCGCGCATACAGATAACATGGCTCTGATGGAGGCTGCGTTTCCGTTGCCAGGCGTTTGGTCGCCCGGACAGACGCCAGCAGCGAAGCAAGCGAGTCCTGAACGAAGCAAAGATCCGGCGAAGAGAGACGAGCCGATCCCGCCCGTTTGGACCCCAGCCAGCGCCAGTGCGAGCCCCGTCGCCGAGAGGAAGGAATTCCGACCCGTGCAATTCGAGAGCCCCGTGCTGAGCCGGAAGCAACAGCCCAAGGAAGAGGTAGGTACACCTAAGACCAGAGGTTCGTCTAATTAACAGGGAGCTGTTTATTCAGCGCGACGAGCTATTCCTTCTTTTGCAATCAACGCGGGCCCCGTTGAGCCCTCCGGAACGTGCCTGAGCTGGATAATAATAAAATCCACCCCCTCCCCCGTGCGGATGCGCGTCTCTCAACACGCGTTTGCACGAGGACGAAGAGGAAGAAGAATAACATCCCTCGCTCGCGTCGATTTGTCTGTCGCTACGCGAAGAGAGCGAGCGAGAGAGAGAGAGAGAGAGAGAGAGAGAGAGAGAGAGAGAGAGCTTTGCAGGGCGCGAGCATCCACGGCCTCACGCAAAGCGTTCATCTGTTCAGGAAGCGCCACCGCCACCCTGGGAGAAGGAACAGGCGAAGGGGGAGAGCTACGAGAGCAGCTCCTCGCGAATCGTCAACTCGCACTCGGCGCCGTCCCAGGGGTTGAACGCGCTCGCGTCCGCACCGCGCCTACCGCGCGCCCAGAATCCGACCATCACGTTGCTGCAGAAGGCGAGAGGTCAGTACTTTACCTGTCGATGTCCCTCTCTGTCTTTGCATGCGCGCCTCGAGGGAAATAAAGTCAACGAGGGGAGTTCCGAGCTTACGTCGCGGAAACTTTAATCGCGGAACAAGTTCAGCCTGAAAGAGTTGTCGCAAAGAGTTTCGTCCTCGAGGTACTAAGCGACGTATGTCGCTAGCTAGCTTGGAGATTGAGATTAAGGTCACTCGTTCATCGAGTCAATCGGGGAAGGAATAGAGAGAAATTAACGAGTCGTGGATGAAACGCTGACTCTTCTCCTCCCGCGTGCAGATATATCTAAACGCGGAGACATTAAATCGCGGAAGAGTGTCATTCTTCGACGCGGAGCAACACGCAAGATGATCCCAGTAGCTAACAGCGTTATCTCATTACAGAGGGACAGCTGCCAAAGGGCGCGGCTTACTTGGAAGGGGTTGAATCCGCCGAGCGTTTCACGAGCGATGGGAAACCGCTCGTCTCTCCGGGAGAGATAAGTAAGTACTTATCGCGATTAATTAAGTGCGATTTAAATAATCGATACGAGCGAATAGCTCGTATACAAGAGCGTCCGCGTGAAGAGTACAAATTGAGCGATCGGTTATCGGGAATCCGATCGCACGCTTTTTGTCCACTTACCACCACTCGCGATAACCGTCGAATAGCAATGTCGAGCCCGATACGCGAGTGCTAATGATTTCTTGTGCAATTGAATCGGTCAGTCTACACGCTGAAGAAGGAATACGAGAGTGAGCCGGAAACGGAGAATGCGTCGCCGAAGAGGATGGCCGATCTGGGCCCCCGAAAGTTCGAGGGGATCGGACCGGTGACCAGAGAGGGTATCCCTCTCGTGCTGAGATCGGTAGGTCTGCTAAAGTCAAATACACGTGTACATAAACGATTAACGGTCGATGAGCCGCCGCGAAGACTGGGAAGACTCGCTTTGAAGTTCGATCCAATGGCTGAATTGGTTCAAGTTCATTAATCGGCGCGCGATGCCCTGCTCGAATTGCTTTTAGGAAGTCAAGGAGAACAATCAGGCGAAATGGTACAAGAAGATGTACGACTCGCTGCACCGCGCGGACAAAAACGGTGAGTTGCGATCGCAGGTGATCGCGGGTGATCGCGCGTAATGCGATCTCTGAAGAGTACGGAGTACATAAATCTGCATGTTCTCGTTTGTTGCGGCGATCCGGTTGACTCGCTCGCTCTCGGGCAAACTAAGCGAGCGATCAGCCGACAATGATATCGCTCTCGACGATTGAATCGCTCACCTTGTAACCGGAGGATTCTTTTTCCAGACGACTACGTGACCATCAAATACAAGGCGAGAAGAGGTGAATATGCACACGACCGCCCCGTTGGTCGGATTGCGAAACCGCTACTAATATTACGTCGAGCGTAGGCGGAACCGCGACGATTGCTCTGCCTGCAACGTTCGCGTAACTAATACCGCAAAAATGGAGACTAAATCTGTAAAGCGGGATACAGCTGAGGCATTATTTCCATCGAGCAAACCAGCTCGCGGCCAGTTTTGCCGCCTTAACTACCTCTGTAGTCACTTACCGCTTGCGTGTTGTTTCAGGACAATAATAAAGCATCTGTAACAGATACAGGAATAGTTGCGTTGTGTTATCCGCTAACCCGCTAACCATTAACGTTCCGCTTACGTGTTTTTTCACCCCGAATGTTAACGTGATCCCAATTGGCCGATCAGAATCTCATCGAGGAATCGATCTCGATCGATCTGGAGCCAGAGTCGCGTCACGGAATGATGATGATGCCTGCTGATCCATATGCCGAAAGCGCGCTGTCGCATGTTCTCGAAAATGATATACGCGTAACAACGCGATCGGCGTGTGCGTGTGTGTGCATGTATACGCGCGCGCGTGCGCGCGCGTTACACGATACTCTCGGCTCTAGAAATTAAATTCAAGATAAACAGCGAATTGTTTGCACCGTTAATTGAACGTTATCCGGTTACCCGGCTGGATTTAAGGCGTAGCCGAGAGCTCGAATTGATTTCGCTGGAAACAAAATGCGAAAACGGTGAAACACTGATGTTCCAGGAGGACGATACGGTCACGGAAGCAGCAGCGGATATTTGAGCGAGCCGGAACCACGCGCATACTCGGATCGATCCGTTACTCTCGATAGCCGCCGACGATTGCGCAACAAGGAAAATGATTTCACCACGGCGACTATGCCCAAAAAGTGAGCAAGACTCTCCAGGCTTCCCTCGGAGGCGTTTTAATTCGATTAGCTTCATCCGTGTCCTGGACGGCGCCGCTGATCTTCATCCCTCGCATTGAATCCTCCATCCCTCCATCTCGCTGGAGCATCGAGCCGTTTCATCTCGTTTCTCGAGATAAAACGGCAGATCAGAGGAATATCGAGACACGAGATGAGCCGGCCGAGTGGAACCCTTGATGACGTGTGTGTATTTCGTCTTAGGAACGGCGCGCTGAGATATTCCACGGAGATCTACAAGAATCAACCCGGCCGCATCGAGGACTATGAGCCAGGACACTCGTCGATCGCCGACAAGGAAGCTAAAGAGGTGCGTAAGCTTATCGCCTGCAGGTCGCACTAGATCAGTCCTGCCTGTATAATAAGATCGAAACGCACTTTCCCATGACATCGGACGATTCGAAGGCATCGCGTGCGGGGATTGTCAATGACTGTCGCGATTGACGAAATCGATAACTCCCATAAGCGCGCGGAGATTGCACTGGTCTCGGTTAACTAATCTCTATCAAACAATTAAAGAGAGATTAGCGAGTGACGTGTGAGAATTCTATGAGCGCACTTCTTCGGCTCTTCGGAGCCCCTTGACATCAATGCAACGGAGAAAGACGGAGCTTGGTTAGCCGTGGCCGAGCAGATCAGCCGAGCAAACGCGGATCCGCTCGTAAGACTGCTCGTTCGTTCGTTCCGAAAAATCATTTTTTCATTGGCGCGTATCACCTATCATTACGCGTTACGTTGCGCGGGGAGATTCATCGAAACGTGATAACATACTTTCTCTCTCTCTCTCTCTCTCTCTCTCTCTCTCTCTCTCTCGTTCTTTTCCTCTCTTCTCTCTCTCTCTCTCTCTCTTTTTTTTCYTTTTTTTTTTTTTCTCTCTTTAACTCCTGTCACCGCGTCTGACCGGCTCTCCGGTAAAGAAAACGAAACGCAAACCTGAATGACACACATCTGATGAACATGATCGTTTGAAATGGCTTTGCTTCTAGCCGACTTACGACGCGCGGACGAGAAGGAAGGTAATCACGTCAATCGAAGTCGTGTTTAAAGCGAGCTGCTTTACCGGCCAGTTTATACGTTTCTCCCTCCATCCCCTCCCCACATTCCCCTCGTTTCATTGCGAGCATTTCTGTTGCCGTTCACGGATTGATTAATTGCGAGCTCTCGCTTCACCGCCCCCTCCCCCCTCCGCCCCCTACCTCTCCCTCTCCCTCTCGCTCTCTCTCTCTCTCACTCTCGCTCTCTYTCTCTCAGTCTCTCTCTCTCTCTCTCTCTCTCTCTCTCTCTCTCTCTCTCTCTCTCTCTCTCTCTCTCTGTATCTTATTTTCTCTATCTCTCCCTCGTTTGTTGTATTGCGCGTTTCTTTGACACGTCCACGCACACAGACACACGCTCGTTCATATACAGACACAAGGAGCACGTGAGCACGCGTGTCCTGGAAAGCGCAGGCTCCCTCGGGAGAAGCGGGACTCGCTAGAAATAATCGCGTTAGTGGTCAGACAATGTCACGTATGTTTCATACAGAAGCTGTCCCCGCTTCTCGGGGGGGAGGGAACTTGCGGTCCCAGGTAGTACAGTTTCCCCGTTGGTTTTCACACGGCTTTTCTGTAGCTGCTTGTAGTTTCGTCCTATGTTGAAACGGCACGCCGATCTCCATCTAAAGCGCATCCGAAACGCAGCCGGATAACGAACTCTTCCGATGCGCCTCCCGTCTGCCCTGCCGGCGGAATTTCCGGCGCGCTCCGGCTCCGGTTATCCCGTTAACGTCCCGTTAAGCGGCGTAGCTTAGATGGAGAACGGCGAGAGAGAACCCCAAGTTTGCTCGATTACGCCCATTTCATTTGAATCTGAGTGTTCCGATAACCCGTAAGCGAATAGTGCATAATGTAACACCGTGTTTAATTCTGTGATTCTAGTGGTGGGACGAGGTCATGGACATATTTGACGGGGTACGCCATTTTTATATTAATGCATACTTGAACCCCCTTTCTCTCTCTCTCTCTCTCTCTCTCTCTCTCTCTCTCTCTCTCTCTGTCTCTCTCTTAAATTCTTTATTATTACCCTCCCTCGGTCTCGATCTTCTCTCGCTCCTCCTCCGTTCTCTCTATCAGCACCGATGATCTGTTCCATGTAGACGATAAGACTCGACTTGGAATTAACGCTTCCCATTACGTCCGGATTAACTCGGTAGCACCGCTTTGGGAGAGCCCGTAGAAAGCGTCTTGTTATGATACACGTAGATCTCTCTCGTTCCTCCCGTTGCGCGCCCGGGACAATCAGACCCATGGAAGGCAGATATCGCTTGTCCTGAAATCGCGGCAAAATTTTCGGCAAGTTCCCGTCGAAATCCACCGGACCACGGCGAGACGGTTTAACGTGGCTCGAATTCACGCGGTGCGTCAGATGCGCGATTCGATGTCCTCTCGTGATCCACCTACACGGATATGTACACGTACGTATATACATACATACGTCGGCTACAAAGCTCAATCAGCGAAGAGCAACGATCAATCAGCGATTTTTACCGCGCGAGTTACTGTCAAACGCGCGCGATAACCAACGACGGTTTGTCGCGTTCCGATAATCGATGGCTTTCGCAGTCGGCCGCGCGCCGTCCATCGGACAGCATGCAGTTTTCTTCCTGGAAAATTACCTGACGCGCCAGATAGATCCGCGATTATTGATTGGCTTTGGCGAGCTTTGGGAGAAGCGCCGCGAAGAAGGCCCAGCTATCGAGGCTATCGCGCGTGGCGGTATCGCGTACTTGATTTGCGCACAGTGATGACCCACTTTACGTTACGGCAGCTGCACTTAATGTGTCTTCCCGTGTCTTTTTGCACCCTTACCCCATGTATCACCGACTCATCCGGATCGACCGATCCCTCTCGCTCGACACGATCGATGTCCCTGTGACGTACGTGTGCGTGTGTGGTGTGTGGTTGCGTGTGCGTGCGTGCTCGTCGATGTTTGCGTGTCGTATCCGCTCGTATGCACCCCACACCGGCACTCCGGCACTCCCGATGATGATGACGACGACGACGACGACTACGACTAGTGGCTGAACGAAAACGGACCTCCTCAGCATCAGCAGGCCACCCGGACGGAGCCGCCGTCCCTGCGCGCTGATGTTCGGCAGTCCCGCGTCCTCAGCCTCTCCTATCGACCGGACGACAGTGTAAGGATACCGGCGATCAGCAGCAGCAGCAGCAGCTATCCGCTCGTATGCACCCCACACCGGCACTCCGGCACTCCCGATGATGATGACGACGACGACGACGACTACGACTAGTGGCTGAACGAAAACGGACCTCCTCAGCATCAGCAGGCCACCCGGACGGAGCCGCCGTCCCTGCGCGCTGATGTTCGGCAGTCCCGCGTCCTCAGCCTCTCCTATCGACCGGACGACAGTGTAAGGATACCGGCGATCAGCAGCAGCAGCAGCAGCAGCATGAAAAGCTCCAGCAAGCTCGTCGGCAGCACGAGGCGGTCGCGTCCGATGACGCCGGAGGGCTTGATCGATCTGTCTGGCCAGTCACGCTCGCATCGACCGACCACGTCAGTCCAAGACCGATCGAAGCCGTCCTCGATCATCAAGTCTGTGGATCGGTCGTGCGATCGTCCGATTACCGGCGAAGATCAGACCGGCGATTGCATCATCCGACCGCTGGAACGTGCTGCCGGCGAATCATGTTATTGGCATACCGCTGGCGTATTGGACGGCAGGTCCAAGAGCTTCGTATTGCCGGATCGCTGCCCGGCGCGCCGATCGCAGCATCCGGTGAGCGGTGCCGAGCAATCGGCGCCGTCGCCGCTTCCGGCCGGCAACGGCAGCATCCAACAGCAACAGCAACAGCACCATCATCGTCATCATCATGGTCATCATCATCATCATCACGAGCATCCGCAACAGCAGCGCTTCCATCCGCAGCAACATCATCATCATCATCATCATCATCATCATCATCATCAAGATCAAGCAGAGCCGCAGCAGCAGCAGCAGCAGCAGCAGCAGCAGCAGCAGCAGCAGCAACGGCTGCCGCTCTCTTCTTCTTCCACTTCTTCTTCTTTTTCCAGTACTGATCATATCGTGCTACTACCGTCACCGACAACACCCTCCATTATCACCGCGCAAACCGCGCAGCCGGCCGCTTCACGGGTTAGAGGCTGCCACATCGTCGACAAGTAGAGTGCACGATGACGTTGTCCTTCGGCTGTCTGTCTGTTTCTGTCCGGCTGCCGTGCCACCTTCCTGCTATCTTTCTGTCTCTGCTCTGTAGTTCTGTTCTCTGCCTTTGACCGTTCCATGTGCCCCTACGCGTGTGGCTACCTTTCACACCTCTCGCATGATAGATGACGATTCATTCATGAATCAGCCCGCCGTTGCGTATGAACGGCGTATGATCGCGTTGGCGCTTCTCGAACGCACGATCGCAAAGTTCCTGAAAAAGTCAACGATCGCACATTACCTAGCGCGGCATGATTACATCGATGGCAATTGCTTTCTCGTTGCGAGTAAATGATTATCACGCAATGGCGATCATTTCCTTTCCCCGAGACTGCTCGCACTGCTCACGCATCTTGTATCCTGGACGGCTTGTCGATCGACGACGATACTGACGACGACCATACTCGCTCGTTCACTCTGAACGATGAGCGCATAGCCCAATCAGCTTGATACTTGATCCTTCGTTCACCTGGCTTTACACTTGGACGCATGATCTGCTCTTGATGTCTCGCTCCTGCAACGATGATCGCTGAATTGGGAGCACCGGGTTCTCCAATCCGATCCGCTGATCGTTTCTTTCCCACTTGCGATCGATAGTAGCCTCGCACATGGCATGTCTCGTAGACGATAAGCGGCGCGATCGAGGAGCATCGTCGGAATAGTAAGGGCAGGACTTTAACGAGCCGCTTCTGTCTTTCCAGCCGTTCGATCAGCGCAGCAACGCGCGTGCCGCGGCGAAGCCGTACATAACTCAGTGAGTATCGATCCGATCCCCGTTAATCTCTGGGTGACAACCCTCCACCCCTTTTTGCTCCCTTTGATTGCGCAGTGCTCTGAAAGAGTCCGGTTACGAGAGTGACTCGACGCTGGTGTTCCGCCGCAGAGAAGACATCAGTCCGCTCAGTCTTCTGGAGCAGAGATTGGCGTACAAGACGGTGCAGAGCGGTGGTGACGTACCCCTCCATGGACTTCGCAAACCGGCACCGGAACGCCCGAAAGGTAAGTCAATTCTTCTACGCGTGTCTTGATCTCTCATCATCTCTTCTAGTCCTTTCGTTCATCTTTTCGTACGGCTGCTCTCTCCGACTTAATCAGCACGCTGATCGATTATCGGCTGTGTAACTGTCCAAGTTTACTTTCGTAACTCTAGCATGCGGGTGTGTGTTTTGGTGCTTGCAATGCGCGTGTGTGCGCGCGCGTGTGTGCGCATTTTATTAATTATTCTCAAGTTTCGCGCGTCTCATTATCGTGCATCCTGATGGATGGACGGAAGCGTCGAGCGATGTCAAGAAGGTCGTTATTTATTCCCGGAGGAACTTTTAATTTCCTCGGCAGATAAAATGCGACTGATCGATCTTTGTGTTTTACGTGAGACATCCTCGACGCTTCGCATGATCGAACGTATCGATGAGGGTTGAGGCGACTTCTCTTCGACTGTCCCAACTCTTCGCGCAGCGCTCGCGTTCGCAGCGCTGAGCTGCGAAATGGCATGACGTGTGAGTAGTGCGCTGTCTGATATACACGCAGCTTGATACGTACTTTAATTTCCTCTAATAACCGTGTTCTCCCGCGAACGGAATTGCACCAACATCCAGCGGCGATAATCGACGATTTATTAGGTCGTGGCAGTAGAGGCGGGGGRGGGGGGGGGTGGCGGCAACGCGAGACAATGAACGTGTCCAAGTTTCTGCGTGCAACTGTTATGACACTTCGCCGATGGAATTACGAGCGACGAGATCGATTAATTAATCAATCAACGACATTTGCCACTGCGTATCGATCGCCCTATCAAGCTGAACTTTCCTTCGCCGACATCGTGGTCGATCCAGACCACGGGGGACAGCTAATCGATAATCGGAGGGGGGCACGTTAGCTAGCAGAGAGATGTTGGTGCAAGCCGGTCTCGGGCGTTCCCACCTAAGTTTACGTATATGGCACAAGCTCTACTCTCGATAGTCTATCGATATTGGTCTGCGAGCCGGTCCTTTCGGCAACCCTTCTTGCAATTCTCTCTTTCGAGCAAGCACACAGCCACGGCCACAGTAACACCACGACGAGGAGGTCCGCATATCGGCACGCAGTCGCGCCGACGAAGCACGGTGCGTGTCACCAGCTTAGCCTTTGAACCAGGCGACTTTAGGCGACTTTTGGGTGGCAGGGTAAAAACAACATGAAAACGGAGCCGGCAGTTTCGCTCGGCACGCACGTAACGACCAAAAACCCGAAACTCTGTCCACAGACGACTCGGAGATCGAGTATTTCCCGATCTCGCCGACTCTGACGAGGATCCGCGTGCACCGCTGCGCGCTCTCGGGCACATCGGCGATTCTTACCAAGGCAACGCCGACGACGACGACGACGACGACGACGACGACGACGTTCGAATCGTCGGCGATGAGAGCCCCTCGCGGAGCTCGCACGCAAGCTATGCCGGCACCGAGGCCACCCTCGCCGCCACGAAGAAAGTCCTCGCGCCACAGCAGAACCCTGAGGCTGTACTCGGCGAACACGCGATTGATCGATAATTCGCCGTACCCCTCCCCCTCGAGACCTAGACACGAGCAGTGCTTCGCGCACGCCGATAGTGTGTCGAACATCAGGTCGCTGCGAGAGAGATTTTGTAGCAACCTCGAAAGACACCGGCGAACGCGCGAGCAGCTCCACGGCGCGATCGCGCGCGCGTCCTCCGGCAGTCCGATCTCTTCGAGAACGACTAGATTGTCTGGTCAGCTTCCCGGCGCTTTCGGCAGCAGGAAATCGGATCCGTGCTTGTCGCAGACTCAGCCCGAGACAAGCAGAAAATTGCTAGTCGCGAGTAGCGCGAGAAGTCACGTTTGCTCTTCGGTAACGCCGACCTCGAGGAGCGTCCGGGAATTCTCGAGGATCGATAAGC
Organism: Eciton burchellii; assembly: GCA_020341155.1. Classification (NCBI taxonomy): domain Eukaryota; kingdom Metazoa; phylum Arthropoda; class Insecta; order Hymenoptera; family Formicidae; genus Eciton; species Eciton burchellii. The sequence goes on along the minus strand of JAHMML010000010.1, from coordinate 3,229,981 downwards.
CTCCCGTGGTGAGAGCTTCGTCGCGACACGCGTCCGGAGAACGACACAGACCGTCAGAAGGTAGCCAAATCGCGAGGACGGAAGCTCCCTCAGGTACCAAGAGAGACAAACCTCGTTTGACGAGGAGGGAACAGGAACAGTCGTGCAGGAGGTTGAGCAGGTCACCCGCGGAGTCCTCATCGGTGGAAGCCAGGAAGCTACCGCAGAAGCGCGGAGAGACGCAGACCAAAGTGCTCTCGTCAGGGAAGAACTCGACGACTTTACACAATCCTTCAGCAGGTAAACAGAAACGTCTGGCGGACAAGTCCCCGAAGATCGTCGTGGCGGTCTCAGCCAAGGAGCAAGAATCGTCGCGGAGAATAGCTGAACAATCTACGCCAACGAGGAAGACGAGCCAATCGAAGCTGTCGACAAAGGGCGCGCAAATCACCTGTAAGACGACTGCGGAAGCGCGGAGAACAAGGATTGCCACGAAGCCGTCCGAAAAATTGATCATCAACAAGGAATCTCTACGCTCGATATCTTCATCCTGTTCTGAAGTGAACGGCGAAGCGCACAGGAGGAAGCGACCTCGCGAGAAGCCGCAGGTAATTGTCAAGACTCCGGCAAAGAAGCCGGAAACAGCACGCGCGACTGCAAACGGCAAGGAGAAGAGGAGAATGGAAGCGAAGAGGAGGACACGAAGAGACAAGAGCGGTGATGGAGCGGTCGCGGCCAAGAACGGCTGGACGGAAACGACCGAGCAGGTCACATTGTTGAGAAAGCTGGAAAGAAGAACACCGAAGGTCGTCGAGCAACTTTCCAAGCTCCAGTCGGTTTCTCCGACCGCGGAAGAGATCAAGAGGCATCAGGAGACCACGCGTACCGATACCTTCTTCCAGAATCTCTTCCTGCGGGATAATTCATCAGCCACTCACGCTCGCGCAAAGAGGTCCCTCGTTGGCGAACGCACAAAGATGCTTGAAAATGTCGCACGCGAGAACTTGAGATCAGAACCCTCGCTGAAGTCGCTGAGCGTGTACCTGACCACCAAGCGGCCAGTCTCGAACTCGCGTTTCAGGAACTGGGAGCGCGAGAGCGTCGTCTCGTCTAGAAGCTCCAGCCCGTACGGAGTCTGCTGGCCTGGCCGATCCGTTTTTCAGAAGGTGAGCAAGTTCGATAGCTTATTGAGCATCGACGAGTTCGGCTCGTCCGCCACACTGCGCGATCGTAGTCCGGAATTAGCGCGGGAGCACGTGAAGGAGCGAAGTCTGAGCGAGCCGCCTCTGAAGATATTGCCGGAATCGATGGAGTCCAGTCCGAGGGCCTCTTCACCGTCACCGGTGAGGTCCCAGGTACTTCGGCGCACCCACACGCCTAAATGGGACCACGCGAGTACTCCGTTAACGATCAGCTCGAAGAAGACAAGGGCCAGAAGTGCCGGTGAAGTAGGAGATGGCAGAAGATTCGGCTCGAACGTGTCGTTGACGAAGAGCAGTGGTTCTCTATCGTCGATCGATCGCGAGGACTATCAGCAGTACATATTGGAACTGCTGCATCATAGACGCAAATCGAAACGGTACAAGGATCTGTGTGACTTTTATGCCAATCTTAGCAGGATCGGTCAACTAGAACGCACATTCTCTTCGGGGGACTTACGACCGAGAATGAAAAACGAGGAGATCATCGATTATGAACGCTGGAAGCGCGTTAGGTCAAGAGAGAAGGCGGAGCAGGAGCTGAAGGCGCTTTACAAAAAGTTGATGAGCGTGCAACGCGAGAAAGACTTTTTTTTCAGTGCAAAGGACATCGATAAGTTGAAGTGGCACGGCGACTGCGGCTTGCGATGCAAAGAACGCTCCGTAGAGGATATTCTATTATATTTCAAGAAACTGCAAACCGAGATGGTCGAATTGGAACCTTCTATCAGGAGAACCGCCTCCTTGCAGAAAGACACGTACAAACCTCTTTGGAGAGGCAGCTCGGTCATAAACGTGGCGACAACAATGCAGAAAAAGGCCAACGCAGGTCGGGACGCTGACAGATCCACTGAGCACCATCCGTTCTTGCAGAGGAGTCTCGGTGGCAGCAAAAAGTTCTGGAGCAGCTTGTCCATCGAGCAAGTAGCCACCTTAAAGAAACAGCTAAATGAGATATACGGTAGCGACAATGTACAAAAGTCAATGCCGCGATCGAACGGTAAGGGTAACGTCGAGATGTCTCGTGAGACGACCGAACAACGAGAATCATCCGCCAAAGATCACGAGATAGTTAAGAACGAGACCCTGTCGACCTACGAGATAATTGTCCCACCTGAAGGTCAGGATACTAAAAATCGTTCCCAGGAGGATTCAAAAGGCCTTCACGTGCGGTGCCACTCGATGATCGCGACGAAGGAGTCAATGGCATTGAAGGAATCAGACTTGGACGTGGTTCGACTCGAAAGCACCCTGAAGAGAAGCGATTCCATCAGTCGCCTGAAGGGCGTGGAAAAGTCGGAGAAACCAGTGTCACCGTCAATGTCCGAACTGGAGAAGAAGCGATTGTCGTTGACCCTCGGCAAGGAAGTCCTGGACAAGATGACACGAAGAAGATTATCCGCACCCTTGGCACCACGAGAGACGCGCGGCAGCATTGCCGCTGCTCTGGCGAGGATACCCGCGAAATCGCAGACAAAATCGAAGCCGATTGCGAAGCCGATCTGCCTATCCGACACGCCCAGCGTAGCTAGCACTTCACCAAGGACCTGTTATTCTCTGGAAGCGTCGTACGTTGATGACGCGACCAAGTGCAAGGATAAGAGCGACTTCCTGCTGGTTCTGACACCCGACAATGAGAGCGCCAGCGACAAGCAACGCGTAGAGACGGTGCTGGAGGAATGGTCGAACAAACCGCCCTTGCTGGCCCTGACGGTGCCAGAGGGTGTCTCCATCGCAAGGACAAACAGGCTTGTTCCGAGCAGCGACCTGGACAGCACGACCGAGAGCTCGGAGACGTCGGTGAAGACGATAATTCCGCGAGGTGCGATCGAGGCGGAGGATGTGTCGCGGAAAATCGAGTTCTTTGAGAACGCGGAACGAAGAGGAAAGCAGCGGCGCGAAGCGGAAACGGTCACAGCGATGGCAACATGCCGCAAGTGGAGGAAGCTGTCATCGTCGCAGAGCTTCGCTGACCTGAAGGAACTGTTCGGTGAGACCGAGTCGGCCAAGTACGGCTCGCTGGGTGGTGCCGTGAGGAGCGATCGATCGCGATCGACGTCGCCACGATGGAGAATGGCCGATGATGACGACGAGCGCCGGAAGGAGGACGACAGTCCGACGACGCTGTCGGAAACGGCAGTCGTGCGACAACAACGGCTGCGCCGCTCCTGTTCACGGGAGCGTGAACATGACACGCGGCCGCACAGCGTCAGCCCGTGTCGCGCGACCACGCGATCGAGCTCCTCCTGCAGCATGGACAGCGGTTGGCTACGCAGTTCATCGCCGGATCCCGAGAGGTACTGGCGTGCCTATCTGAAACTGGTGCAACACGGCACGGTACGTCATCTGCGCTCGAGATTCGAGAGCGCCGAGGACCTGTCGCGGCGCGTCAAGGTCGCGGCGCCGCCGAAGCGCTTCCGCAGCGACCCCGAGTTGGCAAGGAGTTTGTTGAAGAGGGCGAGCGAGGATGAGAATCGTAGCGGAGACGTAGCCTGGTTACGTAGGCGCTTTGAGACGTCGACCAGGAGAGGACGGCTGCGAGGACGTAGGGGTGGGTCGCCACCGATCTCGCGCGTGCCCCTGCGCCGTGACAATCTCTCGATGCCGCACATCGACGTGATCAGCAAGACCGCCGAGCTGAAGGAACCGCAGGTCACCAGCACGGTCACCAACCACGTAGCCAGGCAGGCGGAGACCAAGGAGCTCGAGGCGAAAAGATCGGTCTGCCGGATGCGGAAGAGATTCGAGTCCCCTCCGGATATTCGAGGCCAGACGTCCTTAATGGGCGAGATGTTTACGTCGGCACCGGATGTTCGCGAGCTACGCGATATCGCGCCCTACCTGGCCGGGAAATGGGTGGCGCACCGGTACCCGAGTCGCCGCGATAACATGCGCTCTCTATCATCGCCGGCCGATCTTGAGATTCATCGTAGCGCCCCGAAGACCGACTCGACCGTCAGCCGGGGCAAGAAGAGACCGGAGCGACCGCGTGCAGCTTCTTCGTCACCGACACGCCCGAAGATCCCTGCGTCGATCCTCAAATCGTCCGCCTCGGTTTTTGCCGGCCAGCCCTTCGACCCTGACAAGCACAGACCGAGGTTCAGATATCAACCACCACCTCCACCACCCTCGCCCACTGCCATGCGAAAGCATCGGACCTGGTGGCCGACCTTGCCCGTCTACACGGCGCGGCCGAGCGTCACCTTCGAAGGTTTGAATTTCATCAGCTGCTAGAGAGACTGAACTGGGTTTGGTCTCTCTAAGTTTGAAGAGTGAAAGGGAAGACTTGGGAAATGTAGCACACTCGTACCTGTGTCTTTAGCGGCAGACCTGATTAGTTACCTTTACCCAAAACATTTTCATTCGTTATTAACATAATCCGAATCCAATGATCATTATCATTCTCATCGCGGCACCAATATCGTTAGATACCAAAGAGAGGAGGAGAGATTGTATATTCGCGAGTATGTATATTCGCTGAAACGGCATGTCAGTGTACATGATATGCGCTACCATAATCGATCCCGAGAGTTTATTCTCGTGCGACTCTAGAATGGCTAATTATTATTTTCATTTTTTTCCGCTCATTCATAGAATACTCGAATGCACCGCCGCCGCCGCCAAAATCACAGCACTGCAGGGACGAGCGTCAAGGTAATATCGATTACGAGCTCATCATCGTTTATACTCACTCGTGTGCGTTGTGTGTGGCCAGTTTGCGTTCGCGCGCGTGTCGCAATACGATTGCTGGCGGGTTTGTTTCGCAACATCTGGCCTCGTGGATACTAAACATATTGACTAACATGCGACTTCGCGCGTAAGAAAGATCGCAATCGGCGATCTGCTCGCGAGAATTCGACTAACTCCTAACCAGACATGGTTCCGCTGTTGCCTGCTGAAACCCGAGTGACTAACTCCAGGCTTGGCGGCGTCACGGAACTGAACTTGAAATCGCGCAGCGGCAGCAGATCTGATATGGACTTTCGCGTTTCCTTCCGCGGGATTTGCATTCACGCGTCTCGCCCAACGCCGCGTTTAATCAGGTCCATCAGGTTCCAAACGTGCGGCCGATGCGGACACTTGTTAGACACAAGTGTGCCGCAACGGTGCATAATGGTGCATGCGGGATGCATGAACGGGACGCGCTCGTGTGCGCCGGAAAAGAGATCGCGCGATCATTTGCGCGAGCGATCGAGCATGAGCACAATGATCGCCAACGAGCATGCATCGTTACGTTATGCGCGCGGCGGCTCATCAGAAGTCGCGAGCAATCTTTGGCGGGACGCGCAGTGTAGACTTTCACGATGGCGAAACCAGCGGACTGGGCGAATCGCAAGCAGCGCAATACTTTTAGATTAGAAATTTGATATTAATTGCACCGTCCACGCTTGCTGTCTCGTGCCTGCGCAAGAGTAGAGCTAGCACACCGATGTGCCTGTGCACGATGTGGAAAAGTCTTTGAGAGCCTTTGAAGTTTTATCGGTAGCTTCATGTAGACTCGCCGGTCTTTAGCCGAGTGAAATGTATTTCGTATTTTCTTTGTTGTAACAACATTCGTTCGGGCTCGTGAGCATTCTCGTGCTTGCGCGGGCGTCTCACCTACCGATGATTCCTGAAAAGTGAGAACAAGTCATGGACCAATTCATCGCTCGCATCAAGAAAATACCAGAAGCTTCATTCTCAGAGCTGTATCATAGGTCTAGGGATACATGTTATAGATAAATGTGACAAAAAAGGGGAAGCGAATTAATTGAGAGATGATGAAGACCGCGATAAAAGTGATGGCAACGTGCGGCGTCGACAGAGAAAAAATCCTACAACGTTTAACGATCGGTTTAGCTGCAGGATCGGCGATCAATAGCGGATCAATTCGTATAATCAAGACGCGCAAATTTCAGGAGATCAGCCTGGATCGGAAGTAATCGGGCGCGTCGAAATGTCGGACGAAACGATACAACTCCAGATGTATCGATTTCAGAATGTCAGACTGCATATCCGACTGCGCTAAGTGACGCTTGCTCATGCTAATTGCCTAACGGAAAAATAACAGTGAACCGATTCGATTTACACGCGTTAGAGCGACAGTTTGCGCGACGTGACGGCGCGCACGCTGTCAGAAATCATTGGACGTCAGCGAAGCTAATCGTTTCTTCTCTTCCTTTCTCCTCTTCGTCGTCGTTGTTATTACAGGCATCGCTCCCGCGAGCAATTCGTTGTTACAGATTCACTCAGATTCACTCACTGAACGCCTCAATGTTCTCGCGCAGGATTGAAAACAAGGCTGCCCAGCCGGCCAACGAGTTCTCATTGGATGATTAGCCGTTTAATTATCGCGCAACTGAGCACTCAGTGGACAGTAAACGAGTTTCAATTCGATGCAAATTATCCTGATCGTATCGTTCGGAAACTCACGCGTGTATCTATTATCGCGCGCCGCTAAAATTGGATAAGCAGCAGTCATGATTATTTTTGACGATGAGCGCGTTCTGCGACGACGACGACGCAGAGGCGTTCGCCGCGACGTCCAAGCGACGTACATGAGAACTCGACGTCGTGGCGTTCGTTGCTGTTGCATAATTTAATTACGCGTACCTGGCCGCGTGACCGCGCTTCGACGTCGGCATGAAATGATCCTTGGCATTGTTGATGCGTACCGTGTTTACCGCGTCATTCCGAGCATTCGTTGCTTGGGAAGCAATCTTAAACAAGACAAAGTTTGCGCGTCGATCGCTCCTTATCTAATCTCTCAATGATTGACGCGAGCGAGTTCTCCATTGTTGGACAGTCTTGTCGGTGATGCCGATGATACCGGATGACGAGAGTTCGTTTGCTTTCTCCAGATTTTTCCAAATCCGCCGCAGAGAAGCCGCAACAAAGAGTGCCATTGATAAGACTGCGGATGATTAGCGTGTAAAGCAAGAGCCGTGTAAAGCTTCGAAGCAACGTATCGTATCGCGAGTGTGACGTACAACAAGGCGGCTTTGTGAGCGGCCTTGGACACTTTCGACTTGCTGGCGACTATTTTTGTATATCTTCGTTTCTACTTATATCTTCCGTTCTTTAACTTTCGCCGATAGCAAGAAGCGATCTTGTCTTCAGCTGTCTTTCGCAACATCTTCCACGCCGAACGCGTTCCTACGCGCGATCATAGTGCCGCGGTGCTGTTAAAGTCCTGCAACAGTTGAACAATTTGCAATTGTTCCTCGACCAATGTAGAGATCGGTATCCAAAGATCGACGCAAGACGAGTATCGTTTCTGGGGATAATAGTTGGCGAGAATAATTAGTTACCGCGCGAATCCGAAGACGAGGTTTCTTCAGGTTCGTGCTTGCTTCGTCAAGGAGTAGGGAGTCGCGATAACCGGTGCCAACGTCGCGGCGCTTCCTCAGACGCGTTTCGCGTGCGTCGCGGCACGCAAGTTCCGACAACAGGTGACAACAGGTGTCAAAAAGGTGCGCCTATTCTGTAGAGGTAAAAGTGTGATAACGATAATGGTGATCGATTCAATATTTGCGCGTTCTCAAGGAAGTTGACCTTGAGCTCAGCGTTACCAGGCAGACTGCTATCGGAAGCTCCGGCAAGATCAGTCGCGCTGATCTCACCGTTGTTATCAGTGTGTGACTGATAATCGTCGCCGATCTAATTGGCAGTTCGCGAAGGCACGTGTCGTTCAGCGGGACCAGTCGCATCGATCAGACGATTACGTAGACGTGCATAAATTCTGTGCGTGTCGCGGTGTGGCTAATATCGGTCGTTATCATGCCTGGTATTCATGGAGCTTCGACGTGAGCTCGTTGCATTCGCGTTACGATAATACCACAACGAGTCTACGGGCCTGAAAATACAAAAAATTATCTCACGACTGGGTGCAGGTGTTATCTATAGCTCGAAATGTGCACCTTGAATTTAAGCGGCCTCGCTTGCACGTCCTTGGCTGAAGCTGAGCGCGTAGCTGACTGCAACAAGTGCGATCTTGAATTTCGTGGGAAGTCATTAAATCCGCGCGCAGCGGAATGGAAATAAGCGACGAGGCAGCTCTCAGTGAAATCGTTCGGCATCGGAGGAAAAAATGAGCCGATCGCGGCAGCGCGATCTTGTTGATCCACATTGCGTTGGAAATTCGTTCAGCCGGCGTTTATTTGAATAGAATAGCCCTGAGAGTGCAAGTAACATCTTTCTCAGGGAGAAAGATTTCGCTCCCGTTCGCCAATACAACAAACAGCCGCGTTTCGTTAAGGCACTCAAGTCCTCGGTAGAAGCTCGTTAATGAGGAGGAAGTCTCTTCCTGCGAACATCCTCGTTTCCAGCGTCGTCGTAGTTTTCCCGAGGCGATCTACCGTCTCGCGATATGTTCCTTTATTTAACGCCGCGGCGGAAACTTACGTTCATTCTCGTTAATTATGCATTATGAAGCCGGCGCTTAACAAATCAACGTCGTTGCGTTGACGGAGTTCCGCGCGATCCGAACAGCAATCGATCCGTTCTCCTAAATATCTGAAAATTGAATATTTTCGGAGCTCCTTCGGAGCTTGTTCATTAAGGTCATCGGAATTCGGGTCAGCTCGAGATTACGCCTCGTTGCAATACTCGGTGGATGCGAGTAGGTGTATCGGCGCATCCGAGGAGAACGTGACATGAAATGACACGATCGCTTCGATCTTGATAGCCACGCTTGCAGTTCGTTTCACATCCGTGTTCGAATCACCGTTACGATGACACGAGTCAATTTAATATCGAAATAAAAGTCGAACGGCGCGTTAAACGAGGGTATGACACGAGTCATCGTCCGACAATAATAAATCGAGTTTCTCCGTGAACGGTTTGCCCGACGAAGAATCGCGTTCTGTTTCGCTCGCGCGTGCTCGCCGCGCAATTAATTCCACGCGGATTACAATCGGGAGTCGGACTTTGAGTAACATCCGGTGCCGTGAGATCGTCCTCGATCTCTCAATCCGATGATTAGCTCACAGACTCGACCGTGATCTCTACTTGGCGCAAAATCGTTTGTAAACGGTGTTCCTCGTGCTCTGTAATCGGTCAGAGAATGTTCGAGGGAACATCAATTCCCTAAACGTGTCGTGTAAATTCGAGCATGTCGAATCTCTCTCTCTTAGAACGTCCGTCATGAATTCAGATCCACACGCGTGCACGTGACATCACCGCGACATGAAACAATATACGAGAGCGAGTCGAACGATGCTGCCTCGTGTCGAGGATTTGGAGCACAGCATCCAATGGACCAGTCTGGCGAACGATATCGACGATCTGGAGAAGCTGCGTCGTCGCGATCGGCGAGGCGCGATCGAACAGCACACGTATCAACGTGTTTCCATGCCGGAGATGCAGCGAGCATGCACAGTGACTTGCGACGACGATCGGCATACACCCTTGGACGGAGACGCCAATTATCTGGCGGAGAATTGTCCTCGATGGAGCTGGAAACCGAGAACGGACTTTGAGCGGGAGTACTTCTACAAAGATTACAAGGACTACTACTGCGATGACGCGATGAGGTATCCTAGCTTCTACGAGCCCTCGAGAATCGATCGAGGTTGTTCAGCAATGCAGGAAGTGCAACGATCTTCGCAGCCGAGTCCAGCGGGCAGTCCGGCCATGCGATCAAGACGCTTCAGGAATCCGGTGGGACTCGAGAAGGAGCATTTTAGTGACAGCAGGGAAAAGCTGCACGAGATCTTTGAGTACAATCGATACCTTCGGCGACAGTTCTTTGCCAGCGAGCCGGTAAACGCTAGACAAAATTGCGGAGGATTCGCCAGATGTCCCGGCGCCAGGAATCACCAGGAAGCGTCGAAGCGCTACGCCGGCTTCGGTAGCACCGAGACGCTCACCAGCCAGAGCAATCAATCCTCCGTAAGCAGCATCAACGAACGAAAGTCCCGGACGCAGGCGACGCGCAGTCCGGAAGACGAAGAGGACGCATTAGCAGAACTCGTCGGGAGAAACGGCGTCGTGGCATCATCCCGAAGAGTCCGCAGGAGCGATGGCGACGTTCAGCGGGACGGCAAAGTGCTCGTCAACATTCTACCTGGGAATGAGATAAGACGCGTTAATGTGAGCAACGTGACGGTCGCTAAGCTGGACAAAGTTGATCATGAGCGCAGCGAGGGCACGCTCATCGCGAAGGAAGCGCGATTTTTAAACGATATCAAGACACTCGATGAATCGAATCCATCACGCGATATCGTGGATGACAAAGTGGTTCGCAAAGGCGAGAGCCTGCCGAAGTATGTTTTCGGCAGTGCCGCGAATCTTCATCGGGAGAGTCGAGAAGGACTCGAGAATCTGAACGGTCGGCTTCTCGAGCGCAGGTGTAATCGATCTTCGCGATACGCCACGTGGACCATCCCAGAGGACGAGCAATTGGATTCCGTTCTGGAACACACGAGTGTTCCCGGAACGACGAGCGATGATGAAAGCTATCGCGATATCCGCAGGTCCCTGCCGAATCTGATGATTCTGAAGCGGAAGCTTGATACTCCGTCTTACGTCGCCCGAGCGGTGAACGTCCCCGGGTCATCGGATTGCGAGACTGTCGCGAAATCGGGACAGTGTCGGGAGCAACGATCGGAAGGACGCGAGGTGACCAAAGACCCGACACGCTCGGACAACCGTGGACAATCAAAGGTAGCGGGCTATTCCCGAAATCCGGTCACTCCCCAACGTTTAACCTCCGGCCAGAGGGTCAAGACATCGAGAATCCCTCCACCGCTGGACCTTAGCAGGGTGAACGAGCAATGCGAGCGCATGGAGGCGGAGGAGAGAAGATATCTGAACAATTATAGCGTGGACGTGGCGATCCTGCGTAGCCATGAGGACTTCGTGGAGGGTTTGCTGACCGTTGCTGGAAACGAACGGATCATTAAGAACGCCGTTCACGATATCTGGCGAGTCGGGAACGATCCATCTCGCGAAAGGGAAGACAAACGGCGGCTGTTGTCGAGACCTCTGCACAAGTCCTGCAGCGACCTCCCGTTGGCCAACGAGCTGCAATCGCCGCAGCTCGTCAACAATTGCAAGAGCTCCATGAGCGATCTACGAGCAGTAGACTCCGCCCCGATCAGGATGGCTCGACGTCCGATTGACCCTGATGCCGGCCGCCGTGACCGAGCCAACAGCCTTTTGTTCGATCAGACAAGTTCGATTGGCGGACTCCAGGCCGGAAGCGCGCTTCCGTCTACGGTCTACGGACCGATTCCGTACAGTCAGTAAACATGCACATAATTTTCCTGAAATAATGCTCTTCCTGCCGCGCGCGTAAATAGCCGCGCGCTCCGTTAGAATCGCTTTGATATGGCTGCGGTTGGTAGCGTTGCCGATGATCGAAGAAACGCGAGAGATAATTAGATCAAGATACAGAGTGCGCTTTACGTCCTGTGGAATATCTTCCAAGTATCGTATTAATTTCGAGAAACGTAACATAGATAGTAAAAGCAGACGCGTGTTTCGAGAGAGCGCTTTCGAGAGAGAAGGAACCGCTTTACGATTCGCTTACAATTGGCTCTACTTAAAAATACGTAATTAATACTACTAAAACAGAGAAATCACGAGATTCACGAAAATTCGCGCGTTTGATCTCAGAAGTAATTAATATCGCTACGAACGTGTGACGAATCGCCATAATTACGAGACGAGAATAGCTTCCCGTGACCCACAAAGAGGCTCTAGAAGCGTCAAACAGGGTAAAACGGTAAAAATGAATCTAAATTACGCGGAGCAGAGAGAGAGAGAAAGAGGGCAAGGAATCAGATAGGAAAGATAACAAAGTACCGTAAACGAAAAAAGGTAAAGTCGGCATAGGAGAGGGAGAGATCGATCGCGTGAGAATCTCGTTCGATGAAAGCGGTGAAAGGTGTGCGGCGTTTGTTTGCGGGAGATCGAAATTCGGTTTCTCGTTTCGTCACCCGCGACACGGGCGAGTTTAATAATCGGCCGCTCTCGCGAAGTTAACAGATTGGAACGATATTAGATCGGACGGGTCGCGTGGTCTCGCGATGATTGCATTCCTGACGCGATCGGATCGGAAGAGATCGGATCGTGTCGATCTCTCGTTGACAAGTTGATGAAGCGTTTCTCCTCCCGCGTCCGCTTTTTCGTCCGTTGTCGGCGGCGTTCGCGACAAAGAGAGATCTTCTCATGATTTCCTCGCATATCGCTCAACGCTTTTCACGTTTAGACTGGAATGACCGAACTCCGACTGGAAGCGGAAGTGCAGATCCCGCACGTCGCGCCGCGCGTCAACGATGTTCACTCTCTCGCTGGAAGCTGCAAGCTGAAAATCCCGCGCCGGTGAACGTCAGCGCGACTGCGCTTTTCCGCGCGGATGGAAATCAGTCGCGCAGGCTCGTTCTCGACGCACGCCAACGCATTTTGCATGCGCGCACGCGCTCGCGCAAAGCTACCGCGTAATCGCGATAAGCCGCCGCGCGCGTTGCATCACGCGTTGCAGTGCTCGCTGCGACAACAGGTGCGTGCATAACACAAACGGCCGCCGCGCGATTCTCGAACACGCACGCGATAAGAGGGGCGACACGCGAGTCGCGATTTTCACTCGGCCTCTAAGTTTCCGCTTAAACAAATAAAGATCCCGATCGCTATCGGCAAAGCTATCCCCTTCCTCAGCTTCTACTGATTCTACTGATCTCGCGAGAGCCCAGTATATCATCTACTTGGATTTCTACGTTACGCGAAACGTTACGCGCAAGGCGCACAAAGCGCGATGAGACGTTAGTAAAATTCTGGTCAAAGAGCGTCGACACTTCGAGTGTCGCTTCTCTTCGCGAGGAAGAAGCCGTGGCAGAACGAGCTAAACAAGCGGCGGCATCTAAGTGGGTTAAGTCTCTCGTCTCACATACGCGATTCAATTTTTCTCCATGAGACTGTCTGGCGGGATGTGATCCTCGCATGCTCCAGTAACCCCGGGCTTGAGTGTTGGAGCACGCGAATATCGTCTCGATATATCGAGCCGTAGTATCTCGGCGCTTCCGTGAATCCGAGTCCAAGAAAAATTTTCGTTAGGCACCAGGTGTATGTATAATGACAAACATTGGGAGAAGTCGCAACTGATGCGAGTAATGATGTAAATCACTTGATGTAAACCCCAAGCGTCTAGTTTCTTTGATCGACGTCATCATCAGGCGTGCGCCATCACTTTTAATAGCAGGTCAGAGTCCAACCGGGCGGTTGACGATGATTGAAACGGCCGTGTGTCCCGAAAGAGCGCGACGCAGAGCCGCAAGCGAGACGGCCAAGCCGATCTTGAGCAACTCGAGCGCCGAAATCCAACCGAATGCGTCCCGGGTCGGGACTGATTGAACTGATAGCGCGCGTCCATCACGAGATGCTGCAAAAGTTCGCGCGGGACGCGACCCGCTCGGTTGTCCCGTTCGCGGTCGGTAAACGTGTCTTCTTTGATGCAGAATCGCCGAGGCGTTATGTGGAGGGCGAGGTAACGATTCACTATCGCTCGCCGGTGCGTGCAGAGGCGAAGGAGCCGCTGAGCGAGGAGGAGCTCGCGCGTCGCAGCGCGGAGAACATGCGGCGCGTCTACCAGGAGGAGCGCCGCCGCAAGTACCTCCAGGAGCTGCACGACATCGACTCGCGCCGGCACACGGACAACTTCATGTAAGCGCAAAGAGCCACCTTTCCTCCCGGTTCGAATCGAGAAAAAAAAAAAGGGCGCGACCGCAATTCAGATTTCTACCTCTCGTACTTAGTGTCCCCCAAGAGGGTTTCGTCGAAGACTGCTGTTAGGCTGGCGGAAAACGAGGAAGAGAAGCGAAGGAGACTCTTCTCCGAACGAATTCACTTTCGACGTAGTCGAAAATCACACATCGATCGCTCGATCTACGCCGCGCGGTTCTCTCCGCGGTTCTCCTCGCGCAAGCAACTCTTTAGAAGAGATGCGACGTTAATAACACGGCGAAAGGCGCTTGCATCTTTAGCTCGTCGTCGGCTCGTAAACACTTCCTGCTATTCAATGATCATTACGTAACGCCTTGGTGCGCCGTGGCGGGTTGTTTTACGCGGGCGTAACACAATGAAAGCGTAGGTGAACGCGCGCAGTGGAGAGATCGGGACAGGTTTCATTGACTCCTCCTCAGGAAAGTGCTCACGGTCTTCTTCTCATAATCTTCTCGCGACGACGAAGAAAGTCTTCGTCGTTTCTTCAGACGAAGAGTATCGTCGTGGGACGCCTCAGAATTTAAATTTTTCCCTCAAGACCAAGTCATTTTGTCACTTGAGCACAAACTGGTCCATTTAGCCTACGCCCTGAGGAATTGCGATACCGTAAAATGTTGTGGTAATCGCATGCCTTACGATTTGCAATTACGTTTCCGACTTCCTGCCGAAATTCCGTTACGAATACTCCGCAACTATCACACTGGCGGAAAGAGTTCGCAGCATCTGCTCGTCGCAGACAGGAAGGGCAATTTTGACCCGGTCACGCTTGGAATCCGTTCCGTTTCGCCAAATTTCAGACCCTCGCAGAAGTCGCCCATACCGCTGAATCGTTACGACGACTTCGTGGACGATTTGAGCCAGAGAAGCCGATCCCAGGATCAAACACCGGAGCCACGTCTGGTGGCAAGAGCGCTCTACAATTTCGTCGGACAATCGTCACGGGAGTTGACCTTCCGACGCGGCGACATTATATTCGTACGCCGGCAAGTAGACAAGAACTGGTACGAGGGCGAGTACAATGCGATGATCGGACTGTTTCCCTCCAACTACGTCGAGGTAATCTTGCCAGACTTGCAACGTAAACTTGAAAACATATTGATACGAAATGGGTTTTCCATTTTACTGGAAAAGATAAGAAAGTTAATTAAATTTTAATCTTTTAAAATGAAGAAGAGGAATGATCGAGCTTGAGTCAAGATGTTAATTTTATTCTGATAATGATAACACGGCACGAGCTGCAAACGAGGATCAAGTGCCCGCGATAAAATGTATTCCGCTAGTAAATTCGAATTCCCATTAAATTCTACCGTTTGCTCGATATAGATCTTGCCGTACGATGGTACTATGCGAACGACGCCGAAGAAAGCCCACGAGGGACAGGCGCGAGCGAAATTTAACTTTGTCGCTCAGACTAATCTCGAATTATCTCTGGCGAAAGGTAACGGCGCAACTTTTCGAATCCAAGAAAGCTTTACACAAGAGGAAAGCCAATTACATTTCTGTATACTCGTTCGCAGGCGAGCTGGTGGTCCTGACGAGAAGAGTTGACGAGAACTGGTACGAAGGGCGCATAGGAAACAGGAAGGGGATATTCCCGATTTCCTACGTCGAGGTCATCACGGAGCCCGGACATCGATCAGGTAATCCGAAGCTCGATCGTTGGACGAACAAGAATCGTCGATTGGGAACGGCGCGTTTGAGTATCGAGTTGACGTCGACGTAATCGGAATCCGGGCCGCTTTTGATTTCAGAGACGCCGATTCAGAATAAACCGGTCGCGTCTCCTGCAGCGCACAGCCTCCTGGCGAATGGCTCGTCCGGTGGCAAGATGAGCATGGGACCCCATCATTACGTGCCGTCTATCCCAGTCAACATAAACACAACCCAGCCCCATTACAATTCACTGGTAACTATTCTGCTAACGATCTCCGCATGTAGCGGCATGACTACCATGACAGCGCGATCGGATTCTTTCGCGACTCTTCGTCACGTTATCGCTCGATCTTGCTAGAACAAGAATACCGTTGTACTTTACATGCGTAACGATGATCCTCTATTGCTTCCAGCCACGTATGGGAGGGAGTAAACTGCACGTGTCGCAGCTCAGTGAGACACTGCACATAGACACACACTCGGAACCAATTCCGTAAGTTTCCACCGTTCTTATTCGCGTGTTCTTCTTCTGATGAAGTCTTTGTCGCTGTTGTCGCTTCGATTAATCCCGATGATACCCGCGCAAGGGCACGTTATGCGTTTTATTGCGCCTGGAAAACGAGATTCTCTAAATATCGCTCGCTGAGGAAATAGAAACGTGTCGGAACTTAGGGAACTCGATGTCATGATCCTCTTCCGTGACCGACAGGTATCGGGCATTGTACAACTACAAGCCGCAGAATGACGACGAGCTGGAGCTGAAGGAGGGCGACACGGTGTACGTGATGGAGAAGTGCGATGACGGATGGTACGTTGGCTCCAGCCAAAGGACCGGCTACTTCGGCACCTTCCCGGGCAACTATGTGGAGAGATTGTGAGGACGGTCGATCATCCAGGACTCGGACGCCACGCGCCGCGTCAAGGTCCAGGATAACACTCACCAAAGCACTAAACGGAATCGTTAAGATAGACACCGATATTCTCCCGGCGTTTAAACTCGATCACCTTTAGCGATACGAGCGATCCTCGATCGCTGGCGTTGAAGCGTTCTCGCGAGTAATGCGATCGACAAGCGATTCTGCAGAGAGAGATGAATTCCACAGAATTTTCTCTCTTCCTCTCTCTCTCTCTCTCTCTCTCTTTCTCCCCCTCTCTCCCTGCCTCTCTCTTTTTCTATCTTTCTGTCTGCTAATGTTTGCTTTATTCCATTTTCTTGCTTTAAATTGTAATAAAAAAAGAGAAGATACAATGAATGCGAGCACGATGCATAGTGCTCCCGATGGACGTAATATTTGAGATGCAGCAGTTAACAAAAGATTGTAATTTGATATTTCTTATCCTTTGATAATTATTGATGTTATGCCGACTATTGACGCATATTACGTACGTAGATTCTCTCGATGCTGTTTAACGAGTTTAAGCTTATCCGAATCGAACGCAAGACTTCTTCCGAAACGTTACTTCATGCGACATATAGTTTTGTATAATGTACGGTGCGTAAAACTACGCATCGACGATATCATCGATACAACGAATAACATTTGAGATCAAATCCACGTCGATGGTACTTGTATTGCTATGAATAATTGGAAGGGAAAGCGGGTTGAACGCTTTAACAGCAGGAAGTAAAGAATTTCACGCAAGAGTCTTCCTTTTTGTCGGTCTAGCGACGATTATCGATTACGCAGCTAGGATAAGAGATGTACAAGAGCAGTCACGGCGAAGACGTAACGGAGCTCCCGCGCGATCAGAACTGTCACGAGTATTACATTAATGTGGTTCTCTCACTCAGCACGTTTCAAGTATTGATGTCTTATCAGTGCTCACTTCTTTCATCTGATACCATATCAGCCAGTCTACGCACTGATCCTTGGTCGATCGAACGTTATCAACACTCCAAGTGCCGGAAATAATGATGAATCGTGTCGGGAGTCTCTCTCTGGTGTCGGATTTACCAAAATATTTAGCAACATAGTTCGCTAGGATACGCGAGTCTGTAAGTAGTGTACGATAATGATTAATGTAACTTATTGTTATTGCTGTTTTCCTGGCAGCTAACTCGATCGTCGCGGAACGATGCCGCTACGCAAGTCTTCTGACAAGCTTTCGCAACGACATCATCGAGATCATCGAAGAGAGAAGAAGAAAAGAATACCGAACATCGAGCAGCTTCGTAAATCGTATAATCGGGATATAATTTGAGATTTTGGAGGCGAGGCTGCTTTCCGAGGAATATTGCGCGTATTAGCACACGGTGACTTGAAGTTGAGTTGAAAAGAGAATCGCGCGTCGCCGAAGATTTCCCTATGATTTCGGTATTGTGTAGATAAAAATCGGACACTGTTATTGTTGCATTCGCAAAATATTTCGAGACTAACGGACTTATAATTGAAAGTTTGCCTTCCCAAATTAATATTTTTGTAAACATTATTTATACCCAGAGTTATATATAAATATACAACATATATATATATATACACACATATACATATAGCAAGAGAGACTAGATATATATATATATATATATATCCATGTACACATGTACACAGATACGAACGTGCGTCACATACACATTCATATATATATATATATATATATATATATATATATATATATACACACACACATACATTATAATAACTGTATCGTGCGCGTGAAATAAACACACATACAGATATACGATACTATATATGTAATGCGGGTAATTAACGAATCCGTGTAATGAGCCGTACACGAGCGTTACAGGCATGTAGGTATGACGAAAATGTGTACATACATGTACATGCACTCTATCCACATAAAATTTACTATCGAACTGCAATGAGCGCGACGAAGGAGTTGCCAGCTTCCTCGCGATGTAGAGAACGAACGTCGCAAGTCGCAGCGGTCATCATCCAAGTCACATATTTTCTAACGTTGCTTCATCACGTGCATGCGATCACTTCTATCCTCCGTGCGTCAAGCTAACAGAACGCAGTCAGGAATCAGACAATACTCTTGCTACAATAATTGTAGAGGAACGACAGAGAGATAATGTGACCAGGGCATTATATGGGCGCTGAAATGTGCTGGATGTCGTTTGTACCTTTGAAAGAAGCTAGCAGAAGATCGAAGATCAACTTCTGTGTCAGCCCGTATCATCAGCGCGCATTTAAACGGCAAAGGACTCGTGGAGGCATCCTCTTCCTTTTCAGATTATCGTTCAAGCCCTGAAAAGACATCCATAGAATCTTTTTAATGCCTGATACTTTAAATATCCTTGAATGACAAATACAGATGATTGACAGAGAAACTAACACAGAATCTTTGCACTTGGATAGCCAAACGTGCCGTCAAACCTGCGATGAAGATGCGGGCTGTCGCGTGCGCATCAAGGAACGTCTTGCGTCTTGCGTCTCATACGAGTTTATGCATGCACGCGTGCGCATATATCCATGTACACACATATCCCATTAAATATTGTTAGAGTCAGGTTCTATGTTACGAAGTTCCGAAGAAAATCGAGAATGCGTAAGTAATCCAGCCCGTCTTCTGTCTCGTTTCTTTTCAATGATTCCGGGATTCTCGAGGGGATTACCCGAGCGATATGCTGTCGAATAACACGCGTTGATATGCTGTGTGTAACATGATTTTCTTTTTAATTAATAACGATATGATTTAATTTTAATTAATAATAAAGTAATACTTGACAGAGATTAGGAATATTTTCACGATACATTTTTGCTTTTCGGGTATGAAACGAAATTGTACTAATGTAAGTGAGCAAACTATCAAATGTCTTGAGACTTACCATTTTGTATCTTTCTAATCTCTCGAAAATTAGCATCGAAAATCCGGATTGTAAAACCACCGTTCCGCAATATTGATATGTTCGGTTATTAACGGTAATGCGTATTCCGTTTGTTTTCGTATCGAACTTCACCAAACGACGATTCGAACAAACGATGTTTGTTTTCACAATCTCAATTCGCGCTAATGATGTTACTATGTATTATATATTCTAGAGATGCAAATAAAACCTAGTCCATTACTAAGATTTGTTAACTCGTAACAATAATAACCTGCCTTAAAACAATAAACGCATTTACCTCAAGGCAACATCTTCTTTCTTATCTATCTTTTTATCGTCCTTTTCGATTCATTATCCATAAACGCCTAGTTTCGATTATAAAATTTAAAACTAAAACTCTTTGAGTTAATAAAATAATTCCTTTCTGATTAATAGAAAAATCTTTTATTACCGTATTGTGTCATAAATGTCAGAAAATAGATGTACGTTGCACACATCCAGCCAGAAGAAGAGAAAGATTTCATACTTGAACATTGAATATTGAAATTGATTTTTTCAAAGGAAAACATTTAAGAAAGCTTGTTTCTTCATATAATAATATAATTATAAACAAAAATTATGGAAATCTCAAAATAGCAATTTTAATTCCGAATAATCTCTATTACGCGATGGAATCGTTAGAGTTAAAAATATCAAAAATTCAAATATATGAATATTCTTATCCTCTCCAATTAGTGTTATTTTCGATACAACTGATCGCTACGATACTATTATGCATAGTGTTGCATGAAAACATCTGAGTATTGGATGAAACAACATACCGAAGTTTGTGCAAGCTGTAAACGAGAGCAGTATATTTACATTTTTAAACAAAACGTATTGCGACGATTCGGATATTGATGTAATAATCCCGATAATCTTTTTTTACCATGGCGAAGCTTTTCACGAAGCTTTTCATTGATGAAGCTCTCAAAATATATAGACAGCGTTGATAAAATTTGGCTGCAGATTTCTTCCCGTTACGTGCAGGAGCAACATTTGCGATTTAGCAACTAGTCTCGAGTTTCCTGCAGTCAGCCAAAGAATGATAGGTGACATGCCGAATCCATGAATCCATGAAAATAATCCATAAACCAATACCATTGATCGAGGAGGATCGCAAAAGTCTTCTCCAGATAATTTATATAGCGACCGATTAATGAAATCCAAAACGATTTCGATTTTCTCATTATGCGATATACGTATTCTGCTGGTATTAAACTGGCACGTGTATCATAATTATAGCACACAGAAAAATCGATGGCATAGCCAGCACGTTTGTACCTCACTGAAGGAATTCGGCCATCTGGAAACATTGATAGCGAAACGCTCTTGCTGCGTGCGTCATATCTCGATCAAGTTCATTTGATTGAACTCCTTATGCAACTTACATTGACGTTACATGTCTGCATAAAATAAACACATAGATCGTACCTATACTGACATTTTATGAGAGCTACAATTTGTGAAATAAATTATTTTAAATCAAAAACATGATCCATTATTATGAATATCGCATCGATAGTTATGGACTGGAGCAATCTGTTTCTCCTTTCCTGATAAGGCTATCGACCGGAGAGCACCAAAATCCTTCGTGTGAAATCCTCTCGCAAAAGCGACTTTGAATGTATCTCATACAATTTCTCCAGAAGCATGCTTTATTTTTGGTAATCGCGCGATCAATTCAATTCGTCATTCCATTTTCTGGTATAAGAAACGAATAAATATCTTAGCAGGGAAATATTGTGTACGCATCTTGAATATTGCTTGATCATCGACAAGCGGATACATAGAGACCATAGTATTTATATTCCATTATGAAATAGAAGCCTCAAGTAAGTAAGCTTTAATGAAGACCTATCAATAGTGTATTCGATAGCCAGACAGCCGATACGAATACGTGAAACGTATCGCTTAGAATGTTCAAGAAAATATGTCCTGCTAGCAACACATATCCCGTTTTCCTGTAATCTCGAAAAATACGCACCGCGGAAAGACACTTGCGAAATCTTGCGAAGCGTATTTTTCAATTCTAAACCATACGCAAAATTTCTTTCGAGAATTTGTTTCGTTCTTCTTTGGACTTGCGACCTATTGCGATTTTTGCATAAATGATGACAGCAAAGTCTCGCTTTCAGAAACTATCTTTTATAATAATAACGAATGAGAATGCGATAAGTGCATTTATAAATCCAAGTATGTCATCTCACAAGTGTAAATGTATAGTATCACATGATTTCATTAGATCATTAAGTCGTGAATATAATAAAGTATACTCTTACGTTTCTTTTTCAGTTGCATGGAACATCTTGAGAGATTATAAATATTTGTATAATGCAGTTCTCGATTTATTAACGTAGCGAAAGTTCCGCCCTTAGAACTCGTCGTGCTGATTAACTTGGAAAAGGAGTATCTGGTTTCAAGAATGCATGTTCATAATGTTGCCAAGGAAGAAACCTTAATAACGATAAAGAAGCATAAAGAAGCATAAAGAAGCTCTCGCGTTGCTTTCACGAGAAGAACTCGTTTAATTAATGACAACATTTATTATTATATTAATAGAATTAAAGGTACATATTATTTCAATTGTAATCAACGCAGTTATCGTTATGATTGTTTAAGAATATTCACCATTATCGGAATAATGAAAGGACAATAATAAAAATGCGACGCCGAAGCTTGAACAAGTTGGAGAATAAAAATATTACGTTTTCCTCAGGAAGAAATGCGTCGTAATATCTCGCGGATATTTTTAAAAATCTTTTATTCGCCGAAGCTCTTCACAGAAGAGATGTAAATTTCGCCGGCGCTCAAGAAGTTTGCTTACAAGCTCCTTTTTATCAGGCATGAAAGCAGTCTCTGCGATTTCACGGGTATCTTGTACTGAAAACGATTATATCTGCAATGTTCCGTTGCATCGTTCTGCTAATTTTTTTTCCCTCAACGTGGATCAACTGCAAATTTACTTCGTGATTAAAATCATAATCTTGTCACTGCGAACTATGATCTATCAGGCTTTGATTATAGACTGAAGCAACTGAAATAGTTGATTGATGACTCGCGCTGTATATCTCACCGCTTCTAAATCGTGCTTGAATTATAACGTGATCTTAAACAAACACATTATTCTATTATTCCTCACGTATCCTCACATATCCTCCATTAAATATAATTATAAACGGTGTAACAAGATAATGCTCTGCTGATTATCGCTATTTTTTAGTATGGCGAAGGATACGTAGAATGCGTTCTCCAACAGATTCGCAAAGCTGCAAGAAACTTTTCTTTTTTGATTCATCTATTACATTGATTTATCCAAATTAAACTTACGTACTCGCTTTAAAGTGTACGCGCTTGACGGTACGCGTACACAGAGATTGCTATTCTCTTATTGTGCAGGTCATTTGTAAATTGTTATTATACACCAGGTCAATATTCTCACTAAATCGAAACGAGATCTGCAAACGTATTGCATATGAGAAATCGATTCTGCTCCTTCGAAGAATATTGCTCGATACTTCTTATCCAACTGCAGACATGCTCGACGAAGAGCGTGCAATCATGCGTATATGAATGCGTCAAAGATCTTTGATGTAGTATCACGCGAGCCACGCATTAGTTATATGCGGATTTTGTGGATTTCCTGCTACCAATTCGATAGGATCGATCCGGTGAATCCGATGGCGTGAATAAAAGAATCCTGGTGAGCGATGCCATTTCTCTCCGTGCAAAGTGTATGAATCAGAGTACTCGGGAAAAATCTTCTCAGTATCACTTTTCTCTTTTACTCTTTAAATGCGGGCATTAGAAAGATGCGAAACGTATTGGAAAAGATTACAAAATATAATGAAGCATGGACACAGTTCCCTCTTAAATTTGCGAGCGATACGTTATTCTTGTAATTCTCTGCTCATGTTTGAGGTCGACGCATACACCTTCCATAGATTCAACAGGTAGTACGATAGACTGCCTCAGCTCATGTTGCAGATAACTGAGAAGAAAGAGAGAAAGAGGGCGGACGAGAAAGAAGAGCAAATTTTTCTTACAAATGCTTTTTACGATGACTACGGGTAAATTTGTTCTATATCCGTGTTCAAAGTACAATTATTTTCACATTTAAGAACGCAGTTTCATTATTTTTATCGGAAGCGTGATTTCTTTGTATTCCTTTCCGTCCCCCTCCTTTTTCTCTCTCTCTCTCTCTCTCTCTCTCTCTCTCTTTCTCTTCTCTTATATAAAATAGCCCGTAAAATATTATATCAGAAATATTATCATGAAAGATAATATTTAACATTATTTAAACAATCTAGCTAACAAGATCAGTTATTTATGATTAATAAGAATATCTTATTATTGCATTAACTTATTATTTATATATATACATATACATATATATATATATATATATGTATATAAAATCTAAGACCACGTATATATATTATTTTAAACGTTTTTCATCGATTGCCATGACATAATACAATCGTACAGAAATATACTACTGAAATATGAAATATAATATGAAATACTATGTTTGAATATTAGCTATTCATTAGAAAGATGCAAGCACAGTGAAGTACGACAATGAAGTTTGCAAAAGCTGCAAAACAAGGGCATTACGATATCTCCTAATAAATATGATAAATGTTGATAAATATGATAAATATTTAACATAACAATATGTTCTTACCACAGTGAAGCTTCTTAAGGAGAAAACGTAAATTTTCCCGGCGCTTAAAAAGTTCGCCTGTAAACTCCTTCTCATTACATACAGAAGCAATTTCTGTGACTTTACGGGTATTTTGTACCATAAACTGCTGTATCTGCAATATTCCGTTGATCAATTATCCTCAATTATCCTCAAATTTTCTCATGCGCGTTAATTGCGTGCAATTTACTTCGCGATTTTAAAATTGCGGTTGTTTCTTTTTCTTTTTTTTTTCTTCTCTTTTTCCTTTTAAAATCTCACATCTATCTAAAGTCTTACATTTTATCGCATACTTGCAGACTGTGATCTATCATCTTCTGACCTTGCATACTGAAGAAGAATAAATGAATGAATTGAGCGATGATGAAACCTACGTATCTTATTACTTCTAGAACGTTGTCGGATTGCAGCATGATCTCAAACGCGATAAACAAACGTATTAAATTCGATTTTTCGTATTTGTTCGCTGTGAATGAACTTTATCGTATTCCCGAAATATATATTCTCGAATATTGCAAATTAAACGTATTGAAGAAAAAAAAACGAACGCGCGATAAATAGATACTTGTAGCAGAGTGATGCTTATCCACACAGTAGATATCATTACTTGTATAGCGAAAGTTATGGTAAAGGTATTCTCAAGAAATTCGGCGAATCTGTATGCAAATAAATATTGTTACAATACTTGCTGTTAATTTCATTTTTGCAATATATGCCATTCTTTACCTACTGTAAGGCTCGTTGATGCATCTGTACGAAGAGTATTATTTTTTCATTATATAGGCTATCCGACTTGCAATTTATCAGGTGACTTTGATTTACGTGCCTGCTTAAATTTTCGAAACGAAACCTGCAATTTAGATGAGACAATTGTCATGAATATTCCATTTTTACGATTATTAATTCTTCAGATATCAGATTAGATTCATCGTGAATTTCATCTTGTATTATACTCATATTTATACGTTATGCAAATGCGTCGTTGCGCTTGTATACGTTATCCCAACGTATGTTATTTATTACGTTATTTTTACCCAGTCACGGCGAAGATACTGCAAACGTGCTCGGTGTAAGTCAAAACCGTACAATCGTGTGTGAGTATTGCTGTCATGCATACTTGCGCGGCCAAGGAAACGTGGAGGAAAATATAAACGAAGTACTTCCTCTCGTCGACGAAGTAATACGAAGGATAGGGTAGTAATATGGGGCGGGATTCGTTGAGGGGTAATATGATGTCTAGCAAGTGTGGAATGAGACTACTCGATGTAAACAGGAAACAAGTTGTGCAACAACAGACTGCAACAAACGAGATGATCTTGTGTATTACGAAAAATCACGATCCTGCGTAGTTTCTCCTTACACGAAAACATCAAAGAAAGTCGCCTTCCATTTGCGGCATACGTTTCCATGATCTCGTACTCTTTCGGGGATTCCAATCTCTGCCAATCGCTCAACAGACAGTCCATAAGATATTTAATCTGCGGATATCAATGGAGTGAATGTCGAATTTTGACACGTGACGATGAAAAGATATAAGAAATCCGTAAGAAATGCGACCAGTTTTCGTTGGCCAGCAAGAAAATTTTTATTTATTAGCGTACTTTGCTACTATTAAACTGGTACGTGTATAGCTTCACTACTATTATCATTATCAAGAAAACTGATGGCATGATTGTTATAATGCATTGCCTGTATTCCTCACAATGTATAAAGTATCCGATCTAGAAATATTATCGTTAGCAGATCGTAGATACATATCGCGTTCCCATTAAACAATTTCTCAAGCGATAATCGAATGTAAAATAAATAGATAATGTAAATCCAAGTTGTAACCTGAGGAGAGATGCCAGATAATAAAAATACGTTTATTATAGTCAGCCTGAACAGTCTCACTCTTCTTCGCTGATAAGGCCACTGACCGGTGAGTGACACTATCTTCTTCATGATATCGTAGAAACGGAACAAATTGGGCTCCATAGCTTCCAAAGAGATACTTCGTTCTCGTCGATCAAACAAGCGACTACATTTTTCTGGTTTCTCTTCTTCGGTATAGGCGATGAATAATACAGTAAGGGAATATCACATGAATGCTACACTTATAATATAGCGCATTTTGTATACATCATATCTGACGATGATCGACAGACGGATATATCGCGTAAAAATTATAGCATTTATGCTCTATCACTAGTACACGTATAAAGCGTAAATGAATCTAGCAATCAGGATAGACTATCTAGATGACATGAATTCCTTCTGTACAAAATGATGATCAAAATGTCAAATGAAGGAAATGTATTCCTTCGAATAGCGACATATTTTTCTTCATCGTTTTGTCCTTTGTACTATTCAAGAACTGCTCATAAAAAGAAACATATATTCCGTTGATTAATAATTGCATTAATAATTGCATTTACTAAATCACGAATGAGAATCGTTTTTCTTGCAATCCATTTTTGCATAATCAAACGTGATCAAAGATTCATCTTTGATAAATCCAACGGATAGCAAGCAAAGCAAAGTAGTACATATTGTAAATGAAGAGATTTCTTTTTACTAATTTTGCAACGCAAGTTCAGGTATTATGTTATAAAAACCATATTTTATTAAATTTAAGTCATCTTAAGTGTAATATTAAACAGCTTTCCTGTATTCGTTTCAATTGCATAAAACATTTTAAAGAATTATGCACAGTATCGTAATATAACTCTGATTTCAAGTATTGGGGCATGCATGAAAATAAATAAATTAAACTACAATATTACATACGTCACATATAAATAATAAATTTATTTTAACATGCACAAAGATTAAATAATTTTGTAATCGAATCGTTAAATAATACCTTATTTAACGTAACCGCTAAATAATACCTAAATGGTAAAATGTGTTCTGTGCTTTCAATATCAGTGTCATGCACATAAACTATAAATAATTCATGCATTATCAAATACATATCGTTATAATATATAAGAATTAAAAGCATACGATTTACTTGTGTGCATAAAATATTAGTATCGCCATATAATCACTGTTAGGAATGTTGAAAATAATGAATGTTATTAAACTTTATTAAAAGGACGCGAGCACCGTAAAGTAAGACATTGACGCCTGTAAAATCTTTAAAACAAAGAATAGTGAATCGTCTGAATGAAAAGGAGAAGAACGCTTGTAATAATTCCTGCTTTACCGTGGAGAAACCTTGCAGAGAGAAAACATATATCTTGCCGGCGCTTATGTAACACGGTCGGAGACTCTTCAGCATAACTAGGAAGATCAGTTTTTGTGATTTTACGGGTAATTTGTACCAACAACCTTTGTAGCTGCAATATTTTATGAAATATTTTAAACGAACATGGAAGATACCGCAGAAATTAAATATTTTTCGGCGAACTATCGTGAGAGTGCCTTACATTCTATTGCTCATCTGAAGACTGTGATCTATCAGTTTCTGTCCTTCGAAACTCAAGCAGAACAGATGGCTCAACTGAGCAGCGATGTATATTACGTATCTCATCACCTCTAACACATCGGCGTTTTGTTGCGTGATCTATTTATTCCTCATCGTTTTAATGAATACTTAATTATCTAATCTAGTTGCACGAAAGATAGCTATTTGAATGATTTTATATCGGTGAACACGTACCTGAAGCAGAGTGATACTAATTACCAATGTGTTTAGACCCACTTGTATGGCAAATGATAATGAGAATATCTCTTCGAGAAACTCAGCGAATCTATGGCAAACAGAAAATAGTAATATTGATGCGAATTACGATGACTAATGATTCTCCAATGATCAAATACGCTTACTTTAGAGCTTTCTGGTGCATGTGCACCGAAAAAACGATACGTTTGCAAGAAACGTCACTCAAGGAAGTAGATAAGACTTTCCCGGTCGTGTTCTTGTGAGTTAACCGTTGAAATCGAAACCTGCAAACATCCTGCACGTGATACACGTGACATCGAATTTACTTTAGCGGAACACTGCACCGCAGATCGTATTCTTACCCGGCCACAGCGAAGATACTGCAAACGTGCTCGATACAAGTCAAAAATATGCAGTCGTGAGCAACAATCCCAGTCATGGCTATTTCCCAGGCCACGATAGAATGGCAGAAAATATATAGAAAATATTCCTCTTCGTTGATGAAGTAATATCCCGGATATGGGAGCACTACAGGGCGGGATCCGTTAAGGGGCAATACGATATCCAATACTTGCGGTATAAGAGATATACACATAAACAGACACAGAGATATAAAACAGTAAACTGCAACATGTAAAGTGATTACTCAGGGACTATTAAATCGTAGTTTTCTAGATAGAGAAGGTAAGCAGGGGCGGGTGGAAATTTCAGCAATTTCTTCTTACACGAGTACCCTATAGATAATCGTCTGCTATTGTCGGCATATTTTTTCATAATTTCATACTCCTCCGAAATCTCCAGTTCGTCCCAGTCGATGAAGAAATGATCAATAATGATTTTCATCTGGAACAATATTTTCTTCATTAATCTTAATTAATGATATATCTCACTCTGTAGCTTCAGATATTATAATATTCGCTGACGCTAGCGAACAATAGGATTGGAATGTCCTAATTCTATTACCAATAATAATAAACTGTAAATAACAAAAATAGATCATCATCATTCCAACATTAAGATATAATATTCAACAGAAACTAATAAATTTAGACTTATATTTCCAAAATAATGTACTTTGAGTCGGTTAAGATAACAGGTATACAGTTTCACCAATGTTATAGACGTTAACGTGTACGATGTCATAGTTTCAAAAATGCATTGCAGGTGTCCGTCGCATTTGATGAACTTGGCCGTCTGAAAACATCAATGCTTGCAGACATTTGAAAATCGTATCATTGTTTTTTAATATTTCATTGTTATTTGTTAATCACTTGCGGGATGATCATAGAGAAGGTGCTCAGAGTCACCAAGCTCATGAAAAATAGTCTTATCTTTGGTGCTTGGTAGGGCCATTGGCCAGCCAACGAGGATACCTTCTTAATAACGCCATAATACTGGCTGTAAAGAGAATCCATAGCTCAGTAATGATCTTGCGATCATGATTTCATATAGTTGACTAACTACAAAATTTTATTCCGTCCCTTTCTATCCCTTGATATCAGGGATGAAACTTTAACGAGACTTTAAAGATACCTGGCGCAATTGTGATATGTTTAGAAAAATTACAACGTGCATTCGTACGGCCAATGTTGTATAATTATCTCATACATAGAGACAGTATTTATTCTTTTAATGTTAAGTATAGCGTAGATAGATCCCACAGACGAGTTGTCTGCTTCGCCAGGACGTATCGATTAGTAAAACACTATATTTTCTCGCGCGAGGTTGTGGGAGTAAAACCGCCGCATTTGGAGACAAAGAAATTTTGACCTGTGCTTAAAATGTCACTTCTGCAAGATTGTAGCTATACAAAATATATCTATATATCGTATAAAAAGATACGAAAAACAGCTAAATATATATATATATATATATATATAAGGTATGTAAAAATAATATAAACGATCTAATATATACATATGTACAGTTATATATACAGTTAATAAAATTTATTTTAATCATATTATTTTCAACTCATAGGAATTGAAAACACATATCTGTGTATATCTATGTTTTCAATGATATTGTTTTCAATGTTTTGATTGATATCGCTGTGAAAACATGTAAAGATAACGTGATCCATTAACAGGATGTGAGCAGCATCAGGTACGACATCGAAGTTTGTAAGACCTTCAAAAGCAAGAACATTAAAAGAAACTATAAGGTAAAATTATTATCATAATTGGCTCACTGTGGTGAAACTCGCAAGGGAAAAGATATAAATCTTCCCAGCGCTCAAGAAAATTGATCGAAAGCTTCTCACCATTACTAATATGATCATCTTCTACGATTTCATCGATACATTGTATCAAGAGCTGTGATATCTCCAATGTTTCGAGAACGCGCAAACTCAGTGCAGAAAGTAACGAACATGGAAACTGGATATATTTCAAATTTATATATGACTATCTTACATTCGCGTATCTGGAAACTGTGATTTATCAACTTTTGTCCCTCGAGACTGAGAGAGAACAAGTGAATCAGTTGACCGATGATATAAAACAAGTGAATCAGTTGACCGATGATATAAAACACGTACCTTATTGCTTCCATGAGATCCTCATTTTGCTGCGTAATTTTCAGCACAAGAAATACAAGTTGGAGCAATATAAATTTATAAATGCGATATATGTTCAATATTTATCTGAAATAGATTATTATTTTACAACGTATTAAATAATGATATACCTGCAGCAAGCTGACATTCATCCCCATCATTATCAGTAATATCTGAATAGCGAAAGGCCCGGTAAAGACACTTTCAAGACAATTGACGATTCGTCAATCGATAAATTCATCGAACGCATTAAAACTTCTTCTATTATTCGACAATATTATCCGCTCACCTTAGAATCTCTCGGTGTCTATACACGAAGAATGCAACCTTCTTGTGATCCACGTTGCTCTGATTGGCGTTTAAAATTTTCACTCCTCCATTATTATGAAATAAACGTTCAAAGTAGAATCTGTAAATCCGTATGATGTATCCTAAACGCCGGATGGATTACACGAGGATATCTATGTTGTAACATTCTCAGATGTATTCTACATTATTTGTTTAGCAGAGCGAACATGCTGCAAATATGCTCTATGTAAGTCACGAACAGACCATCGTGAGCGACTAAAATAGCTATGACTAGTTCCCAGGCCACGATAGAGTGCCAAAGAATTTGAAAGAAGTGCTCCTGATTGTCTACGAAATAGTATTCCTGATACGGTAGCAGTACGGGATGGGATTGATTGATTGAGGCCGATATTGAGCGTATAGGGTACGAGAGATATTGACATAAATATAAGTATTGCTAAGAAACAATATACTGCAATGTACGAAATGACATGTGAAAAGAGAAATACCAGATCGTTGTAAAAATCGAATGGATCATCTCTTAGCTTTTCACCTAGATATATCAAAGAAAATCTGCTATTCTCAGCATAAATGATCTCAAACTCTTCGGGAGTCTTTAATTCTTTCCAATCGATGAACAAGTATTACGTGAGGTCTCTAACAAAATATTAGGAAATAATAAGTGAATAGTTTAAACGAGATTGATTTTCATATCTGAGAATGCAAGGAAACATATATCACAAAATTAGAAAAATGTGAAACATACTTTAATCGCTTTATTATACGGTTTAAAATACAATCAGGTTTAATGAAGAATAGAGAAAGTGCTGAATGAAAAAATGGCTACTGCGAAACATACTCTGTGAATATTCATTTGGAAAGCGTGCATCTTCAGCATAGATATGGCTAACAAGTACGCTGACCTGAAAAATGCACTGCATATCACCCTTGCACATATATTGATAAGCTATCTGAAAATATTACATAGTTCTTCTACAACCTTTGCGATAAATCCCTTCTGATAGGATTAAGGTACTTTAAGAATTACCTTAAGTTTTTTTAAGCTTAAGTTTACTTCGAGAATAATTATAATTAATGAGACCAGAGTTGACAGGACAACGCGAAATATTCTTGTTCTCAACTTCAGGTATGACCGATCACGGACGATAACTTAAAAACAGTACTGTAATAACGATTATAGATGGCTTCCATATTTTTCTATATATATATCGCGGACTTGACTGATTCTAAACTTTCACAGGACTAGTTGTCATCCTCTAATAATTGCAACAAGTGCTATGGATATGTCTCACGATCAAGCAACACATATCATTTTTCATCAAGCGATTCTATGTACTATATTGTTGAATGATTGACGCGTGAGTCCCACGAATCAAGCTAGCAATTATATGCCTGACACTAAGTGCAATGTAGGGAAAAACGATAGTTCAGTGATACGCAGCTTCCGTTTTGCAACCTTCGGTGAAATATCGATCAGTGAAACGTTTCATTTTGCATGAAGATTTCGGAAGCAACATCGCCTTATTGGGGCATTTGGGGAAAAACTAATGCAGCGTTTATGAATCAGATATATGTATGAATCGTATATAAAGCAAAAAGATAACATAATTCGTATAAAATGAAAAAAAATATTTTTGAAACTTAATCGTTAAAGATTTTGATGGAGTAAAATATAGACGTACGCATACACATATATTCTTTTTTAAAATTCTTTTTATTGTTATGTTATCATGCATAGTACCTATATCACATATATTATATATATTTAATCATTTATTTGATGAAATATTGACGCCATCGCGTAATTGCCGATTGGAGAAAAATAATGTGAGCTATTGAAAGGACGAGAGCATTGTAAAATATGACATTGATGCATGTAGAATCTTTAACACAAAGATACAATGTTAATATCAGCGAATCTATAGAACAATGTTTCCGATAACTTTAGCTTTACCATGACGAAATTCTTCAGGGAGAAAATGTAAACATTTCCGGCACTTAGGAAACTCGGCCGAAGGCATTTCACCATCACCATCATGATCAACTTTTGCGATTTCACGGATACGTTGTACCAGGAGCTATTGTATCTGCAGTGTTTCGAAAACATAGGCGAATCTCGATTGCGAATAATAATACGTGCAGCTATTTCATATTTAAATGTATTATATTTATTACTGATATTACATTCTGATGCGTACTTGAAAACTGTGATCTATTAGTTTTTGTCCCTCGAGACTGAGGATGAATAAATGGATTAACTGAGCGCCGACGTAAACTATATATTTTATTATTTCCCAGATATGATTATGTTCTTGCGTAATCTTTAATATAAGAAATATAACCTTTTAATTTTTCGTTAATTTACACATACACACACATATATATATATATATATGCATACCTGTAACAAGGTAATGCTTATTACCACTGTTATCAGATATAAGTGTATTATGAAAGGTATACTAAAAATGTCTTCGATAAGTTGTGCCATTCTATAGCAGATAAAAATAATATACTAAAATTAAATAGTTAACATTTTTTACTCTTATTTCCAAAAAGCAAATCCGTTTTTCTATTCGATAATATTGTTATTATATTAAACCCACTCTAAAATCTTCTGATGCATATCTACAAAGGACGCAATTCTTTTGCAATGTATATCACTTGAAAGTGTGTTTCTAATCTTCATTGTTTCCTTAGAGAATAAACGTTCAAAGCGATATCTGCAATTCATTCAACGCTATTCCGAATAAGTAGATACATATTTTAATATGAAACTTGTTATAGAAAATTATAGAATGAATTATTTGCTTACCCAATTACAGCAAACAAACTGCAAATATGCTCGACATAAGTGATAAATATGCAATCGTGGGCTATCATTCCAGTTACAATAAACTGCCAGGCCACAAATGCATGTAAAAAGATTTGAAAAAAATATTTTTCAATGTCCACGAAGTAGTACGACGGATACGATGACAATATAGGACGGGATTCATTGAGAGGCAATATTACATCGAGCACCAACGGTACGAGAGGTATCAATAGAAATAGAGAACTTGTTAAGAACAGATATACTGCAATATTCAAATGTATGAGAAAAATGATAAAATCTGTATAAATGAATTATTCAATGATAATTCTCACTCGAATATAATAAAATAAACCGTCTATTATTCTCAGCATACGATTTTATAATTTCGTATTCTCTGGGACATTTTAGTTCTTTCCAGCTAATGAACAAATATTCCATGAGAATTTTGATCTATCAAGTAAGAAATATTACGAATCAATAGATCAATATTAACAAATTCAGAAATATAATTCATAAATATTTTCCTCAGAGTTTCATCAAACAGAAACAGGGCGTTAAAGTTATCTTTCAAATTCAAATAGGTAACTAAAATAATTTCTCTAAAATAACTTATGAGATTAAATGTTATCAGGTTAAATAGCGGCACGTGCGTCATAAAATATGGTATATGCAAGCGTACTATGCAAGCCTTTGACTGGAACGTGTACAACATTA
Organism: Eciton burchellii; assembly: GCA_020341155.1. NCBI lineage: Eukaryota > Metazoa > Arthropoda > Insecta > Hymenoptera > Formicidae > Eciton > Eciton burchellii. Next base: position 3,195,870 of record JAHMML010000010.1, on the reverse strand, counting down.
TCACAATCATAATTGTCGATGCGAGCGATGCAAAATTCTGAGTGGTACATCGCAATTTCATTCCGCACATGTACTGATATGCAACCTAAAATGCGATGGAAATATTACTTTCGTTTGCAACATTTACCATAAATTCTCTCGTCTCCTGGTACATTCATGTGGCATCTATTTACCTGCGGGATAAACACGCTTAATATTATCACTGTCAACAGCGAAGTGCGAAATAATTTTGTTTTCGGTTCGAGATACGGCCACATGCCGACAATCGATGATAATTTATAAGCGATATCGTAGTAATGTCTGCAGAATGCATCCATATTTTTATCTTAGCGAGTCTTAGCGACAGATTCGACTAATTCTAAACAACTGACTAATTGTCAGTCTTGCGAGGAACACTTGCTGTGGACACGATAGAATTGCCATATATAAATGTATGCCAATTTTTGTCAATTTACGCATTATACCATTCAAAAATTGACGTTGAAATCTTGTAAACAGAAGTAACGTTTACCTTCTTGAGGCCAAGTAAATTATAGAGAGGAACAGCAATGTTGCAACAACGACTGTACGAAAGCTTTTACATTTTTTGGTCAAAACTCTCCGATGCTGCAGAATCGATTAATGCTTCATTCTCGTGTAATTTATCGTTCCTCTTCCTGCGAAATACATTATGCATGCGTTAACAGCGCAGATGTATCCGTCATGACGGAATTGTCACGTATACGGCAATTTTCGCAACTCAATTGCGTGTTTCGTTGCTCATGATCGATGTAGCTTCTACTTGCGATATCATATACATCGTAAAAAAAAGGAACAGTGTTTTCTCAACACCGAGATAGAGAAAAGGAGCGCTTGAAGTGCCGTCAGGAAAAACGAGGTTCCTTCACATAGAATCTTTCAATCAACGGTAGGTATTATTTTGCTACTACGAGGAATCCAAGATTATCGTCTTGTTTGAAGTCAAAAGATTAGTCTTACACGTAGAATGATACTCGAGCGTGTTCCACTAAATTTTCTGGAAGTGCAGATACAAAATTACATCCGATACATATATTATCAAACTTTTTATCACGATGATAACGGAATCGATGGATGTGATTTACTTGTATGTATAAAATATTAGTGCTACCATTAATCGTCGAATGTCATGAATGATGCGAAAAACGATGGACGTCGTAAATCGACGATGTTAATGTCTGTAAAATATTTAAAACAAGATCACAATGTATCGTTGGAAAGACTATCGTGCAAATCTTTGCTTCAGCGTAGAATTCTTGAGAAAAAGAGGAATCTTATCGATACTTGAGCAACATGGTCTTCATCACTAGCACGACCAACTGATGACTTGATAAAGTATTGAAGAATATTACATCGTTACTTTGTGACTAAATATCTACACTGAGACTTTGTAAGGACATGTATATATATTTTGCCGGCACTATCTTTCACGCTTTTCTTTCTCATGGATTTATCGCATAATATAAATATCATAGTTTCACTTACCTGCGAGAGATTGGTTTTCACGTCAAGATTCTTGATGACGATTTACTGCTTGGTCGTTGAGATTAAAAGAGCGGAAACACATGGCTTGATAGGGTATAGATGACATTTATTTAATTACTTTTATTAATTACGCTACTGATGAACGCTATATCCGTAATAGGTATCTATAATTATGTCGATAATCATGCGTGAATCCGTAGAATGCGTGAGGTCAGCCGCGCGAGTTTTACAGTCCGTGAACGGTGTTACAATGGAATATGCGTATGTAAATTAATTACAAAGGTGGAACAAGAGAGGGGAAAGAGAGAGATAGGAGATGACAGGACCGGGATGGAGAGAGGGTGGGATGCTGTTCCGCGGGATACGCAGGGGTGTCTTCGTCGAGAAGGCGCGCCCGACGAGTTAATTGTCGACCACTGTGGCGATCAGCTCTTTCTCCGCGATTGCTTGTTTCATTGGCTGATCATCCAGCGCGCGGGGGGATCATGCGACTCGACTCTATGCCTACGATTCTCTTCTCTTTTTATGCCCTTCGTTATCGCGATCAGATCCCTTTGATCGCGATGCTTAAACTCGTAACCGGGGCTCGATCATTATCTTCAACTTGAACCTGCCTCGTCGACTATCGACACATCGTTTCTCACTTTGTTGATCAATGAAGATTGATCCACATCAAACTCAACATCATCAAGAGCGATCCTTGCCGCTCCACGCTGACTCGCTTGAAAAGTAATTGGAAAGTTAAATTAACACGTATTCCCCTACGATGGGGGTGACTTCTCTTCTGCTCTCTGTATTCACGTCCGAATTATGCACGATCGCATCCGCGTGTCGGATCGACGCGTTTAATAAGTCGATTCCGCGTAAGCAGACGGCTCGCAAACGCTCGAAAACGCGTTTTACAGAGAAGCGCTCGCTCAGGGCGATCGATTCTATCAAAAGCCCAGAGTCATTCTGTCATCAGCCCAGGCTGAATTTATCTATCGATTCGTAGATGCGCGCGACCTAAGCGAGTGCTATCACGCAACGATATCCTCAAATGAAGTCTCACAAGTGCGAAATAATGATCGAGCCCGTTTTATATACCTAGAAACTTAGCAATATACATATACAAGGACATATGTAACATAAGATGCAATGCTCGATCGGGGAATCGCGATAATCCGTTCCCCTTCGCTTCATTCGATCGGGTCAAAGTAATTCGGGAATAAAATATCATCGACATCCTCCTCTCCGTCACGGCACGTCTCAACTGAGATCATCAAGTCCGCTCTTCTTGGGCGCGCTCGTACCTCTTCGCGTCTTAAAACGAAACAACTACGTTTACGCTTTGGAAAGAGAAAAAAGGAAGAAGAGAGGCATGCACAGAGTGCGCATCCAAGAAGAGCGAATCTGAGGATTCGCCAGAAAAGAATCTCCAGAATCTCCGAAGACTCTCAAGGAACTCGTGTATTCCGCTCTTTATACAAGATTTCGCATCAAGGTATCCCGAACGGTGGTGAGAGAGAGAGAAAGAGAGAGAGAGAGAGAGAGAGAGAGAGAGAGAGAGAGAGAGAGAAAGAGAGAGCGCGATCGAAAGACCTCATCGTTCTTTCGTGTCTCCTCCAAGGAAAATGATTGCTCGTGTACCAATCAATAATTCGCCATAATCGTGTGTGTGGATGTGTGTATGCATGCGCGCGCCTGCGTGCTTGCGCACGTGTACACGCGAGAGATGGATTTCATTTATTGATCTCGTCAGAAGAGACGTCGACTCTCGGCACACACTAGAACTTTAGCTCGATAAGCGATTTCATGATTCACGTACATTAACCGCACAGCATGACAAAATCATCGCTAGGCGTTCAATGAGTCTCATTCCTTTTAAAAAAGCTCTGTGTGTGCAACTGTGTGCGTGCGCGCGCGCGCGCGCGTGTGTGTGTGTGTGTGTACCACGTGTGTACAAAATCGTCGGCGAGACATTGTAGAAATGAAGAGAACGCGTGTCAAATTTAAGGGGGAGAATGCATCTTGCATGAAATACGGAAGCGGTTTCTCCCTTCTTCGATAACGATTGGATATCACTTACGTCATTATGGATTTTTTATGGATATATTGCGATCTCAGCTCAGTCATTGCCTATCAAAAATGTTACATGATACTTCTAGCATTTATGCGCAACCGATTGCAAAGCATTGACGCGAGTGTATAAAGATTCAGACGTAATCGTCATTGCAATGTATATTCCAATGTACATAGCGTACAATTATTCAATAGCATATGCGATACCGGATTGCGATCGACTTCAGTATTCAATATAGTTGAACGATCAACGAAAAAATTTTATTTATTTTAAAAAGCAACATTTTCTACACATTAACGCAAGCAAATGATTAAAATGTAATTTATTATATAATATCATAGTCAAAAGCCTCTAAGAGGATTTAAAACAAGGAATTTCGTCAAGTAGCTTTTTCTTGCGAGGCGTCACGCCTCTTGAGAGAATCTTCTAAAAAAAATACATCGTGTGGCGAGATGTTACAATCGAGTATCAAAAAAGCGATATTTTCCAGTTCAAAACCGCTAATCGCGCAAAATCTCTCACGTTATAAAACGGGAAATTACTTGCGTACATGTTCTTTTCTTTCTGTTTCCTAATCGACGATCGAGGAATAATTGTCTACTGGGAAAAGTTGTTATTCGATCGTTACATTTGCAGAACATCTGATCATTAACCGATCATTAATGAGATTACGAGATCAGCGAAATGCTTCGTAATCGGATAACAGATAAATTGCCCACTTCCTTGTGTGAGCCTGTTCGAAAGATTCGCGCTGAGATCGCGTACTTATCATGGGCAAGCAACGAATTTGGTCCTCTATGATGATAGAATATCAGAATGCATCAACGGATGACACAGCCTTTGTGAACTCCTGTCTTATTCCGCCACGTCCCGTTGGCGGCTTTACGTATCCGTGGAACAATTCTGTTTCCTTCCTCCTTTTGCTCATCTTGACCGGATCTTTTTCATGTCGTCTCTTCGTCTCCTCCAATCGTCCTTGCCTTCGAACGATAACAGTTAACGAGCTGGACTGCGTCTTTTGCACCAGTGATCAGCAAGATACGATGGTCACACAGTCATGCCTTGAAAACTGCACGCTTGAAAAGAATCTTCGAGCTAGGATTGCATCGATTACCGGGCTTCGCTGGATCCATTACGATCAGCGAGTTCCTCTTAAAGCACAATTCTCCAAAACTTGATGCAATCCTGTTGCATTATAATCGATGCAATCGGTTGTTCTCAGAGTGATGCGGAGTTGACTGTATGGCGAAAAACGCGCTCGAGATCACGACGGCAATTGCACAAAACGGATGACTGCAATCGAGAGCATCGTTTAAGGAATCTCACTGCCTAATCGTCGTGTTACTCCTCGTCGTAAAGTTCTCAGGAACGTTACTACATCAATACGTCTTCATAGCATTCTCGTGACGCGCAGAGTAAAATACTCGAACAATGCTCATGACTGCAGTCCGAGGGTAGGTTCGAGCGAATGAACAACAAAGGAATGGACAGGAGACGCAAATTTAAACTCACAATTAAAATTTGGATGTTCAATCGATTCAAGGGGAAGATACGGGCGTCATAAATTTCCGATATCGTGTCCGCCATCGTTTGTTGCTCGTTCATTCGTGCGGTCCGCTTCAAGGATAACAACGTCGATATCCGATATTACTGTACAACATCACGAAAACATCGGTCAACGTTGTGAGAGTCGCGCTCAGAGACCGATGTTCTCGTTGCTCGCAATCTCCATCTCGAAGGTCTCTCTTGTCTTGACATCGTGGTCCTCCTCGTCGTCGCAGCAGCGCGCCATAAAAAAGGACGGGTCGCGCGAGACGAGTCTCTCGCGCCCTTCCTTACGGAAATCGGTCTATGGCATTCAGTTCGGAAAGAAAAGAGGACAGGAAGATCTTACGTGATGGGATGCGACAGAGGCCCGAAGAATTACAAGAAGGAGAACGCACAATGGGGGAGCGGGGGAGGGGAGAGAAAGGGGATAGTTATTGGACTAAGGAAGAAAAGGAAATCGATTGCGCTTGTTTCTTAAACTGTTAATTTGGTCTCGGGGTCCAACGACTCGTGAAGAGTTATTGTATGAAATATGAATCGGGATGGTCTGAGTCCTTCTCAAACCTCTTCGCTTCCTCCTGCATGCTCTCCTTGATCTTCAGGATGGCCGCCGACTCGGTCTGATCCTGCGAATCAACCAACATCAGGCCGGTTACACGTAAACGATCAGGCAAGCCCACCAACCTTGCCCAAAGTTCCGCGCAGCGTCTTTCACCAGCGAGATTCTCTCGGGGGCGGGCGGGGGTGGGGGTGAGGGGGTGGGGGGGGAGAGACAGAAGAAACCCATTCGGTGGCCGCGTGCGTCGAGGTTTCGATAACGGCGCGTGAACGTGAAATCCAGTAAGAGACTCCAGTTGACGTCCCGGACACGTCACGATCATCAGACATACCCGTGCGTCATCCGTGTCGTCGCAATCCCTTACTGGACTTCTCGAGAAGAAGCTCGTCCTTTGCCGGCGTCGTTGCCCGTGTGTGAGAAAACACACGGGCGCGAACGAGGCCGCGACGAAGAGAGAAGAGAGAAGAGAGAAGAGAGAGAGAGAGAGAGAGAGAGAGAGAGAGAGAGAGAGAAAAGAAAAGAATAAAAGGTGGGAGGGAAAAAGAAAAGAAACGGAAAGAGAGAAATCCGTCTTGACCCACGTGAGAAAATGCGCTGGCCGGTGAATACGCGTTAAAAGCGCAGCATGATGGCGGTGCGTCCGTGATGGGGCCCGGGCTCGTGAAACGAAAAACTCCGACAGGATGGGACACTGGAAGGTGTGTCGGTCTCGTTGTTTCAGGAACCGAAAGAAAAAGTAGTAGGACGGTAGTTTGTCTGCTTAAGGGTGCTCTGACCCACAACACATGGACGTTACGTAAGATAGTGAAGCCTGGTGTCGAGCCAAAAATGATACGTAGCAACAACGACAATGATAACGATAACGATCAAACAAATCATGTGAGAACAACGAAAAATTCAGTTATCGCTGCCTGCCCCCCACGTACGCACACCTCATCATAGCTACAAATGGCAAGATGTAGCATAGTATATGAAAACAAAAAAAGAAAAAAAAACGAACAAACAAATAAATAAAGAAATAAATAAAAAAAGAGAGATACTCTAGAGAAGAACTCGACGTGTCGTCCTTCACACACTTATGTACTCCCTCCCGGCGGAGTAAGCCCGCCGCTTCGGAAATTTTCCTTCGTCTATTTCCCGCGTCACGCTCTCGCAATCCATCAATTCGCTTTGCGCTGATGCATCCATGTGCTAGTAGGTCAGTACAGGCTAGTACTATATACAGCTATCGTTTTCTAGTTTCCGCCCTTCGCGTATTTCTCCGAGGTTTCGCAAGCTCGAAGGGATACGCTCCGGAGAACGAGGACCCACGGTGCAAAACATCAATCGTGTCCGATGCGTTTCGTAGCCGCAGCGGCGACGACGGCGTTGCGATCGTTTCACCGTGCAGATCAGTGCGTGATCCGAGGCTCGATTGAATTATTCATGTGATTTATAAAATTAGAACTCTTAAAAGGTCAAAAGTAACAACACTGACTGTGACCAATGGAACGAACAAAGCGACAAAAGTGACAAAGTGAACACAGGTGACGTGTGATTAGCACAAGTGCAAATACTATACACGGAGACAGATAGTTATATATAAATACGATGATAGCCAGCACCCCTCGGAATTGAATAAATCGTAAATAAAAAAGAAAAACGCAATAGTCTCAGTGTAACAGGATTACATTTATTGTCTCGATCTCCCCTGGCTTAGGCATATATTAATTATGTTACCATTCAGCGATAAATTCGGCGGCTTACAACGAGGAGTATATCGGAGTAAAGGTCGGCATTAAGGGTACCAAACTATGTATGTGTACGTGTACGTCCATTTCGCGACAATCTAGGCTGCGCTACAAAAAGCGAGGAGCGTGTCGTCAAAGAGCAGGATTCGATTTTTTCTTGTTTTTTCCGTTCAGGAGAAACAGATCAATATTGATATCACGTAATCGGTCATGCTGATATCTCTTTCTTCCTTCCCCCTCCTTCTCTCTCTCTCTCTCTCTCTCTCTCTCTCTCTCTCTCTCTCTCTCTCTCTCTCTCTCTCCCCTTTCTTTCTCTTTCTCATGAGTCGCGTTCAAGCTTTGTACCCTCAATGCACCGCTTCTTCCCGAGTTCTCGAGTTTCCTTCACTTATTGACTCGTGTACGTCCTCGCATTAAAGGGAAAGGGATTATGCGACTCTCCAAACGTGTGTACTTTCTTTGACATGTAGGTTTAACGGCAAGACGCCAATTCCGGGATACCGGATAAGCAGCGTGCTCTGGAGCGACGACTCGGTTCCGCAAATCGCGCCATGATCCTGAAGCGAACCCGCCACCGTTATTACATCCCACACAGGTATTCGCGGTCGCGACGTCATTTAGCGCGGGCTTATCGCGGACGTTCCCGTTCATTTACGCGACATTAAGCGAGGATTTATATGACATGGCGAGAAATCTGATTAGATTTCACTGCGATCTGGCTTGGCGCGATGCTTGCAACGTCATCAGGAATGATGCCTTGCTCGTTCATATATCTCCGGGAAAAAGAAAAGGAAAGCGGTACGCTGTTTCTCGTAAAACGTTCTCGATTTGTTAAATCCAACACGTCCAAGCGAATCATTACGAAGCATTACGAACGCCCATGAACGGTCAGCGAATGTAATTCCTGCGGAACGATACCAAAAACTTGCAGCGTCTTGCCGTTGATCCCAGAACATGCACTTGCACGTACGCACATTCATTCGTTCTTTCCTCTTCCTGACGTTTTGCACTTTCTCTCTCTCTCTCTCTCTCTCTCTCTCTCTCTCTCTCTCTCTCTCTCTCTCTCTCTCTCTCTCTCTCTTTCTTTTTACATTCTCTCTTTCTTTCATCTACATTCTCTCTTTCTTTCATCTACATGCTCTCTTTCTTTCATCTACATGCTCTCTTTCTTTCATCTACATGCGTTCTCTCTCTCTCTCTCTCTCTCTCTCTCTCTCTCTCTCTCTCTCTCTCTCTCTCTCTCTCTCTCTCTCTCTCTCTCTCTCTGTGTGTGTATTTTACATATAATTCCATCGAGATGTCTCGGCATTATAAATTAATTTAAATATAACTAATAGCAGCACAGTATAGTCCAGTACTGACCTATAATCAATGCGGACGGATGGATTCCGGTAATCTCTCGCTTTTTTCACCTTCATCGCATTATCTTCAATTTTCGTTATCTATGTTCGCTTTTTAAGGTTCAGTACTCGCACGTATTTTACGTTCATACAAAAATATTAACATTTGTGTGTGCCTTTGTGTATGTACGTTTTTATGTTATATATGTTTGTGTTGTTTATGTATATATGTGTATGTGTGTATATATATATATATATATATATACACATATATATATGGATATATGTCTATATAAAATCTTTCTCTTATACTTTCTTCCTCAATTAATCCGTTTTAAACTATTTGCAGTAAGCCATTAGCCTCGCAATAACTCGGGCTGCCGAATTATCATTTGCCTTAGAAATTTGCCTTCAGCATCGCGTAACGTTAACAAATACTCTTAATTAACTACTCTATATAGTGCCGGGGATGAAGATCAGTCTGTTTGACTTTCACAGATTTTCGAATCGGGCAAATATCAACTATCAGAAATGGATTAATGGTGTCTTCCCCTCGAAAACATTCTCCTCTTCATTCTCACGAATGTACGACATAAAACTTGAGCAAATAACGAGATTTACATTAGTTACATTGGTTATTTTACATGGGAACAAACAGCGAAGTTAAGCAAGAGTGACGCGCGGAACACGCGCTAGACGACTCTACGAATTCTCTGAGAGATCGGGTTTAAATAGGAACGACTTTAATCATCGTATTATATCATAGATAATGCTTACGCTACGGAAAAGCGATCGGAAAATAGGACGCGAGTCGACCGTATTGTTCCGAAAACTTGGACATTTAAAGCAAGAATGTGAAAGACCGTCGGAGATACCGAAGCGATGCGCTCTCTCCCTCCCCCATAAGAATTGTCAAATCCGACTATCGCGGTCCATCGCTCGAAGCTGTTCATACGCATTCGCGTATCAACGTATGATAAGCCGAACCGCATGGATGGAACAAATCCACATCGACGTGCCAATAACCGTTGGACATTACGAGAGAGGCTCCAAACACTTGTTTCTCTTCCGCCAGGAGCGAACTGTGAGCAAACGCTGGAGGGATTCGAGATTCTGAGTTTGTCTAAGCTAGCCACCTCACTAAGAAGAGATTCAAAAGCCGGCAGATTTAATTGAATTCAACTTCTGCGACCTGGAGCTACCTTGAGACGCGCAAGGGATAATCGTTGACGCGATTTTTCTCGGATTCAAGCGGAATCATCTGATCTGAGTAAGCGTAGAGAACGCGTAAACGCGCATGACTCTTCTGACGATTGTTAATCGCGAAATCGGTAGCATTTGAGATTTACAATTTATACGACAGAATTCACAATGCGATAACAGATCAAATATCGACAAAAATATAAAAATATACAAATTGATAGCTCGAATCGGATAATAAAAGAAAATGGGAGAATATAGGAATTAGTTAATTATGCGATTAATAATCACAGGACATTTGCGTACGTAATTCTTATCCGTATATGGATATGTAGCTGCGTGTGTAGATCTATGTATATGTGCGTGTATGTCTCGTATGCATGTATATGCGTGTACGTGCATGTCCTCGCATGCATGCATGCGTGTCCTATGTAACAACCTTTTCATAATCTTTTTTTTTCTTCAGGCACCTTTTCTTATGATCTATCTCAAATAAATATAAATAATAGAAAATAATCTTGATAAATCTTAATTAAGACGTTAACTTCCGTAGCAAGTCCTAAGTATAATCATAGTATAAAAAAATTATAAGAACATATATATATACATACATACATATATATATATATATATATATATATATATACACATATATACACACATATATAGTTCTGCAACCTTCTTGAGTATTTAAAGAAAGCAAATATATATATATATATATATCTACGCGGCGAGGCGTACGCGCGTACGAATCATCGTTGTTAAGTATCTGCGCTGTTTCACAGTAGCATCATAATCAATGAAACGCTTAAATGCTAGCCCTAATCGAGTAAGAGCAATCGATAACGGTCGCACGTTGCGGACTGCGTCTGACGCGAAGGTGTGCCGCTCTTTGTTCCAACTTGCCGAAGGGCAATCCTGGAACCACCGACGGTGCACTAGATGTGCATGATGTGCTAGATTTTATTTTGAATCTCTGATTTAAATCTCTAAACCGGCACGCAGCATAAAACACGTGAGAACGCAGCGAACTTGCGAGTACGACGCTCTTTTCTTCGCATTACGCGTATATATAACGCGGCGCCACGTGTAGAGTCTACGAACTCGGGCATCTACGAACTCGGGGCTGGCTCCAAGGCGACTTGACTTTTTAAAAAAACTGTCGAGAATACAGAAGGTGCACGTACGTGATTACTGATAACTCTCTGCGCCACGCAAGGAACATCCTGCGACACCGCCACTTCCGAATCACGACGAGCCTTCGCGGATTCGACAGAATAACTGAAGATCATAGTTAACACGTACGGTTTCTTCGCTACCAACGACGACTTCCGCTTGCGAGAGAGAGATCATAAGCATAAAGAAGCTCTTGAAAGTTATTGTTTTACCGTTTCATAAGACGTTAAAACGATGTTTGAGATTCACATACTCTGTTGTACTCAATAATAATTTAATTTAGATTTATGATTATATTTGAAATAAATAAATAAATAAATAAATAAATATAAATATTCTGATGCTGTGCTGTTCTTGATTTCGGTCTCTTAAGCGAACTTTCAATTGACCGAAGAATCGTATCGTTCTCACTTTCAATTACCGTGAGAAATCGGCGAAGTTTCAGTTAAGTCGGAAGCGAACTTGCCGTGACTGTTCCTTGTTTCACATCCTACTGATAATCCCATACAGCAACATATAAGATTAGCATGTAAAATCGTTTACGCGAAATTCAAACAAAAGTTTGATTACCTTGTCGCACGAAAGTAATTTGGTATTTCATTATATAAAGCACGCAGAAAAAGTTCGAAAATATTCTTAAATGCACGGAAATGTACAAATTAACTGCCACACACACACACAGAAATAATACAAGTAATAACACTCCAATTCCTGCATCGAAACAATGACTTGTTTGGACGTAGTATTAAATAAATTAAGAGAGCATGTGTTTTATATAAATCATCAGATATTGATTTTTCTGCTACAATAATTAATATTCTATTAATATAAACGTGATTTAAATCTCGTCATCTTTCTGCCCACTTTATAACTCGTTAGACATACGGTTAGTGCGATAGTAGTTAGACGCAATTTCAGCGAATACGGTTATGACAATATTAGATGCGACCATAGATGACGTTGATTAAATTTACCAAAAAACCATATCACGCGTGATTAAACAAAACACCTCTCGAGAAACTTATAGGGATAAATGATACTCCGTAAAGAAAGCATTAACAAAAGCCTGTTGGAGCAAGGCTAAGGATAAAATCCCTTAAACGCGACTGAACCCATATTATTTTAGCAAAAAAAAAAAAAAAGATACGTGAACATCCGCCTGATATTGATAGAAGCGCTTGTGGCTGTTAATTGAGATGATTAGAAGGGCAATAAGTTATGATGTGGATCCGTATGCCGCGTCACGTGAAAGACAACGGTGTGATAACTCGAAGCGAAGACTTTTGAGACTCGGTCACGCCGTTGATAACGATACACACATAAGGAAAGATCCACCGGCAATACGCCAACATACAAATCCACAGCAACACGTCGAGTGACCATTAGGAGAAGTCAAATAACCTGAGCATACTCACATTCTCACCAGGAGCTCCAAATCCACTCAGATTATAATCACCCATTCCGCTGCCGCTGTCTTCCCGTGGTGTTCCAGGCCCACCATTCGCCGGACTGTTCTTCATTCCATCGAGACCGTCACCGTTCAGAACCGGACCCATCGTATTAGGACCCATGGGTCCCATTGGACCGCCTTCCGGTCCACCACTCATTGGAAAATCCTGAAACACGAGCGTAATTTTAGTATTGCGCAAACACCTTGAATGTTGATCCTAATTATTTTTATTGCGTTGCGAGATAAATCAGCACTCAAAATATACAATCCTGAATTGAACGAGAATAAAATTAAGAAACTTGACAACAACTTGAGAAAATTAAGAAAAATGACAAGAAAAAAAAATGATAAACAGTATAATATGCTGTTTAATTACTTACACCAGGCATGTTTCCTCCAGGTACGGGCTTCATCATAGTGTACATGTTTTCTCCTCCGCTATTGCTGCTGTCTTGTGGGCTAGGCATAATAGGTGTACCAGGTCCTGGTGGACCTGTTGATCCGGGTGGTCCTCCGTAATTACCCGGTGATGACGACGAATAGTTCATTGGCTGCAGCGCAGAAAGAATCCAAGATTAAAGATGTAAATTTTATTCTTAAAGTCATATTAACGATATCTAGGGATGCATAAAAACATTTATACGCTTCGTACCGTAGATGTGTTTGGCTGCCACTGTTGTCTGCCGCCCGGAGCGGCCATACTCATCGGTGGCATTCCAGGACCTCCTGGCCCACCCGGACCAAGCGTGCTGTTAGGTGGCGGACCTCTCATGCCAGGACCGTAGCTGCCAGGACCCATAGGTCCCATGCCCGGTCCTCGTGGAGGATTCATTCTTGGATTCATGGGATTCATGCCCGGTGGACCTAGGATGGGAAAGCAGAGTTTGGTATATCCGGCAGTGTTAACATCTACATGTTCTAACTCTATGTTAATGCTGATTGCTAGAATACAATCTGTGGAGGATCTAACGGCAAATCGTGGAGACTTGTAAATTCTACGATATAGCAAAACTAATTTGTGTGATAAGTCTGTGCTCTATCGTGTGCGACGTGACATTAGGTGCAGACACAATGTGCCGAAATAAAATCTGCATGCTGCGGCAAAGTCGAGCACGAGATGAAGCTAGTGGATGACATGGCGATCAAGCAATTGTCACCACGTATAAATTAACGTAGTGAGAAAGCTCATGCTGAAGATAGAGACAGCATTGCGCAACACACAATTACATACAATCATTAAATTACATATCAGGAAAAAAAAAGAAGCAAAACCCAATTTTTTTTCTCTCATTGATTGTACGGTAATTAAGAAATTTAACTTTAGATATAAAAACGACTCCTTACTGTATACAATAGCGCACGGTCACGTAATGTTGGTCGAAATCGACATATAATGTTGGTTAAAATAATAGAATATTTCTTAAACACAAATAACACGGTCAAAGATCTATTTGTTAAACAGAAACATGTTAAACACAAACACAAACACAAACATCAGCCTATCTTTTCTATCTGCATGTAGCATGATCCTATGATATATGAAAGCTTCCATTCCATTTTAGAAGTTAGCATAAATATTTTATAACATATTAGCAAATATAAGATATATAAAACGATTTTTATTGCTAATTTAAGAATATTCGTTGCCTCGTGAAAATTCAGTAAGAGGTTTATATATCTACGTATATAGTTACTGCAGCCACATATATTACACATACTTTGATTCAATGTGATATTTTGCGTGCGCATATCAGAATTCTTTCCTTGACGAAACAACAAAGATATCACAGAACCATCGTGTGGTGCAAAAAAATAAATTTTTTGTGAGTAACATATACATGTACACCATTTGTTATATATATAATTTGTTTAAAGTATTTTAATTGCGATTGTCATGCTGGATGCTGCCAGTTCGAATGAGCAAATTATTTTACAAGAGAGCAAAGCCGGTGTAAAAAAAATTATCTTATGCAAATAAAAATTTGAAAAAATGAATATTAAAAAGGCAAGGAGGAAAAAAATAAAAGTTAGGCTTGACTAAGTCATGTGAGTGTGATTTGGTTGCTGGGTTGCTTCCTACCTTGCCACCCTACAAATTCTCCAGCTTCGCCTGAGGAACACAAGAGCACACATTAGTACGGCAGGKAGGTAAGATCGGGTTCATGGTGGTAAAGCCTAGTTATTTTGCAGTGGTATAGCAGAGAAAATTATTCCTGGATTTAATAATTATGTAAGTAATTCGTATATTTTGCCTTAAAAGCTTTTATCTCTTGGAAGTTCTCGAAAATTGGAACAAATCTTGTTGCGGACATATATTATTTAATGATACGAATATATAATTAATTCAAATCATCTTAACGAATCATTAGACGAATAACTCATATTTTAAAAACAGAAGATTATTTGTTCGCAAACTGCTTCGAATCTGAATTATGAAATGACGCTATCTTGGAGGACGTATATGTGTAACGATACAAATTATTCCTTAAAAAAGTAAAAAGAAAACTATGTAAAAGCATATAAAAGAAAACATTTGAATAAAAAAAACTATCGAGATACATATTTACATACTAATTACACAAAACTGAATATCTAGCAGTAACAATCGAACCAAACTACACCACTGCTTGTAACTAGACAATTCAAAAACCAATCCACTCCACATCACAGCAATCCAATCCAATTTGAAATATTACTTATTCGTTTATTGCTGTGTGGTTTTTGGTACGCATGCGTCTATACCATTCTCCTCTCGCAATTCTCGTCAATGCCAGAAAAAATTAACGTAACACTGGCATATAAATGATCTCTTACCTTGCCTAGTAGGATCCATGCTATTTGGCATCATTGGCTGTCCAGGTGGCTGTGAGAAAATCAGAAATATAATTTAACTTACATTCTTGTATAATACCTCACGTATGCATATGCGCATTTTAACATAAAATGTAAGAATTAAAATAGACAAAAGAATTAAAATCTATATAGCATTGTATATAGCATTGTCTTATCATTATAATAATAAAATCTTAATTAATATTTACATAGAGTGTTTTAATGCTCACCCCGTTGAAATCATTTCCCATTTGTGGCATACGTACTCCCGGTCGTGGTCCTGGCGGGTATCTGGGACTCATAAACTGCAACAGAAATCAGATTTTCATCACATTGATCGCGTGACCATCGTTTACAATTTGCGAAAATGTAAATCAAGTATTCGTAAAGTGTCAGTCATGAGTACTATACACAGAATTGACTAGATATAGTATAAATACCAGGCAGCCACAATAAGCAGTCCGTGAGAGATGATAGGCCATAAAATATGCATTTCAGTCAAGTTCATCGCAGCACATTAGTCGGTTATGTCATTATAAACATACGTTCCTCTTTTTTTAAAGCATTCTCCAACAAACGTGAATCTTTTATCGTACAGAAGACATTTCACAGAAATGAGAGGTTCCGATAAATTTTGCGCGATACATTTCCATGTATATCGCGCATGTATCATAAGCACGTATCACAGAAACAGTTATAACGATCATGATGTACGTAACACAGTTATAAATCTCCTCTATACCATGACATGGTGCGATGACACAGCAGAACAAGTGATTCTTCATGAGTGAGAGTGTGTGTTGAATGAGGCTTACCTGAGTGGACATCATCTGCGAGTGTGGGGGCGGGGGTGGCTGGGGGTGCTGGGGGGATGGCTGTGATGAGGGGTGTGTGGGCGGAGATGGTCGCATTGTCGAGTTGTTCTGCAACAAGCAACGCAAACGACAGACATGTAGCAACACTGCGATCCAGGCAACAGCTAGACTAGAAGGCATTGGGGATGATTCGTGTTAATACTATGTCGGTCTCAGCTCTTAAGAGTTACCCGAAAGACGAAAGTTGTAATTAGGAAAAATGATTTGCTAGGACGGTGTCTCGGTCTGTCGTTTCGCATCTTCCTGCTCTTTCCTTTTTTTTCTTTTTTTCGTAATTACAACTCGCACGTGAAAATCGCTTCTAGCACTAAACTGTGATATGAAACATACAAAGGAATACAAAAAAATGCCAATCAATAATCAGTAAAATGTACAACATTACGTAGAACGTAAAACTTCATTGGAAGAGATATGATGACTCCTAAGCATTACAGGAATCTATGTTAAAGAGAAATCTAGAGAGAAACTGCATTGTTCATATGCCACGTAGCACTTCATTTTTATCTAATCTAGTAGGGGACGGCTACTTTAACAAGCAATAGATGCATTACTCTCATAAATTATTTCATGTATATTTCATGTATATTTCATGTATATTTCATGTATATTTTATATACCTATACGTAATATATTCATATTTTGATACTTTTCATATAACAGATAATCGATGATTATTATCATCATTATGAGCTAAGAACGATATTAATTATAAACAGTATGTCATATTTCTTTCACGTGCGTTAAAAAATATAAAAACAGATTATTTATATTTTCATAGAATATAAATAAAAATGATTGAAGTATATCTTTCTTCTATATTTCGTGTACAATTGCAATATCTTGCAATTAGATTTGACAATTGCATTAAAATCATAAAATTGTTCAATTATATACATATTTATATATGCATCGTATACGTTGAAACTATAAGTCGTTGCAATTCCTTTCACAAACTAATGTATGCAATCAATCACATGTGATATAAATTAATGTAATTATTAAATTTAAAAATATTGATCATAAAACTGATGTGATCATGAAACTGCTGCTTCCCGAATAGCATGAAGAAATCGTGAATCATTTATAAAAAAAAAAAAAAAAAAAAAAACTAAACTACTAAACTCTAAGCAGGCTTCCATGTTAGTTGTCCCAGTCTAAGGAGCATAATTCTTAAGCTGGCTGTGCAATCAAAGCGAAATTCTGTCAGAAATTGTATCCTGCAAATATGAAACGGCAGATATAAAATAATCTTGCGAATAAAACAGCAATATCTATGATATTAACGACGTGTATCACGATGCACAGCCAACACAAAGTATTATACTCTTCATAATATGCTCACTGTATCATGATATTGTGCTAAATAAGTATTCTAACATCCATATGATCCTGTTCTTCATAGAATTTCTAGATTTGCTTGATGCGCCAAGGAGATGAGACAGTGAAGATGGTACAAGAACGCACATACAAGTATTAGAGAGAGAGCAGAGAGAAAGTAAGTACATATATACAGTATAGACAAGCATGACATAAGAACGATCTTTCGAATGTACACTTGTTTCAAAACGAAACGAGTTGATCACGTGGCTAAAGCTAGTGTGTTTACATTTATCGGTGATATAGGGATACATAGATATGTTTGATCAAATAAGTATGCAATATGTAGAAATGTATGATATATATAATGTACAAATCCGTTTTCAGATCTAAGAAAAACGAATTCGCGAAAGACAATGCGTGCCTGTCACAGATGGCTTGTATAAGAAGTTCTGATATCAGCATCAAAAGTATCCGATTATAGTTTCTTCACTATTCCTATTTCCTCTTTATCTACAACGTTAAGATCTTCCTGTTGCCTATATTGCTATATTCTTGCTTATGATTTTTACTTTAAAGTAAGTCTGATTATTATTCTGCTTCGAATGAAGTATAAATTTTAAATGACAGTTATGTATACACAACAACGACAAGAGATATGGCTATGTACGTATATAAATCAGATTATGTGAAAAACTCCTCACGGTTTTATCAGAAACATTAATATCCATTTTAATTTTTTTATTCTTCGCAAAATCCTTGTGCAAAATCTATCCAAAAATATCTCCGAAAAGATATGATTCTATAGGCCATTATGAAAGAGATTAATCGGAATCGAATATAATTACGTGATCATTGATCTAGATCAAGTAGATATTGTTTACTCTGTAAGCACAGATCGAAGAAGATGAATGATATTAAGACATTTTGATATAAAATAAAATAAATAAAAACTCACAGAAAAGAAAGCGGGAGGCATGGGACCACCTGGCATCCCGTCAGTTGGCGGCAATTGACCGATTGGAGATGGGGCTGGTCCAGCATTCTGCAAATATGTTGCAGTTTTAGTATGTGATAGGAGTTAATTTTTCTTGGAAAGAAAAAGATATCGGAAACAATC
This sequence comes from Eciton burchellii, assembly GCA_020341155.1. Taxonomy (NCBI): domain Eukaryota; kingdom Metazoa; phylum Arthropoda; class Insecta; order Hymenoptera; family Formicidae; genus Eciton; species Eciton burchellii. The sequence continues at coordinate 3,177,158 of JAHMML010000010.1, read as the reverse complement.
TATAGTTTACAAAGAAATTCGTCTTGTAACAAAAATTTTTCTTACTAGTGTTATTTGCCAAAAATCTGATAACTGATCTAGATATATTTTATACGCGTCTTAATAAAAAGAAGTTCTATGAAAGCTTAAGATCTAACGGGTGACTAAGAAATATATTAATTTAGTATAAGTCTTTGGACATACATGTGCTATGCCGTTGACGTTGTAAGCACTGTTTACAAATCCCTGCAACAAAATACGCATGATAAATAATAAGCGACACAAGACTATTGTCTATGTGATATGAAACTATGTGATATAAAATTAAACTAGTTGAAATTTTCTTTACAACTTATGAGACAATAGCGCACAGATTATATCATCACATTATAATTATAATATGGCAATTACATAGTCATGGAATGCTTTGGCCTCACTGCTGTGTTCGCAAGAATCTCTTCTTTCGGGTGCCGCGCAATACAGGTCCCAAAAGACACTGAAACAATTTCACATAATAATCACTTCACGATTAAGTTATAAATACAAATGTAATGCAATTGCAATGTAGCCTCACTTACCACCACCAAGAGTGCAAAAATCCAGGTGGCTCGCCGAGTGTAATATTTTTCTCCCATCGAATCTAGCAATAAACAATATCATGGTTTGCTTACATTTCGAAATTACATTCCGATCAGCAAAGAACTGAAATGCAGACTTCTTACCTCTGATAGGAACGTTTGTGCAGCTTTTTGTGCACCTACGTGCAACAAATACTCATAAACGTAAAGCGCCAATCTGAAAAAGATCGCAACGTATCATTATAAACGTATAAAAAGAAAGATAAATGAATAAACAAAAAAGAATTTGAAAAAAAGAGACGCGAAAGAATTTTCGGTCGAATTTTCAAACGGAGGAAACGCAGAATGGTCACTCAAACGCCGATTGGACCTTTCCTTCGGTCTTCCGGATAATTTTTTTTCTTTTTTCTTTTACTGTTTTAGAAAGCCCCTACTTAACTTCAAATAGCCTCTGCAATCGACTGCAATAGCATTTTCTTACGAGGTCGTCGGCTTAAACGTAAAGTTAATGTCGACTTTCCCCCGCGCGTAGGCAGTAACGCGGTAATATATCGCGGGGAAATGCATCGCAAAAATTGAGAGAGACCGGCTCCGCCGAACGATACAAACATGGCGCGGAATTACGCCGATTCGCGAATCAGAGCGCGTACTCCTCGGTGACTGACAGCGCGCGCGGATCAATTGCCTTTTACGAGAAAGCGGGTTACTTACGCCGCTTAAATCCCGGTTAAACAATTTCCCAGCCAATTTCCCGGGTCAATTTCATCTCCACCTATAATTTTGCAAATTCAAAATGGCGAATTTCAAGGATTCTCTCAAATTTTTCCGCTACTCATATTTCCCGTTACTAACGCAGTTAATCGGAGCGATTTGCCGAATCAGTTTTGATCCGGATTACAATTTTTTATTTACGCAGCGTCGATGATTTCAACGCATCGTATTAATGATTTTACTTAGTGATGAAGTGCTATTCTTAGTTCCAATTTTTAATTTTAATCTTTTCAGTATTTTATGATAAGCAACTTCGAATAACGCAAAGTGCAAAACAAAAAGCTGCGAATCATTGAAAAGAAAAGAAATCTAGCATAGAAAATGTAACGGTAATACTGCGCGTCTTATGCCATAGATAAAGAATTAATATTACAGATAACATGACTTCATCGACTATCAATCGATCGACAGGAGTAAACTCTCGAATTGGCAAATGGCTCCGATCGAGGTCGCTTACCAGTTAATTGACTATATAACCTAACTTTCTAAAACTATAGCTGGGAAGATCGAGTGGATTTATCCTGTATATTTTGCCGTCACCTACATTTTGAAAGGGCTGTATCATTTCACGCCGAACTGTATCGTTTCGCGCCATCGTGACCCGAGTACACGAGAGTAGAGATAGAGAACTCCACGCTTGAAACGGTTCTTACGGTAGCGAGATTCGCGACGATTTTTACTTTGCATGCATCAATTTCTCGTCTGGTCGAAATCGAGTGCTTTATGCGTCAAGATTCGAGAATTGATCAAGAAAGGGGGAAAACAGGAAAGGGACATCGTAACGCTTATGAATAAGAAATGAACAAAGAGAAGAATAAATGAACAAATCAGCAGTTCATCAGCCATCGGTAAACTGGATTAACCCGACGAACCGGGTTCTCTGGTTGCGATATACGCGAAGTACACGCTCCAAGCGAAAAAAACCGGCAACGTCAAGAAGGAAGGGAAATCGACGCGGCGGGAGAGGGGAGACTGCACGGGAGAAGAGTAGAGGAGGGGGACGAGGAGAAGAAGGGATACGAGAAGGAGGGAAGAAGGGAAGGGGGGAGGAGGAGGAGGAGAGGAGTCAGGAGGATGCTCGAGAAAAATGGAGTTACTGAACGATCAATGGCCGGCGGACTTTTCACGATGGTACAGTCGATTTTCCGCGCCCCTCCCCCCTCCCAACCCCCCGCCGTTATTCTTTTTCTCCCTTTTCTTTTTGTTTCATTTCTGCATACGTACTTTTCTCTCGCCTGAGAGTCCGAGGGCACTGATGATCCTTTTCCCTTTGCGTACATTGTCGCTGTAGTGGCGGCCGGTCAGTTCTTCCAACGTAAACACAAGTGCGCCGTCGTTGCTCCGCTGCACAGCACGAATGAAAAGGAACGGAAGATCGCAGGGACCTCTCGTGTGCGCGTTGTACGTCCGTATATGTACGCGCGTTTATGGTCAGTAGCGTCTATCTCACTCGATCGTGAGATCGCAACGGTAGTTCCCTTCAACAGTACGCCACTGTTGCCGAAGACACGTCGTGTGTCTCAAACAAAATGCGACATATATATCAAAGCGAATAAGATGCATACACACTTCGGCACTCGCTCCCTCTCCGTCTCTTTCCCTGTCTCTGTGTCTTTCCTCTTCGTTTGTTCTGGAAAGGAATCACGATAGGTTCAGTCTCTTTCTCTCTTACTCTAACGCTACTCAATGTGCACACAAATAAAATGCAGGGTATATTCGATCCCACTTTTAGTCGCGTCACATCACGAACACGTCGGTGTCACAGCGCCGGAGTGAAGTGGCCTGCTGCTGCGCGGTACTAGAGCGACACGACGCGACACATCACGACGACATCGTCATCGTCCTCGCAGTTTCAGGTGCGTCGCTAGAAGCGCCTCGCCACATCATTATCATCGACATTCTCATCCTTCTATCCTCATTGTTCTACTTTCATTTACCTGCATATGCGATCTTCCGGTATTACTGTGTTACCCTGTTGTCTGTGCGCGCGCGCGCGCGCGCGTATGCCTGTCGTCTTCGATCACAACACTACCTGATCGTCGCGCGACCGTATCGTCGTCGACCTCTCACTTCATACCGTAGCTCACTTCACTCCGTCTGCTCCTACTGGCACTAACCACCGGCGGTGCGTCGCGTTCTCTTCCCCCTTTTTTTTTCTTTCTTTTCGTTTCGCCGCGTTTCGTCTCGTCTCTCCTCGCCGGTCTGTACCTCGATACACCGTATCCAGATCGTGTCGGAAACGAATTCGAGTTTATGTCCTAATCGTCGTCCTTGCCGGTACCGTACGCGGCTTTCGGCCTCGACGAATCTCGCTTTGTCGCGCGCGCGGCCCGAGAGCGTCTCGCAACACGGAGAATGGCGTTTCACTGTGACCGCACGGTCTACATAACACATGCGTGATCTCGGCGCGCGCACACACATACACACGCACAACGTACGCGTAACCGAGCGCACCAATGGTGAGCAGAGCGGTCACGATGGAACGGGTAGGGAAAGGGGGGAGGGGAAGCGGGTGAACTTACCGTCGTGTAAACACGAGCAAGTTCGAAAGTGTGACTCGCGTAGCCTCGCACACGCCGCACGGGGAGTGTGCTATAGATACGTACTGTTCTAGTCTCTTTGTTGCTTGACTCGCTCGTTCTCATGCGCTCCTATCGTTTCTATGATCTTCTCTCTCTCAATGTCTCGTCGCATCATCCTTGTCTCCCGTCACGAGCTGGGAGTGGTGCGCGCGCATCTGAGTTTGTTATGCCAGGGCCGTACGCGCCAGCAACGAAACGGGAGGTGGGTCCTCTACCTGCGGTAACATGATTTTTTTTTTCATATCGATACGGACGAATCAATATCCGCAGTGCATGCATGTCAAACGAAACCTGGGCGAGTTGTACGAGAGGTTTTTCATGAAGAATTCCTCGATAAATACGGTTTCTTTCTGTCGCGAAAAAATTTTCGCGCTCTTCCGTCGATAGTTGATCGAAGATGGCAATTTTCAGCTGATATCGCGATTACGAGCTTCCAATATCTGTCAGAGAGATAATAATGCTCGAGTGCTTTATGGGATATCGAAATGTAAAGCTAGAATTGCGAGATAACGGAATGAGAACGCAGTCGTGTCCGCATACTGCACAGGTTGCGCATTCAGTGACTGTTTCCCAGAATTTCTACCTAACTTGTATCTATTTGTTTTCTTTGTGATCTTCAATCCACTTTGCTTCTGGAAAATAGAGCACTGATGAAAATAGGGCTTAAGAAAAGTATTCTCATTGAAGCAAACTTTTCTTTTTGTACATATATATAAACAGAATTTTAATATTATGTTGCATTATGTTATCTCATAAATTATCTTTAACTCACAGAAGGTTAACGATATTCAAGATTACCAACATTGCTATCTCGTTTTGCAAAACAATAAGCCACGTATTTTACATCTTTCTTGATTCTTTGCATCATTGATCTCAGATTTAATATCGGCAACAATAAACATACGAGAGAATCGTTGCGGGATAAGCTTGAACTGTAAGCCGTCACGTATTACATAGAAGGCATCGAATATTCCACGCGTAGGAATACCAGAGATGTTGGAAAAGAATCTCCGCTGCGAGCATATCGCGAGATACATCATCAGTATGGAATGATTATTAAAAATGCGGCGATATTGGGATAGGTCGATACCTGGAATTGCAATAAAGGCGCAGGCGTAAAACAAGCGAGAAATTATATACGCGACGTATGCCAGCAACACATAGTTGAATAAAGGATAAACCCGTCCCAAAAAGGATCTCCTATAAAGGTTGGAAAGGGAGACGAGATAACTATAGGGGGAAGATGGGACTCTAGGTTATTCGCGCCCGCTATTGATACGATCCTGCGATGCAACTCGGCGTCTGATTGGACGGCGACCGATGCACACACTGAGCATAACGTACCAGTGTCGACACACGGTCGAGAACTATCGGCGTGCGTACATCGACGTCCGTTGAAGCGGGGGAGGAGAACGACGACCAGGAGCGAAGAGGACTGAAGAGCGGAGCCCGATTATGCCCGAATGTTGACGAACACGTCCGACGCGAAATAGTCGACAATTGACGCGATAGAGAGTTCTGCGAGAGGGTAGCGGGGCACGGGAGGAGGCACGCTGTTCTCTCGGGTGAACTGCTTCCCCTTTTTCAATTTTACCACGCGATCGACGTGAGTACCTATCAGCCTGGTGGCATCGCCAGTCGGAAGAAAATCCGCGATTCTTATTCCCTGTTCCGGCGTTATTCGATGAGCGACGAGAGACAAAAATGACGTAGCCGCGGTGATCGACCCGCATCGATCATTCAATCGATCCTTGTCCCTTTTTCCCCTCTCCTGAAAATATTCTGTAAAGAGAGAGAGAGAGAGAGAGAGAGAAAGAGAGACCAACGAATGCATTGATAATAAATTACACGAGGATCGAGTCGTATCGCGGAAAGTTCTGTCGCGGCCTCACTCGTCTCATTCCTTGCACGATTCCTTTACTAGCTAGAACTAAATAATCTCGTAATATTTTAAGCTCGCGTGCACTCACGTACACGTCCCATGGACGGTCCGGGCACGATCACGTGGGAGGAATTCCTCGAGAATGCAGAAAGGTTCCTCGCCGTTTCTAACAAGCTATCGGACGGATGGGAGTTGCACGGGGACAAGGTACATCCTGTGTTACACGTACTATGTATCCAAGTCCCGCTTGCTCGCGCAAGTCCTCGCTACGTGCGATGTAACGTGCGTGCCGAACGGATGTAAAACATCGCGAATGAAATCACGTCGATTGTTGCCGTTAACAACGCGCCGTTATTGTACACGGTGCTCGCAATTGCACGTTGTGTACGCCGTCCATTCGGATGGCGTAAAATTTAATAATACTTTACGCCATCCGAGGCATGGCACTACTCATGCGCGATGCGGGCGGGAATCGAGGTAAAACTGCGGCACCACTTGAAAGCACGCCAGAAAGTTGGCTCGAAAAATTAAATTTAACGCTTCGGTGCGATGCGAGGTTCGCGAACACATTTGGGGAAATGCCGCTCCCGCGTTCCCCTCGTAATCCGATGCTGTTCGTATTTAGGGTATTCCTGGACAAGCGTATCTGGCCAGGACGGCCAAATGTTTCGTACAGCGGAGCGATCGCGCTGCGGCAAATGGCGAATCGMCCGCCGCCGACGACGACGACGACGACGACGACGACGACGACATGGTGGAATTTCACGTGGAGAAGGATCCGCAGGAGGCTCCATCCGTAATCGAGGTCGAGCCATTCATCAGCGAGCATCACATATTATGGTCCATGTCTTACGGCGTTCCAGTTCTCTACTTTAACGGATGGAAGTCGGGTAGGGAATCTTGAGCGCGCATTCGCAGAAGAACTCGGACATATTCGCCAAGTATCCTCGGGAGCATCTTCACGAGTCCATTCGGAGGAGATCACCCCGCGCTTCGCCCCGTGATTCGCGGGATCCCCGAAATGAGTCGGGAAATTTCCGGACTCCCTTCCGGAAAAGAAAAAGAAAGAACTTCCCCCTCCTCCCGAGTGGACACACAGCGGCGGCGCAATTCCGGGATTTCGAAAGTTCCAGAAACAAACGGCGGGCGGGTTCGCGGTTGCCGCAAACATATTCGTGCTACCCCGCTCGCATGCATGCATCGTTTATTGATTGTAAACGCAAACGCGCACTCGCCTATTTCAATATTCGCACAGATGCAATATTCCGCCGGCATATAATTAATTCCGATAACACCGCCACAGCGCCGGAGCGAGCGGAAATGCGTCATGCCGTTTAGATTAATTGGGCTGATTGGATTTCTTTTTTTCCTTTTCCTTTCTTCCTTTTTTTCTTTTCCTTCTCTTTCTCTCTTTTCCCTTTTTCCCTCCCCCTCCCCCACCCCCTCCCCCGGGTTCACCCGTCAGCGAGAAGGGACAATTGTCGTGAGAGGGACTACTCGATGCTCCGTTATCCCCATATTCTCCGTCGCCATATTCCCTGCTTTTTTTTTCTTTTTTTAGATTTCCCCGGCATGAACGCGGTGAGCGTGGACGAGGCGCAAATGCTTCATGGTTCCAAATTAAATTACATGGAATTATCGCAGGCGGTGCACCCTATCACTGGTATCCCGTTCCTGCTGTTGCATCCGTGCCTGTCGCAGGAATTGCTGCGAAGCCTGTCGAAGAGGTGAGAAACGTCGGGAAGGTAGCGCGTGCTTTTCGGTGATATTTCAGTGGGTATGAAGGGGTACAAAGGAGAGAACGCAAGGAGAAACAAAGTAAAGCGAAATAAATAATAGCCCGCGATAAAGAGATGCGCAAATGTTGCTCGCGCAACGATAAGCGGAATATTGCAGTTGCTCGCTACGAATGTTGCAGCAAGAATAAACTCGTCAGCTGGCTGAGCTGCATGGCGTCCGCTGCTCTAAGTCTCAAAATACATCCGGATTACTACGAGCTGACTACTGCAGCCTGAAAGTCATCGCGTCGCGCATCTCTGCGTGAAACGACGCGAGATCAATGGTGAGACGTCCGAATGAGACCGAGACTGATCTACGATCTACCGAGTACACGTTGATAAATAACAAATAAATTTATCCTCCCCAGAGAAATGCCTTTTATTTTTTATGTCATTCCTCCTACAACGGAGCCGCACCGTGATCGCCGACCGTGCGGTTATTTACCGATGACCGGTCATTCGAGCTGTCACCAGCTGTAGCATCTATTCCTTCGCGTTTCAGGATTACCCGCAAAGGGAGTACGCGCGAGTAATTCCACTCGCGGCAATCCCGACAGCAGCGATTCGAGGAGAGTCCGCGAGCGGACGGCCCGCGGCGGCAATGATGGCGGCGAGCCGCGGCGGATCTAGCATTGACCCACGGTAGGCCGGGTAAATTGCACGCAATTGGGCGCTCATTGCGCATTCAAGCGCGCACAAAGCGATGCGGAGCGTGGAAAAGAGAGCAAGCGGGAACAATTAAGCGCGGCCGCGCCGGCAATTAATTCGCGCAAGGACAATTCCGACAGCTGCTCCTCTTCACCCTTCGTCGGGAATATTTATATTTCCGACGACGGCGACAGCGACGGCAATGGCATTTTGCATATGCTATTGAATTACGCGTTGTAATGCATCTCGCTCGTGATATGCTGTTTTTCCCCTACTCCCCCCACCCCCCTCCTTCGAACGGGAAAGCATCGCTCGGAGAAGCTCGAAGAACCGTTAGCGCAAGGTTGACCCTGCGCCTCTGTCTCTTGTCGCGACTCTAGATTCGCGAATGCGCACGCGCACGCTATCCGCAATCTGCGACTGGATCCGCAATCCGCGTTGGTCGTATCATCACGACCGCCACCACCGTCGTCACCACCGCTGCACGAAACTCCACGCACTACCGATAATCCCGTTAGTGTCGTCCTTCATGCCGGGTCTCGAGTGCCTCATGGGTCGCTGCAAATTACGATGACAGGAAAATGCATGTGATGATGTTATTCATGGACATCGCTCGCGCCGTTTCACGCCGGTAATCGCTCCTCTCTCTGATCGTAGAAAAAAAAAGAAAACGTCCGCAAGATTATTCGTTATTCTTAGTAGCAGCGAGCGAGAAGTGGGGAGAAGTGTATTTTGACTGAATGGGGCTCACGAGGTCCAACGTTCATCGAGGAGAACGATCGTGGCGATCTTTGTATGTAGATCACGCACGAGGGCCAGCGCGAACAGCGACTTCCCATTTATCAAGCTCGGCCGGCACTCATTAATGTTGACCGTGTATTTCCGTTAGCGCGGCCTGAAAGATCGGCCCGTTGCCGTTAGGGGGAAAAAAACAGCACGATCCCTTCTCCATGCGGCCGCTAAACGAATGAGTAATTGAGCGGTTGCTCTCGCTGCGCCAGTTTACGTTGACATTTGTAACTTTGGCGTATACACGCTCGGTAATCTTCTCGCTGACCCCCCAACTCGCATCGAGTTTAATTGTCCAGCCGAAATGACAAACGACAAAATTGAAATACGCTACGAGCGTACGATATCGTTGTCTCGTATTCCTCAAAGTATTCCTCAAAGCGATTAATCATTTCTGCACAGTGATCGGCATCAGCTCTTGCTGACGAAGCCAGGCTATCCTGGCATGAGCTAATTCTGTGTGCAAGTATACACGCGACATGTTCGTCCAGATAGAATTATGAAGCAAATTGTGGCGGCGTTCTTTCGAATAAAGAGTCCTATTCGCATCCCTGTTATTTCTCAATTATTTCTCGATCCGATGATACTTGTAAAAACTCTGAACTCTGAAAGCAAATGCGTGCATCGGATTAAATATTCGTTTATTTTGTCGTAGCGCCGGAAGCTATACGAATATAGCTCGACAGCGGGACAGGTGCAGCGAGCACGTGAATGTCCACTGGCTCCACCTATAAAGGCCGTGATTCGCGCGGCTAAAGAGAAAGGCCCGCGTTCCCCGCGCTTTTTGAACTCGCACTTAGCTCAAATTACTGCGAGCTCGGCACTATCGGCGCGATTCGATCTCCCATGTGCTCTCGTGGTCGACTTCACGCAACAGGAGCTAGCGGCTCGCTGCGCATGCGCGTCGCAGGTAGTTTCGCGTCTCGCGCTCATGCGGGATATGGATCGTTTTCTTGCACGCGACAGTTTGAAAATTTCTATCGGAGCGCCATTCAAAGCAGACAAGGAAAAGGCGAGCCTACTCGTCGCCACTTGTTACATTTCTTGGAGAAGAGACAGTAGTCTCTCCCTCTTCCTTTCTCTCTCTCTCTYTCTCTCTCTCTCTCTCTCTCTCTCTCTCTCTCTCTCTCTCTCTCTCGTGTGATATCGTGTCTTCAAAATCAATAAGGAAGAAGGAACGCAAGGAAGGGTACATTCAACAGGAGGGAGAAGACGAAACCAACTCGTGGAAGAGGATTCACCAGTTGCGCGCCAAAGACCTCTACATACTCTTCCAACTTCGTTCAGACTGTATCAGGGAAGAATAACATTACGCGGTACGTATATCTGCCATTCTCGAGAGTGGCTAGATATCTCCTGTCGCCAGGATATCTCCAAGATTTGCCGGAAGGTAACACCGCCGGCAATCAGATGAGGCTCACGAGCGTTGGTCGAGCGAATGGGCGCGAAGCGGCGGCAAAATCCAGCGATATCCGGTCTGAATTTCAGGCGAACGGGCGTTATATCGATCCTCATGATGCGCCGCGTGGGCAGTACCTCCTGACATCTGATTCGTTGGGTCCGTCAGACGGAAATAGAAGCGCGCAGATAGAAATCCGGGTGACAATGAATTTGCCATGGCGACCGCGCGAAGCCGGAGCAGGAGGAGGGGGGCGGCAGGGCTGGGGGGAGGGGGAGGGAGCGATGAGGGATGGGACAAGGAGGAGGAAGAGGGTGGCGTACCTTCCGAGGGACGCTGCTCCCACTGTGCGACACGCAAACCGCTCTCTCGTCGCGAGAGTCATTCACTCCTCCTCTCCCTCTCCCTCCCTCTATCCCTCTCTCCCTCCCTCCCTTCCTCCCTCCCTCCCTCGCTCTCTCTCTCTCTCCGGCTGGTACGCGCCCTTACTCGACTCTCTTGACCCTTTTAGCGAGTGACATCCCCGGATGGATCGCCGATTAACGCGCGAAATAACGCGAGATGAAGAAGATAGAGTGGCGGAAAGGTCTATCGGAAAAGTAAACGGAGACCTAAGAAGACAAAGGAGAGAAGATCGCGCGACCTCCGTGACCTCCTCTCCTTCGGCGATCATTGAGGGTACACGTGCGCGTATAGAGAACTGGCCGAAAGCGAGCGCTCGCACGCCCGTGGATCGCCCGTGATTTTTTGCCCGACCCGAGCATGATACGCTTGTGGATTTATCTGTCTTTCTCTCTCTCTCTCTCTCTCTTGCTCTCGTCGRGTGCGCGTCTCGTTGCGCTCTCCCGCCGCAACTCCACCCTTCTCTCACGCGCTTTTCGAGCGCGTGGCAATGGACGTCTCACGCGCGGCTCTCCTATCCGCCACACCGCGCGCGCTATAAAGAAGCAACTTTACGCCGCGCCGCCACAGTCTCGCGAACGTCGCCGCGTCGCGCGCAACCGAGTCCCTGGTACTTTTTGCCAAATACGAACGGCCGCCAAGCAGGACACTGTAATCGCGAGACTCATCATAAATAAGCACGTATGTTGGTCCGTTAGTTGGTTCGTTCGTTTGCACGCGGTGCGAAATATTGTCAACAGCAACCGCGACACGAGTTACGACACTCGCGGCGTGTAATCTCGATACAACGGTGCTTGATACACAGGTGCTTCGTAATGCCTTTCGATGACTGACTTGAGATACGGCCCGATAATCAGATGCTGTCCGCAATAAAGCGTTAGACATACCGGAGAGTAGACCGATCTCGCAGCTACTCTCCGGAAGCTGCTCCGAGTACCAAGTGCAACGTGTTCTCGCTGCTATTTCGCGTACGACTGTGCACGCGACTCGCCGCTCCGGCTATCCGCGGAATCCGCTTCCCGCGCGGGTTCATTGCGTATGCAAGACGCTCCGATTCGATCGCGTTATCATTCCCGTCGTAAATCAATTTGCATCCCGGTCACGTGGTGTTCCCCGCATAAACGATGATAATTTCCCTCGCCGCTCGCGGTACACGCGGTTCACGCGGAGCGTGTTATTTATTAAGCGTGTCGTCGCGAGGCGAGTCAGTTCTTTTAAAGCCGTGTAAAATCCGTGAGTGAGAACAATAAAAGCTCCGGCAACAATAAATTTCCACGCGTCTCATCGGCCGTCTCATCCGTTGATCGCCGCGATTAAAAAATCTTGTCCGCTTGTCCGTTCGAAAAGAGCGATTAGGAAGGAAGAGTGCTCGCTGCAGCGAAGAAAACTCTCGTGTGCAGTTCGATGCAGCTCGATGAACGAATGCGAACGGCTACGGGCTCGATGAAGGTTATCGGAATTGATCGGGAGCATGGGACGGGCGAATCGCAGGCATCCTAAATTTGGAGCGAGGGCTCCAAAGGGACATTTAGGGCCATCCATAGGTAGTTCCGCGCTTGATTGCACGTTGCGTTAAAGGTTCGTGCCGGATCCGAGAGCGGCTGAAGCGTGAGACACATATATGGCGAGCGCCGACAGATTAATCCGACAGCCGAGCTCTTCTATGCCGTAATTAAAGCTGTCAAACCACTTGAAGCGTCTCGTCATCGCCGCAGGCCAGCCTCCTTCGTCGCGACTCCGCTCGGATCCGCGCGCGATATGCAAATTTACATCACCTGATCGCATCGCGCACGTGTAGTCGCGCTATCACACGACTGCGTGATGATCGCGGCGTTACTTGGCAGTCGCCAAGTCGATTAATCAAAGAGCAAGTATCAGGCGTGAAATATAATCAGGCGGGAGAGATGCAGCCGGTTTGCCAAGATGCTGAGGACGTTTTCTGTTTTCATTCGCGCTGTCTTAGATAGGACTCGATCTAAGGTCCATCGGGATCTTTAGGATCAACCGCTCATTGCGTGATTGTGTGTTGGACACGTGTTGCTCCATAGATTCCGTATCCCCTCTTTATGAAGCGATCATTAAAACGCTGCCCAAGAAGGAGGGAGGGATTGCTGTAAATCGGACAGTTCTCGCGTTTGTCAACGAGTGCGAGAACGCGGTCATCAGCATCTGTCGCGTTAAGCATCGCCAGCGATAATGCGAAAATCCGATCGCGCGCGTTCTGTTTGCGCTTGGCACTCAATGAAGAGCGCCTGTTCCCGACATTTCATCCGTTACGTAAAACGTGACGGCGATTACTGCCCGTTAATGTCGCGTGTGCGATCACGAGCCACATTACGATGATAAAAATAAACGGCAAAGATGAAAAATCCGATAAGCAAAGTCCGCGAGGCCGACTCGATGAGCTTGTACTCTGACCGACCGAGATCCAGCGTATTCTTAATGTTGCAGATAACACAGGCCAGACGATCAGTCCAAGTATCAGCGTAGGCGTCGCACCTTGCGAGCCTCTCAACGGGTGTCCAAATTTTTCCCTCCGAGCTCGTCGGAGTAGCCGAAACTCGCAGAGCGTTTGTCTCGACGGAAGAGAGAGAGAGAGAGAGAGAGAGAGAGAGAGAGAGAGAGAGAGAAAGAGTTCATCGTGACGGAAGAAGTCTGATTTGCGGAGCGAGGGTTGTATCGAGCGTTGAGCCGAAACGAGAGAAGAGAGGCGATCGCCGAAGCGGCGATCATCAACGATCAAGTGGACACAAACCGCCGCCGACAAACAATAGAGAAACCTGCGGCTTCCGATGGGGTCGTAGTCGCCGTAGGTGCGTATTCGTGACGGTATCGCGATGATAGGCTAGCCGGTAGCGGGCAGGAAGAGATCGTCGCGTAGGGGGAGATCGCCATAGCTAATCGTACCACCCAAGGTGGCACAGATTGAGAGCCCCATCAGCACACATCCTCTCCTGGCTAACGAGATAGCCAGCATCCAGTTCTCGTGCTCGCTGTTACGCCGCTCCTCGCCGATCGTGTACCGTGTACCGTCAATCCTCTGCTAGGAGGAGCTACCGGACGCTTTCGATCCGCGGGATTCCCCGAATTTATGCGGATCTGCCAGACACAGAGATCACACGGTGCTTGCTCGGTCACACGAGCGAGGAAAGAGAAAGCGAGCGAGAATCGATCAGGATTAACGCCGGGGGACATCGCAGCGTCTGATCCTTCGTCTCCGCGCATCCTCGACCTCTTTCCCCTTCGTCCTTCAGCATCACTCATCCTCTCGGCTTACCGCGTCATCCGAAGCATCATCGAAGAGACGATACGACATCGTGTGAGAGACACCGGTGAGAGAGGAAGGAGAAGCGGATTCGCTCTTGGCGTCCCTCGCCGATTCAACACCGGAGATCCTCTTCCCCTCTTTCGTGCGCTACTTCCGGCTAAGTGGAAGTGACGCTCTATGTAAAAGACTGCCGAGTGGTTCTCATTGGGACGCGCAGGACGCAGGAAGCACATCATGGAAGTGGCAAGCGAGCTGTAAGTAGAATCCTCCCCGATTGCACCGGACTCTTGTTGCTTTCTCTTCGCGTTTCAGTCCTCCTCATTCGCCGCGAATGGCCAAGAAGCTACGATAAACTCACTGATACGCGACGAAAGAGCGATCTTAATATACCGATATACCGATATACCTCATTATGTCTCCGTCTGGTTCCCAAAGTGATTTGTTCTTGCTCGTAACGGCTCGTAATTATTCCGTCATTCATTTGTATAACATTATTGCAAGACGAGTTATCGCTGACAGACAGGCTGATAATCATGCGCGACACGTGTATCGAATAAACGCTCTGCCCTCTGCCATTGCCGGACCTTTTGACCCAGTTTTCTCTGGAATTCGTCTGTCGGACGCAAGACAGAACACACGCAATTTCCGATAAGACTACGTCTTTCGACATTGCGATTCGGCGACTGACGCTCCAGATCCGCGTCGTCGCAGATTTCTGCGTGCCTTTGCAGTAAAATCGTCAACCCGCGAAACGGGAGGACACGAGCCCTGAAGACTCGACTCGACTCGGCTCGGCTCGCGTTTAGCAACGCTTTCAGCGTTTCCCTCGTTGATTGCTCCAGCCTGGATCGTCATACATGCTCGTGGGATGCATCCCAGACATTTATCAGCTCGCGTTGATCGCGTAACGTTGTTATCAAATCGCGCGTTCGTTCTCGAGCAAAGTGGAGCCCAGCCGTGCGCCATGGCGAACCATGCACGGAAGACTCGACCTCGATTCTTCCTTACGGCGACATTGCCATGTCGCGAAGCAGGAGCGCTAATTTATTCAGCGATCGCCGATGGCGCAGCTTTTCGATCTGAAATTTAAAATCCGCTCCATAAAAATCCACGCCGGGCTGATAAGCGGCCGCCCGAGCGCCGCGAGATTTCTTATCGCGATGTGACGCGCGCCTGAACTTGCGCGCGCGTGCGCGAGTTCTGATTTACAGCGAGAGAAGAAGAAAAAAAAAAAAAAAAAAAAACGGAGACGAGAGATCGGAAGACATTGATTTTTTTTTTGCCGAAGACCACGCGCGTGTGTGCGTGCGTGAGACATTTATCTCGTTACGTTCCGCGCGTCGCCGCGCATCGGCAGACACGCGACATGTTCGGTGTTGATGTTACGATGCGCGCCGGGTTACGCAATGCTTTGCGTATTACAATTTTTACAGACTTATCGGCCGTGTTGCCGTTCGGAATCGCAGGTTGGACCTCGGCGTGGGCCTCAACGTGAATGGCGACCAGGCAGACCGGCGTATAGTAATACGGCGTATAGTAATACATGTGCTGCAGCACGATCCATTATACGCCGCGTCGTGTATGTCGCATTCAGCGACAACGAGAGATTCATTGGCACAGAATTCTATAATGGCAACAGTGGTGCTTGGCGGCTACTCATTAGGTCATTGTTAGGCTCGTTTCTTGCGATAAGCAACGAAGAGAGAGAAAGAGAGAGAGAGAGAGAGAGAGAGGAGGCTGCGCGCCCCGCATAAGAAATAGTCGCCAATTGCAATCAGATTGTGCGTAGATGCGCTCGCCGCAGCTGCTCTCGCAGCACGCGGGCCAGCTTGTGCACTTGTACGCTCTGAAGGTGCACGCTTGCCGATGCAGGTTTGCCGATCTGGGGCAAAATTCGCGCGACGGAGTTCAGGAGAGATCTCCCGATCGTAATTTCCCGCGTAACGCGCGCTGATCCAACATCGCGTTCACGTGTTTCGATTTGACGGAGTTGCATTTATCGCGTGACAAATCGCGGGGAATTCCCCCTCCGGATGAATTCTGTCGCGCGTTAGAAACGTGCCTGCATCTTGGGAATCGCTCGGAAGGCCTTGGATCATCGATCACGGAAACGTAATACTCCGGATCGGGAATTATGAAAATGAAAAACAGCGATCGTCGGGAATTAGAGATCAGAATGTACTTGCCGCGGCAGAAACGTAAATTAAGGCCGAGCGCAAACAAACAGTAGGCGCGTGTAGGCGGAAACACGCCGATGTAGGGCGTTATCGCGGACGCGCGATCGCGCGGCGCGCTCTACGTTCGCTCTACGTTTATCCTGGATGCGCTGATAAGGAAATGCGTGATTCGCCCGAAGCGCCTGCAATTGCGCTGAATTTATTCGCCATCTCGCGCGATCCACGCGGTCGATCGAGCTCGACGACGCGTCTTCGGGTACGCTTCCGCATCGCGCTCGCGATCTACTATCGGCTTAATGAGCCTCGCTTTTAACGAGCCACGCGACGTATCGATTCGGAAGCGGCGAATCGATTCGCCGCGCGACTTTCCACGATTTTTGATAACGCGGAACACCGCGCTGTTGGCCGGAACAACTCAGGGAACTGCCGATCTCGCCGATCTCGCACCCGGTGTCGCTTTCCGCGGGAACCTTGACATCCTCCGATCTGAGACGTACGCCGGTGTCGTGCCAGCACGCGTAACACGTGTCAAACCGGTTACCGCGCGCCGATTATTCAAGCCCGGAATAATGAATGGCAAATGTGAAATGGGCGAATGCGCGAAGACTGCGCATTAAAATTTCAATCGAAATCTCACGGCCAACCGTCGAGCCAACCCGAGTCAAATCCATCTGCTTCTCCTTTTTCTTCTTCTTTCTTTCCTTTTGCCTTTTCTTTTTCTTTTCTTTCTTTCTTCCTCTCTTTTCTTTCGGTCCCGCCTCTCTCTCTTCCTCTCGGACGAACGGCGGATGTCATCGCGAGATGCAATGCCAAAATTCGTGCTGGATATTTGCGAGGCGGCAGATTGCCACGTTGAATGAATTATCGGGCGGCACCGGGAGCGCCATCTTTTCGTTTTCCTTCCTGTTATTAGTCTTTCAAACGTATGAAAAAGAGAAGGAAAGAGAGAGAGAGAGAGAGGGGGGGGAGGGAGGGGGGAGGCGGGAGAAGGAAGTCGGTCCGCATTGTAAAGTTTATATCGCTTGTCAGGCGTTTATTACGTAAGCGTATAATAAAATCACTAAAGATAATTTGGGATTTTCGTCCGAGCCAATGTCACGTGTAACATGACGTTGAAGAGCCAAGCCCGATATCGTCATCATTCCGCAACTCGGGGCCCCCAATAAACATTGACCGTTCTGAGTTGCTCTTAGTCGTCGCGAAATTATGCAAAGGGGAATTCAACGGGCGGACTCCGCGAAGCCGAAGAATGGCTTTATTATTCCTGTCTCTAATTACGCTTATGCTGCGTTGCTTAGTCGTTGGCCTCTCCGCTAACAAATAACAGTTCATTTTAGCGGCGCGAGTTTCTCTAAACATTGCTCGCTCCAAACGAGCGCCGTTTTATCTTTTCCGCAAAGTCCACGTGGTTCCGTCTGGCTCCCGAGAGCTGTAAAACATCCACTTCCGACACGACTGGTCGCGAGGCTGGAGAAAAAAATGGCGCAAACTGGCCGGTCATTCGAGACGATCGCGTTAGCTACGCGGCGCGATGATGCCGCCTCTTAATTTCGTTGGGCATTTAGCGCCAATTCGCCCCAATTGAGCGTAACGTGAAACCGCGAAGGAAGAAAAAAGAAGAAGAAAAAATAAATAAATCGGAGGGAGGGGACACCGGGGACAGCCGGCGACCGGGTATCGGAAGTGTCGCGGGTTCCATACGACGTTAATCCTCAGGGACGGCGGAGTTCTTGGCGGACGATCGTCCGCGATCTTTCAACGGCTGACGATATTACGCGCCGTGCCCTGTCACGCTCCGCGGCGTATTAATTAGCGCAATTAAAACGGAGCGGTCTCGCAGCACTCGCACGCGCGCACTCGCTCGCCTCGGTCTGTCTGTCCGTCCGTCTACCCATCACGATCGACGTCGAATTCCTGAATCACTATCGCGACATGATTTTCCACGCGATTCGCTGAACAGCGAGGATGACTGATGTCTCGTCTACTTGCACTAGTGCAAGTACACTAGACAGTAGACTAGACTTGCACTGGACACTAGTTTCGCGGTTGCTTGTTTGTGTCTCGTCGATACTTAATTATGGATAGTTGCTTAGATCGAGGAACATGCATCCGAATTGGAAGACGAGGCTCTTCTTGGCCCGCGCCTAAGGATAAAATGCGCGGGATAAAAATACAGGTCGCGCCGTTAATGGGACGCGCGAAAGTAGGACAGTACTCTCACTGACACCTACACTGGCGCTAGTTATTAGAGCAGGTTCGGCCGGAACTGGTGTAAGATGAGAATCATGATGGGACCATCCGCCAAACAATCCATGATGCGCGCCCACACACGCAAGTCGCTGCGACTCATGTTTCCCATTGCCTTCGGAGCCTTTGTGTAGTCTGAGACGTCGTCCCTTTCTCTCAGTCTCTCTCTCTCTCTCTCTCTCTCTCTCTCTCTCTCTCTCTCTCTCTCTCTCCCTTTGTCCAACTCGTTATTACGTTAACGCAATCACGGAGGAGGTCGTTTGTTAGTGGCTCATGATATCTAAGCGCGCGGCGCCGTCGTTACGCTCTGACATTCATGCATATCTCGCACGCATGATCCGGAAGATCAAGGAAATGCGTGCTTCGGACGGGAGAGCTCGATCTTCTAATGATCGAAGATCATCTCTGACTCATTAGTCAGCATTGGCTGAACTCTCGGAGATCTCTTTTCCCGAGTTCAATGACGAATTTTCGGAACTGCGTTCGCTGTGAAGCAGCATTGATGCCGTCCAGCGTTTCACCGGCGGGGAGGAGGGGTCGCGGCTTAAGCTGACGTTAATATTGGTTAACGTTAAGTGCCATTGGCGGTGTCGGAAGCGCGTTTCGCAATTAATACGACGGTATTCGAGACGCGGACCCGGTAATCTACGATCGACCTGGCTCAATGACGCAACCGAAAAAAATTTTACGTAAGTGCGATATCCCTGACCGGCTTTCGACGTGCGGCACGTGTGATCCGCGTGTGAAAAACCGGCAATTGTTATCGCCGCGGTCGGCTAATTGTTGCAATGATCCGCGAGCGATGCGATGCGGTTCCTTTCCTTCGGACAGAATTTCGCGGTTCGGACGAGCCGCGTTTCTGTTTGAACAGCTCTTCTGGGTCCACGCAGACGTCGCGGTTCTTGGCTGATTGCTTGTCGTGCTCTTTATGCTACGCCACGCGCGTAATGACGATTAATAGAATTCCGCACTTTGGTGCGCTCTGGAGCGGTCCGATGCCGGGAGGAACGCGCGGCTAACAACAATCGCTGCGCAATAGTACACACGAAGTATATTTATTTATATCGCGCGATGAGCCTGGTACAAACCAGGGTAACAACGCGTAATCGTCTATTAATAATCGGAGACATTTACTACGCGATCGCGATCCGAAGTTGTCTCGCGCCCAGAGCACTGATTACCGACAAGCGAAGTAAAAAAGGAAGGAACCGAGCGATCTCAGCTGAGCTAAGCTCAGCATCGAGCTGGCCGAAGCGGGTCGTTAGCATGTGTGTTCCGTGGCGATTAATGAGAATTTTCCATACGCTACAGCGATTTGCAAAAATGGCATGCGCGCGTCATTATCGGATTGAGCGATAAGCACGATGGCGAGATGGATGGTATCATCCACTTGATCAGCTTAATTCCGTAATAACCATAAAGTCATATCAGCGAAAGTGATAGCCATGCGCTTCTTAATTGGCGCAAATACGTTCGGGCGGCGTTCGCCAATGAAGGATCGACGGAATGTTATCTCGAGGCGTTAATAGCGTTCAGCCGTTGACAATTCCAGCGCAGTGCGATGTCTTCTCTCCTGTCAGCTCGGTCAAGGCGCGACATGCGCGGGTGATGTCGATACTTTTGTGCGTAATCGCTGGTTGTGCATCGCGGATGCACACATTGGCAGTCTCGCCTCGGCAATTTCCCTCGATCCGCTATGAATTAGCGATGAATCGCCGGCTCGATCAGCCCGAACGCGATCGCGTATGAGATTTTTCGAATCGAGCTGTCGCGTTTTCCTCCTCGTGTGACAATCACGTGCAACTCCTCGCGCAATTATTGTGTCGCCGTTCTTCTCCCCAGCTATTTCCTTGTGGATGCCGCTGAGATTGCCATTCTACTCGCTTGGGAGACCTGGAAGATGAAGCTTGTCAGCTTCAAATAACCAGCAGTCCTTGACTGCTCGTGCAAGAGACTCGATTTTCGCGAGTTGCCAGAGACTTGACGTAGATCTATCTTGATGTAGATTGTTGTAGATTTATGTACTGCCGTTACTACGTGAATTGCTATTGCCAATAATCGCGGAACGCGTAAAACGAGCGTTAACATCGTGGAACTACATACGCAAGTGTTAATAATCAAGACAAATCGTACCTTCTGTTTGAGAATAGAATAAAATGCGGAAGAGTGTACCCCGGGCGTGACTTGCCTCGCGAGATTCGTCTTCGATTATTAACTTGTCACGGTAGAGGCTTAGATTGGCGGGTTTTTWTTYGAATTTTTGCCGCAACTGAGATGCAAGTGAGATGAACACTGAGGAAACAGGGTAAGCGTTATTTATTTACGATACAAAGAGATATTTGCGACGATAATAAAGATTACGATGATGATAAAATTTTTGAGAAATTTTATTGTCCGCTGCACTCGAGTGCTAAAGCCTGCCTATAAAACCATAACATTCTTCGCGGCGTATCATCAACGAAAGACCTGCTGCTTTATCTATGTCCTCTCGTCATAAAGTGCACGATTAAGAGAAAATCTTGCATTGTGCTGAGAATGGACTGATATGGATTCAGTTGAAATTGGTATCTCCTTCAATGCCGCTGTAAATAAAATCCCGCGAAACTGTTGAGCTCCGTTGTTAAGTACTGTATGGTTCTTTTTATCGTATCGTTAAACTTGTTCATTGGATGGGAAGAGATATAGCCCGTAAATTTATCAGTTGGAAAATTCTAAAGTGTCCAGACTCTTTGATTTTCTGAGACTTCTAGGCTGTTTATCGTCACCAAAAATATTTCCTACATTTTGATACACGCTAAATACATGAAAAATGCATTATTATCATTACACCATTGCATCGATTGATTGTCAACATGCGGACCAATGTCTGCTAAAAGCTTCGCATGATTGTCTCCAAGGTTGATGCTCATGCTATAAAATACAAGGAAAGTCGCGTTTACTGCCGACAAGATTAATCTTACCCGTCATATTTAGCACGTCATATTAGCGATAGTCACCTTGAAATTGGCACGTTTGCATATTCGACCGCATACGATATCTGTCCAGGCTTAAATTCAATTAATATCGCTCGCGTTATCCAACAATATCCAATCTCATCCGCAGCTATGCTGCCCTCCTGCGAGGGGGTTCATCGTTTTTCATGAGATTCAGAATTAGACGTCTCGCATCGCGAAGACGTAGCGAGACTCGCGCAAGTTTCATCGCGCAAGTTTAAAGAAGTGAATTAAAACGATATCTGTTAAGGTCAACGTGTTATCGGTGAGTTATTCGTAATAGTAAGTCGCAGCAACGTGCCGCTTATAATATCTCCGGCAATTCTTGCGAAAACTAAATCGCGACGAGCCTAGCAGGCCTCGTGTGAGAAAAATACATTTGCTCTTTGCGTTTCAGGTCACCGCTGTCGGGGGCGGAGAATCAGGGCAAAATCAAGGAGAGGAGCTCGTACTATCCCCAGGAGCCCAGCAAGAGACCGCGCACCGCGGCACAGAAAGTGCGAGCATGTCTGAGCCACAATGCATTAACTATACTGACCATGAGCGGCGTGATCGGCGGCGTGGTACTCGGCATAATTCTACGAAATGCGCGGACTGACAAATGGACACCCCGCGAGATCATGTACATCAATTATCTCGGCGACCTGTTCCTGCGAATGCTCAAGAGCTTGATCCTGCCGCTGATCATCTCGAGTCTGGTGTCGGCCATCGGCTCCCTTGATCTGTCACTCAGTGGCAAGATCGGCGCGCGCGCGATCGGCTATTACATGGTCACGACCATCTGCGCGGTCATACTAGGTGAGCGAGGCCTGTAGTAAATTTCTCTCGTGACTCTATCGGCACGTTTATTCGTGTGAAACCTTGCCCGAGTCCAGGCATCGAGACTTTGGAATGAATTTTGTCCACGCCTCATGAAAATACTCTTAGAATAGAGATAGAGATTTGAGTTTCAAGTGCACAACATCAAGCCTCTTGATATTGTGTTTCGACACGAGTACGCTTAGTAGCTTAGCGCTGAGCGCGCCTCGGGGTTCAACGGGACGATTGCTCCGCATCAGGAGGATCTCGTTTCTCGCGTTTCTCTTGGCATGATCGCCGCGAGACGCGGACAATGCAAATTCCTCGGAAATGGTAAACGATGCGGCAAACCGCTGCAAAATGGCACAACCCCCGTACGCCCGCGTATCTGGTGACGGGAATGCGCGTGCGATAACCCTGAATTCTCGTGATTCATCATGATTAATTAGAGAGAAAATCGAGCGCGAGCAGCGCGCGTTCAGCAATGCGACCGGCACAAAGGCGGCTATCTCGAAGTCTGCGCCAGATATAATTTTTCCACTGCAGCCTTGGACAAATATGACGTTTTATTGCGTTAGTCTCGGAAGATTATGTGTAACCCGGTTATAAACTCCGAAACTCCGCTTATTGTATGCTCAATTCTTTCCCTGCCATCAATTCATCTCGCAACGTCATCGCACCAGCTGGATATTTCACTTTCCTTCGCGTTGTGCCATGTTTACGTCTCCGCCGATTTTTCATATCTCCCTATTACCACCTATTTTAATCAGCCGCGTCCTCTCGATTAGAGCGACACGTTTAATTATATTTTAATATATCGTGGAATATCTTTAAAAAAAAACATATCAAATGAGTAACATCGAAACAATGGCTTCACCCGGCTTTAAAACTGACTTTAGGTATGATCCTCGTCGTTTCGATCCAACCCGGAGTCGGCAGCTCGGCTTCGAAAACGACCAAACCCGCGCAAAATGTTTCCACCGTCGACACATTGATGGATCTGGTCAGAAACATGTTTCCGCCGAACCTCGTACAGGCCTGCATCTCGCAACATCGCACCGAAAGCGAACCACCGGAGGGCAATCATAGCAGTAATTCTGATTTTTGCGATAGAACGATATTTTAATTCAATGTAACGAATTAAATGTACACTGATCTTATCTGGTAGTTCCTATGGACGAGTGGAAGCTAACGGAGAAACAAGTGTCCGGTTCCAACATCCTGGGACTGGTTGTATTCGCGACAGTGTTGGGTATCACTCTCAGCAAAATGGGACCGTCAGCCAAGCCGTTGTTGAGCTTCTTCGAATCGCTGTCCGGCGCCATGATGTTAATCACCAACTGGGTTATCTGGTAAGATCATTAGATGCCAATAGACGTTTTCTGGAGTGTATAAAATTCTCGAGAAAAAGATTTGATTGCCTTGTTAACTGCATAATATGCAGTCGACATCGTTGCGTAACGTCTCGCGTAATGAAGCTCTCTATCTGCATCGTTAATTTGGAATACCGACACCGGATGAGACGATTAAAGATACATAGGAACCTACTTTCGAAGAACTCGCAGTATTTCCTGAATATATGCATTACGTGCGCAGGTTGTCGCCAATCGGCGTCCTCTCTCTGGTCGCCGCCAAGATTACGGAAATGAAATCGCTGGATGAAGTGATCGGCCAACTCGGGATGTACTTCTTGACCGTGTTGATTGCCCTTCTCATACACGGCTTGCTGATACTGCCGGGAATGTACTTCCTTCTCACGAAGAAGAATCCATATGCCTACATATCCAACATGGCGCAGGCACTCGTCACTGCTTTCGGTACATCTTCGAGTTCGGCGACGCTGCCGATCGCCATCAGCTGCCTCGAAGATAGGAACGGCATCGATCCGCGTGTCACCAGATTCGTCATGCCAATAGGCGCTACCGTGAACATGGACGGTACCGCTTTATACGAGGCCGTGGCCGCGATCTTCATTTCCCAAGTACGCAAGATGAGTCTTTCCTTTGGCGAACTGATTGCAGTAAGGTGAGTTTTCCCGTTTATTAAAACTGTTACATTCCATACAACATAATATCTCGTTTCATCCACTTGATGATGATGAACGAAGAACTCTCGATTTTGAACAATGAACAGAAAAAAGAAAATATTGAATTTTATTACGCGTTTCCAGATTTAGCAATGATTTAGCAGTGCTATGATTTAATAAAGGAATTAAATCTCTCGAAAGTTACAAAATCAGACCCTGTGTTGATTTCCATGAGATTTATTTCTTTTATATGAGAGACTTTTATCATTCATCCAGTCTTATTTCTGATACATACATCTAACGTATACTTGTTTCAGTATCACGGCGACTGCTGCCAGTATCGGCGCAGCTGGAATTCCGCAGGCTGGTCTGGTGACCATGGTAATGGTGTTGGATACGGTTCGGCTTCCGGCCAACGATGTATTCTTGATCATTGCGGTCGACTGGTTACTGTAAGTTGCGCCTCTTGTATATCGCGCCTGCCACCTTAGGAATTGGAAGTTTTAGAGAATGCGCCTTTTCGTTTATAGGGATCGATGTCGAACAACGATCAATGTCATCGGCGACTCACTTGGCGCAGGAATCGTCCAGCATCTCAGTAGGAACGAACTCGCGTCGTTACCGCATAACGCGCAGCAAACGCAGAACGGGGCTGATTGTCACGCGACCACGTCGATATGATCTGATGTGCTCCTGCCGATACCTGTGACTTGCGTCACTGACGCAGTGACTGATTGTGTCACTTTTTCGCCATCGAAGGACCGACCACCCATCCACAGCGAACGTATTGGCGCCTCGTCTATCGGAATCTAATTTATTCTGCTCCAACTTACTCGCGTGAGAATCTGGATTTTCAAAAATACAAAGACGATTAAACGAAGTAAAATAAGTAAGCTTAAAAT
Organism: Eciton burchellii; assembly: GCA_020341155.1. NCBI lineage: Eukaryota > Metazoa > Arthropoda > Insecta > Hymenoptera > Formicidae > Eciton > Eciton burchellii. Next base: position 3,151,939 of record JAHMML010000010.1, on the reverse strand, counting down.
TCGTATACGATAACAGAATATTACTTTATACGGCCGATGTCGTGTCTGATTTCATCGAGCTATTGGAGTTTTATGAATCATTCCGGAATCTTGAGGCATGATATGATGCATGTATCACGATTTCAGTAGTGCAATACGACGATGGCCGATGATCGACGAGGTACGATTCTGTGAAGTGTTCTTGCGTACTCAATAAGTGTTCTGTTTTTATCTTAGTCAAATAATCGGTTTAGTATTAATTAATCTCGTACGAGATAGACGAACGAAGGGAACAATAAACCCCGTCATATCGAACTTGCGCACTGTATCTTGTCGTATCGTTATATTCGCGATAAAAGGAATGCGATGGATCCCTGCAGTCTCTCTTCCAATTGTCTATATATACTCGAAGACTGTAAAGATTACTTTTTAGTCGCTCGACAACGTCCGTTCCGCGATACGTGCGCGTGGTAATAACGGGGTCAACCAGATATCTGTCAACACGTAGCTTGCAGTGCGAGCAACTAGCGTCCCTCGGATAAGTTGGAAGAATTTCGTAATATAATTTAAAGCAAAATCTGAAATACATAAGACGCTTGTAAGATGCTTGAAACTAAATATTTCTTAATTCTAGTAGTACCAAAAGTAGATGTCATTGAATGAGATCGTGCTTATAATAAGCGTATAGTATACATATATATATATACATATATATATATAGATCTGTATACGTATACAGATACCAGACATATACCATATACATATCTGTCTTCCATCCTCGCGTCTCACGAGAGTCACACTTGATATCTAATCATGTATGTCGCGCATTATGTGCTACAAAATCCGTAACCCTGCGAATTATCCACGTTTTCTTTTTTTTTTCTTCTGAAATGCATTTAGGATTGCGGAATTTATAGAAATTTCGCGGAAAGCGAATCATATCTGATGACTTGAGAAATTGACTTTATTATCACCCTTTGATCAGGAATCCAATATCTCGGGAATCGAGATGTTTCTTATGAATCGAAGTTTTCTATACAGAAATAGAAACGAGAATGTAATTCTATTTACGCACTGTTCCGTGACAATTAAGGAATATCACAGTTTGTGCCATAGAATGTTACCGGTCGTAATCATCGAATGGCTTTTATATACATTTACTCGAGCGAAAGAGGCGAACTTAATTCAATAAGTTCAACGTCATTAATTACAATATATTAGGATTTAACCCTTAAGTATGATTGCCACATTTTTCTATGAGAAAATTTGCGCTCCTATTGTATTTTTTCATATCTTTTACTATCAAAGAATAATTCACTAAGAATTCACTAACAAATTCACTCACATGATAGCGCGGAAGATTGCGATTTGTAAGATGTAGTTTCAAGAGACATTTGAGCGCTGAATATCCCAATAGTAAAAAAAAAATATATATATATATCCGTACTTAAGGGTTGAAATATTGTTTCCTTAGCGGCACAAAGAGGAAAACAACATGCTTATTCAATCATTCTTTTCATATAATTCTAGAGTTAAAAAAATTAAAATAATCATGCAGAGGCAATAACAAATAACAAATAACAAAAAGATTAATAGATGCTGCCTAATTTTGCCACGTTAATTTCTTGCCAAAAGATCCCTTCTGTTACATTTTATTCAGAACTTTTCGCGAAGCTATCGCTGAAACATAAGGGAATAGTGTCGTTCCAGTCAGTCTTCAATGTTGCGGTTATCAAGAGTGATTAACATATCTGTGAAAGTCTTGCGTTTTATCAATATGCAAATAAAACTCGTGTGCAGGTAAAATTAAGATTAAGCGCGCTTATCGCCGTATGCGCCGATAAATGAACTGTATGGCAACTATTTTGCTTGCAATGTAAATCCATCAATCGAATAACGCTATTCGCATGTGAATATTGAATTTATGAGAGATTAATGTACGATAATAATCAAAATATATAAATGGAAGTTGACTGCTTGTGTTATCCGACTGTAACCCACGCCATAGAAATGCGAAACTTGTGTGGAGAAAGAATTCGCGCGTGACGAGAGTCTTACTCAAACGGCAAAGCAATGGCTCTGTAAAAAATTAAGGGAAATAAATCTTAACGAGCATTTCCGAAAATTCGAATGAGAATATAATAAATCCCGAATACACACGTGCGCAAATATTACAATAAATCGTATGCGTAATCAATGCCTCGGATTCGCAAGTTTCGCATCATGTAAATTCATCGTCGAAATCAAAAATTATTTACAGTCCTTAACCACCGAGCGCGAATATTCCTTCGCGAGAAATAGTCGATATAAGTCGATATAAACGTAAAAATTAGCCGGATAGATGATCAGATCATTACATTATGATCATATCAAGATGATATCAAGTCTTTTTTAATATGCGATTAGGATAATGAAACATCGTGAAGCAAATGAATACAAGCTGCCTTATTAGTCCCGCATTGTCACGAGACAAAATTATTCTTGTTAATATCAATTATTTAATCATCAAAACTGCGCGCCGCGAATGAGCATGACGAATACTAAAACATCGTGGCATGTTAATCAAAATATGCGATTGGTTACTTTTCGACAGCAATTGGACACAGCGGTCAAATTTACTTCATGAAAAAAAAAACGTTCGATCAGCATATTACACGTTTCTCGTCGTTTGCAATCAGGCGCAAATATCGCTGCTTCGCATTTCCGCATTCCTTAACTGTCTAAAGCGAATATCACGCGCAAATAGCTGTCAGAATTGCTGAAAAACAGCCGTAGAAATATCATAATGTACTGATCGAAGCGTGCGAGAACAGGATGCACCTGTATTCGGCCGATATTCAGTCGCGATCATCCGCGATCATATCGGTGAACGTCGAAACGCACGCATGCGCAGTCGCCATGTTCACACGCGCGTCGATTAGATCGTCCAGGCGGAGCGAAAAACGTACCGCGTATACTTAATTGTTGAAAAAAGATATCGCGAGTGCATATCGGGGGAGTGCCGAATCGCCGAGTGCCGAATAAAAGTACGAATCAGTGCTTGCAGAAAATTAAGGACTGGCGAGAGAAAACAACGTGGCAACTACTAGCAGCAACTGCCGATACGGGCGTAGCGGATGATGGGTGAAATAACTTATCATATTCGCATGATTCAGTTCGCGTATCTCGTACGATTTAATATTCTGTAATATTTTGATTGCATTTGAAAAGCCAGGCGCTATATCTAATTATAATATACGGCGTGCGATAAAACGCAAAGTAAAATCTCGATAAAATGATTGCGATAGGAGCGGCTTGAAGTTGTTTCATACATGTGCGCTCGATCTACTTTACAAGCGTACCAACGTCGAACGATAACTTTTGTGAACTAACCTAAACTTACGAGATTTCTTTTGATGGTAAACACGAACATATGTTTCGATGAGTAGTGACGTACCGGTTTTTAAATAACAATTTCGCATTATTATCGCGATAGTAATGTTGCAATAGCAACATTAAGATGCTCCATCAGAGTATCAGTCGTTATTATTCATTATTATCATGAAATTATAATAACGTGTTAATGGTAACGGATTCTTTTGATGCGATGAATCTAAAAATGTTGGGTTAGATTAATTTAAATATTTATTAATTTAAATAGGCTGTGATAAGACAGTATGATATTAATTTAACAATGCAATGCTGAGTTATTAAAATTTAGTAATTTGTAAATATTGCATCAGTGGAACAATCATGAGTCTTTTATCACGTCTCGGTTACGTGAGATTGAACTATAAGATATTTCTATATTTCACGTTAATTTTATTCCTTACAAGTACTGTATCGCTTTTTCTATATTTGAATCGTATTCAACCACATTACTTCATCGATGAGGCTTTTCATATACCTCAAACGTTACGATATTGCGACCGGAACTTTACACAGGTAATAATGACAGTTTAGAAATGACATTTAACATTTTGAACGTAATATATGCAACTTTTTCTCTTTGGAATACAAATGTGTTACAAATTGTTTTCAGTGGGATCCAAAAATTACAACATTGCCGGGTTTGTATCTCATTACCAGCGCGATACTGTCGCCTTTTAATCTTTGCAGTATCACATATTTAAGATCCATAAATTTATTTGGAACGTTTCTAAATCTCTATCTTGTCTATAATATCATAAAAGACAAGTGTAAATCTGAGACAGATCGATGGAACAATTGGTTGATGCTTACTTTAGCATACAACATTATTCTTTTTCCACCGTTATACTTTTGGTGCTTCTTTTATTACACGGATGTTGTATCTGTGAATATAGTGCTTTTAATGTTACTTTTGCATCAGCGTAAACAGGTGAAAATGACAGCCTTTGCAGGTAACTATGTCATACTTATGCGGGGTACATATTACAAGAAATAAATAAGAAAAATAAATAAATACGAACAACATTACATACAGGTCTAGTAGGTATAGTCGTTCGTCAAACGAACATCATCTGGCTTGGCTTTTTTGCCATAGAACATGCGCTAGATATATTTAATCGCAGAATAGCGCAATCTGCTTCACCGCGAGTGCTTAGCACCCCATTGCACCTTCGTGTAAGTAAGAAATTACAGATTCTTGATGTACATACATCACAAACCACAAACTATTTAAAGAACCATTTAAATCATTTCTAGTTAATTTGGAAGCAGATGACATGCGAGGCATCCAAGGGTCTATTATCCTTTGTTAAGTTCGTCGCGCAGATATGCAACAGTCTGCTTCCTTATGTAACGGTGTGCCTGCTGTTCATTGCTTTTGTCGTATGGAATGAAGGCATCGTGATTGGTGATCGTACTGCCCACGTTGCAACGATTCATGTCTGCCAGATATTTTACTTTTCCGCCTTTGTCTCCCTGTTCTCGTGGTCGTACGTGATACCTCATTGGCGAACGTGTTTACATCTTATTCGCCATCGTTGGATCTTCGCAAGCTGCATTGTCGCGTTAATGACTGCGGTGATCCGTTTCAATACACTCGTTCATCCGTACATTTTGGCCGATAATCGACATTACTGGTTCTACGTATGGAACAGGCTCATAGGTCGATACGCGGTGTTCAAGTATTTGTTAATACCCATCTATTGCGCGAGTTTGCTCGCCATGTCACGGAATATCAGTCATCTGAGATTCCTGACACAACTCAATTACGGTATTTGCGTATGCGCGGTTCTGATACCTCAATTGTTAGTGGAACCGCGTTACTTCATCCTGCCATATATCTTTTATCGTTTGAGCATGAAAAGACCTTTCAAATGGCAGATCTACTTGGAATCGCTCACGACTCTGACGATCAATTTACTACAATTTTTTATTTTTGCCAACAAAACGTTTTATTGGGCGGATCAGCCGTACGTCCAACGAATCTCTTGGTGATATTTAAAATGAAAATATACAAAATAAAAAGATTTATTTCGATGCGATGTCGTGTCTTTTCCCGTACGCTAGTACAATTTATTAAAATTAAAAAGCTGAAATGAAATATCCTCTTACGAAATGGAGTATTAAATAAAACACCGCTTAATGAACAATACTTTATTGTTCAGCTAAAACTTATGGCAAAACTGCTAAATATGTCTGTACAGTAACAGCTTGTCATAATCATGCAGCATACTGCAATCCATCAGCGCAGAATATTAAACCAATCCGACACACATCGATGACTCGGGGGAGGGAATTTTTTTCTTTCTTATAACAAATCCCTTTCTTTATTATCATACTTTTTCATCATCGTCATGTTTTATCATATATCATCATTTTTTTTTTTCGAACATAAACATGCTGCACGTAACTGCTACAGAAAGAGATACAACGTGAGATATTGATGTGGAAATATTTACTTGACAAACATTTCCTTTATTCACGATAAAGAATCCTGTATTCTCGAAAGCAATGATAGCTCGAGCCTGATAAAAGGTTCTTTAGAAGTAAATGTAACAAAAAAAATTCGACATGAATGTCGCATATACCGAGACTTTAGAGCCAATGTGTTCTGCGTATATACAATTCGACAAATATCCCAGATTGAAAACGGATTGGAAAAGCAAGATGCAAAATTAAATAATCTTCATTTTATTAATAAGGAATAACGACAAAATACGCGTGCATCGTACGATCTTTTTTATCGCAATTTTTTTCGAGTGTACGCGAGATGATCAAATCACTAATTAATCTCTTTTGAGACCAAGACTCTTGTATGTACATTTCTCGGCATATACATATTCATCCCATACGTACCCATTCAGCCTCCGAATGGTCGGAGTTTTGAGCATCACTTGCGTCTTTTGTACATCTCCGTTTCACGTAGAACCGATGCGTTAAAATATATATAAACAATAATATGTATCACAAACAGTATCGACTCGACACGCTAAGTACGCTCTAGGATTCCCCGAAATTAAAACTAGGATGATTTATTCTCCATACATCTCCATAGCTTTCAACAAATGAGCATAATTGTCAATCTCTCTTTTATTCCCGCTTTCTTTCTCTCTCTCTCTCTCTCTCTCTCTCTCTCTCTCTCTCTCTCTCTCTCTCTCTACAATCTAACTGTGCAAAGAATCGCACGTATTGCTTGTCGTTAGTTTATTGCGAACTGTATCGGCGTAAATTAATCTGAAAGTAAATAACGCGTATCTCCTGTACACAGATCTCCGCATACTTCAGCAGGATATGTCATTGAGAGAAACTTAATGTCATACACGCATATGCATTCAGCCGCGCGCACACATACGCACACGCACGCATTTCGCTTTCGATATTTGATCAATTTTTCTAAGTAGTGCAACTGTTGTACAGCTAAATTATTGTGTATTGTAGTTTCGCGAATTTTCTTTTTGGTGTCATAGCGACACGATATAGTTCACGCTCTAGCTATTTAAATTCTCCTCATCGTTATTATCCACGCGCTGGAATTATTACATCTATCGCTACGAAAACGCGTCACACAACGAATGAGACGAAGTAAGAGTCACTTTCGGGAAATTAAAGTGCCATCAAAGGCTAGAGCACCCTCGGAAAAATGTTTCTGGCCTGATCAGTATTTTTAAGATTCAACTGACGGTATCGATTTGTCCGACGTCCGTTTTACATGATACGATCGAGAGGATATTGTTAGTTTTTAATATCTACGTAACATTACGAGGATATGAAATTTATCGGAAGAGAAATCTCTTTTCTCTTTATTCCCCCGCAGTAATTTGTACAGCGGAACTTTTTACATCCTAATTAATAAAGCCGCGTGTTAATCGGTGCTACGCGTAATTATCTCCCATTTAACTAACAAATCTCCCTTCATTTTGTGTATAAATCAGTTAAAATCTAAAACCCGCTGAACTAGAATAATAATTAATGTCTATATAGTTGATCTCTAATTTGAATAAATTATAGCGACATAATGCGTATGATATATTTGATATATAAAATAAAGTTATAGAAATAATTGGATAAAATTGCATACTTGATGCGATACTTATATTGGTCGAATTTTTTAGATATGTTTTACAGCAACAGAAGCGAATTTATCGAGGTTCCACTGTACAGTGTAATCCGATTGTTCCATCGAATTGTTGCAGGCGACTAAAACGGATCGTTCAGATTTCATTTAGCATACCTCTCCGTTATCTTCTAATTTCCTATTCCTATCTACAAAAAAAAAGGAAAGAAAAAGAAAACATGGCGGGCCTTCTCGTGAAGCGCGCGCGAACTATATGGTGCAAGAAGAGTTAAATATAGCTTTAAATATCATGATCTTCTAGGAAGTACATATTTCCTATACTCATGCACGTATACATGTACGTGTTGGTAACGCGAACGCTTTGTTTGATTATAATTCGTTATTCCTTTTACGATAATTATCGGCGAAATAGATGAATCATATCGGAATAATCAACAATCGGAAACGAACGAGCTACGATGAGCGAATTCGATTTACAAGTCTCTTAAATAATCCCTATTCAGTCAAATGTCAGATAAGAAATTACCTCTTCTTGGCAAATGCCAAAATTCATCACAATTATCCTTCAAGATTATTCAGTCGTGTACACACTTTTCAAACTTTTAATCTGATTAGTAATAGTAATAATGTGCATGCTATGGAATTCGCGATTTTATCCTACACTAGAAACGCAATCTATAAAGAACACGACGTAATTATCGTTAAAAAAGATTAAATAAACTTACAAGTCACGCGTGACGAAACGCATTCTTATTCGTTCTAACTTTATGTCTTCTCGCGAGAGAAGAAATTTCCGTGTCCTTATCAAATACGTTAATCAAAAGTAGATGATAACTTAATCAAAAGTAGCTGACAACGACTGCCGACAACCATTAAAGCATTGAACTTCGATTTTCGCGTTCCAGAAGTTTCGAAACACCCTTGTTACTCATTTAATTTACGAGAGATCTATCGAAAGTATGTAGAATTCTTATAAAGGGTTTTGATCGATATCTATCATCTATCATCGATTATTGGCTGATCGCATAAAGAAGCGGGGCAGGATTAGACGACAATCGAGCGATCGTAAACATTGTAATCTGGTAACTACGGTAACGAGTATGAAATTCACAAGTGGGAGGTCATGTTCAATGTGAAATAGGAAACGCTAAATCACTCGAAGTAGAATTACACTTGCGGCAGCTATTTGGACATTTTTACGATTTCACATTTTGGTCAAATTTACTGTTTGACCTCGCGTCGTACAAGAGCAAGCTTAGGAATGGATTTCACTATGGAATAAACTGGAATAGAGCGGAATACCTAGAGAATTCGCGGGACGCGAATCTGTCGCCCGAACGAATAAAGTAATAAGTGCAAGAGCTTATCGTTACAGCGAGTGACTCGTTTGCTTTCTTTGGTCGTTTACGCGTCTCTGCGCTTGCACGCATCAGGAATAATCTGAAAAAATCCGCGCGATCTTTCGACTGTTGACCATTCGACTGAACTTGACGCGCTGTACTTAGCGCGATACTATTAACATTACTGAGGAAACGCAGTTTCTTTTTACATCGCTTCACATCGCATGCCTAAGAGCTGAGATGCGTTATTAAACCGCGGAAGCAGTTGCTTTCGAATTCTTGTTGATATACGAGCTTCTATCTCTACCGCGGCTGAAATATTGTCCCGATCTTCTCCTGCCTTTACCCTTTTTTCTTCCCCCCTTGAGGCAAAGGCGGCCCGTCCTCGGAGTGAACTAGTTGTAGCGAATGTGTAAAAGCTGATAAAAAAACGCTCGTTTTACCGGCTACACTTAAAGGTATAACGATTCCTATCTCGCCTCATGCGAGAAGGTAAATATTTTTAGGCACTGAATCGCACAGTTTTTCCGCACCTAGGAGCTCGCTTGGAGTGAGACCGATGAACTAGTGCGAAGATGGGGCGGGATTCACGGATACGCGCACGTACAAACACAGGATTCAGATACGGTCCTCGCGTCGTCCTCCTTGTCGTCGTCCCGGTCGACATCATACTATCTGTTGCTTCAGCCTCACCAGATTCGTCGCGCCATACAGCTTCATGTCCAACGGCGCGCTCGGCTCGTTCTTCTTCGTCTGCGTGTGCCAGGCGAGTATCTTGGTGCAATTGTCCGCGAGCAGCTGGGCGTCCCGTGGCTCGAACGGTGCCAGGCTCTTCAGGAAGCCGTCCTCCTCGTATCCCGCGCGGAACGGCATGCTGGCGTTCGGTCGCAGATGCAGAAATCTGACGCTCACGGCGAACCCGGCCATGTCTACCGGAAACTTGCGGCCGGCCACCCAGCCGTCGTAGAACCCGGCGAATTTCCCGTTCTTCAGGATCGGGGAGCTCAGCCCGAACTTGGTGCACAGTCCCACCGGAAACATCGACACCGTTCTCGTCTTCCGAATCTAAAACGCACGGTAGAGCGTTAGAGAGGGAACTCGCAAAGTCTCTTCAGGGCGTAATCCCGTATCTGTATGCAAAGTTAGAGTACACCCTCGTGGCTTTGGTAATACCTCGTCGAAAAGCTCGATGTCGTAAGTATTGTCGTCATCGGCGAAGTAGAACACGCCCCTTGTGGCGTTCGCCCGTATCCACTGCAAACCGCGATTCCTATTCGACACCCCTCGCGGCTTCGCGCCCTTCTTCAGTTTGTATTTCTCCGGCATGGGAGCTGCGCGACGACATTGCTCGTGATATTTCCAGGGATAGACAGGGATTTGTATGTCGTGTTAAATTAATCACTTACCGATCAAGTGATCGAATTTCAAATTCGTTCGTTCTAACAGCCTGGTGACTTGCTTGGTGGCGACGGTTGCATCCTCGATGACGAGCCAGTGCACGTTCCTCACCAGCATCAGGGTGTGCGCCATCCTCGTGAGTTCGGGAATCTGCTCGGGTCTTCGGTAAGTCGGCGTTATGATGTACAGGGGTTCTTCGGAAGTTTCTTTGGAAGCTTCCGCGAGATGCGAGGGGGACGATTGGCGAAAGAGTGGTACCGTTTTATGCCGCGGTGTCGCGGGAGGTTGCGGTTGCGGTGGAAGCTTCAAATGGTTTCTCGTGGCCATCGAGACGTTCTTGTTTAGCTGGTTGGTGAGTTCCTGTACGAGCATCGAGCTTACTTCCGGGCTCAGGCCGTTCGCGATTTGTACTCGGTACACGGCGTACCGGATCTGCAAAGGGGATAATATCGTATTAATCGTTGCTAATTATTGCAACAACAACATTTATTTGATTATATATCAACCAGCAAATAATTCACTCGTGTCAAACAAAGTTAGAGATACGCTAAATCACACTTGGAGGAACGCTGTAAAAAAGTGCGTTAGAAATCGGCAACTAATCTTCCCAATAGTTAATCATTTCTCACCGTGTCCTCGGAGAATCTTGGAATCTTGCCGTAATTATCGCCTTCTTCATCGATCGGCAAGTCCCCTGGGTCCTCCGCGGAGGTATCCGCGTTGAAGGCCGTCACTTGATCGAAGGTAACGCCGGTGGATAGATGATATTGATAAAACACTACGCAGATCCCTATCAAGGCGATCACTCCCATTTTCATGGACGGCTTCATTATACCGATACCTGAAAGCATGAAGAGGGAAGATCATATCCAGATGCGATAAAAAGCCGGGATAAGGGATCATAAATTATGAAGCGCGGATGAACTCTGGCAGAACGACACGACCGAAACGTCCGAAACGAATATAAGTTCTCGCAGGAGCGAGCTATTCGCTCGATGTTTCCCAACATGCTTAATGCCGTCCCAGTTTGATAATGGAAAGATAATGGGAAAGCGGAAGACGAATCGGACTTTAAATTAAAAATTTATCACTCCCAACTCGGGCTAACTTTCTTGTTTGGCAGGAGAAACTTGCGTCCCATTCCCGTGCTCTCTCTCTCTCTCTTTCTCTCTCTCTCTCTCTCTCTCTCTCTCTCTCTCTCTCTCTCTCTCTCTCTCTCTCTCTCTCTCGGGGAACGGGAGTTTCCAATTTTCGTCTGATTCACGAGCCAATCTCATTCCGCGGGAGAGCACTCTATTCAACGCGCATTAGACTCCATAAACGTGTATCGCGAAAATTATACGTATAAAATGCAAATTTAACAGGGGGAGCGAGAAACGGCAGATACGAAGATTAACTGTGAAGAGCTCTCTGAATTAAAATCGCTACATCGCTGCATTGAAACGCGTTCCATCGGTTACTATTAAAGCTCACGCGGATAATCCCGTTCCAGAGTGTTCCCGAGCGGGAAACGTCGGACTGCCCTAATAGCCCGCCGAGTGCAAGGGGTTGAAACAAAGATGCTCACTCACCCGAATGCTACATGTGCCGGCTGTTCCGTCGTTTTCTCTGCCTCTCCTGAATCATGAGCTGCCTCTTGCCCTGCCATCAAAGTAATTAACGTGAAGCTCGTAGCCGGTAATTCGCAGTGAGAAACATCTTTTCCCGTTGCTACGTCTAGTAGAATCGTTGCGTTCACGCTTCCTCGCGGTTCACGCTTCCTCGCGGCGGGAAGGGACTCCCAAAACAGACGCTCTTTTCTATCACGGACTTTCGTTATCGCTAATTACGGCAGCCGCTGCCCCCTGGGGATGCATCCGGATCCCCATCGCACATCCGGCGATACGTACCTGCGCGCCAATTAATAAGTCTTCGTCTCAAGACTTCGCGGAACGCGAAGACTGCGCGATTCGCGGCCGGTTCCCGCGCGAACGGAGATCCGATCTCTCCGCGAGTTCAATTGTTTTCAAGGCTCGCCTGCGTTCGAGCGCGCGGGCGTGCGCGACTCGATAACCACGCCGTACCGGAAGAACATCCGTCAGGATCGCGGACTCGATGATAAAGCAACGAGCGAACTTAAAGCGAGAGACCGTCGAGCCAGCTAACGAGCCAGATAACGCTCGGGATTTATCTGCGAAGTGAGACAACGCCGGGAGTTCATGACTCCCCGTGGGAGCACGAGCCGCGTGTATTTCCGGGCAATGAGCAATCTCTGTACAATTTCGGCCCGTTTCTCCCCATGACTCCCCATCGGGAAGCCTGACTCATCGCAGCCCGCGAGATCGGTCGCGAGTCCGCGCCGATCTATTTCTTCTTCTCGCTCTGACGAGCAGTCCGCGGAACTCGTTAATCATTGACAACCGCCTTCACCATCGGCCTCGTCATCGTCGTTTCTCTGCTCTTCTCTATCGGTGCGATTCTACGGTGGCTTTATAGCTTCGTCGCACCGGATGTTTGACTTCGCGCAGATTAGATCAGCGGAATACACGCTGCTTTTGAATCTGCGCGCGCGATCGTACAGTAAAACATGTATAATCTCTATCTCATGACACGCTGCTTTTGTTCACGCAGACTCGCGTTAAATTTGATCTCTCATCGTCTCTTTCTCGCGTTAAACTGCATTAAACGTTAAACGAAGGCCACGATTGCGCAGGTTCGCTCTCGGGGAATGACTGTCGGTAATGAGACCCTTTAATGTCACACCTGGAGCTCGGGAACACTCTCCTCCAATTTACCTTCGGCGCAACGCTGTCATAATGATCTTGCGTGAATCGCGTACAAAGAGCAGTCGCTCTAAATTACACCGTTACGGACTCGTGTAGCTTTGCTCCATTGCAACATTGTTTTACGCCTCGCGCTTATCTTCGTATCACGGAAAATAAAACTTGCAGTTGCGGATTTATGATAGCGCGATGCGATCTATAATAAGTTCGTATCTCTCTAACTATGAATTAAATCAATAACGGTCAATAGCAATATCTATCGATCGAATCTATCGATTAGGAGCCAATCGTATCGACGAGTTTCCGCAATCGCTCCGCGAGCAACGCAGGATCGACTCCGACTCTTCTTCTTCAGTTCGAGATCGCAGCTCGCGGTCTGAAAGGCTTGTTTCCGAAATGCTGCGAGTCCGCTGTGAATGTTTAATGCATGATGAAGGCAGAACGAAGAGGGCGACGTATCACAGGTCGTTATCTGCTCGGAATGTTTCCCGAGTAGAAGATAAAAACCATAAAAATGAAGAAACGGAGCGAGGATCCTTCTCATGTTTTATTACCTCGACATTGATAACGTTCTAATGAAGGCTAATAAAAATCAGAGCATGTGCGTTTGGAAGCTCGAAAGAGTACACCGGAAAGACTTGGAATGATTATGATCGCGGACTTCTCTCCATCGCATCTTCACTATCATGCAGGGAGTTATGCAGATATCACGCAGAATTCTCTACTCGGCTTCCGTATAATAATCCCGTATTTTTAGAAAGTGAGACCGCCGTTGCGACGACGTCTCTGGTAAAACGTGCGAGGGAATTGAGAGAATTAGTTCCGCAAGCAAGAAAATCCGAATCTCATTAGCGACGTTCGCCCCCCCTGAGCCGGGAAAGGGGCCGGAGTGGAATTTCGGCCAGACTAAAAGAGAATAAAGCGATCGATTCTTACAAGCAGCCGGCTATTTTAGCGGCAGCGTGGCTTCTCCTAGCTCGATAAATCACAAGATGCCGATAAGGCTTCTTTCAGGCACGTCTTTCAGAAGGACGTAACGAGCAACCGAGTCGAACGTGAGAAAAATCGTAACAATATCAAGCGAAAATCGCGAATTAAACCACGATCAGCGTAATCATCGAGACGCGCTCAACAGCCTCGTTAATTTAAGATCGCATTGCATCGCTTCGATTTATGATGTGATTCGTACGGTGTAACGTGTCAAGTATGCATCGCGTATATTTCGCGTCGAAAGACCTTCCGCCGTAAACGAGGTGCTCAGGTGGCACGGAAGAGATTAGAAAACTTGAGATTATTGATTGTCGCTAGCCGCACAGTCGCGGAGGAGACATTCTCGCCGTCATCCCGCATATTAAGCCCGCCCAAACAAAGTCTTGCAGACTCGCGTAGCTCTTGGTAGTCTCCGACGTGATTTCGGACACGAGTCGCTTCCTTCTTCCTTCCATCGCCAATTCCGCGCGGTTTACGTTAACGTCCTCGTTCGGGGGAAAAGAATCCGCTCGCTGAAACGGTAATTGGACTTATCGGGGACAGTTAAGTATGCATTCAGGCAGCCAGGTTGGAGATAGAATGCACGCGGTAGAGCCATTTCAACGATCCATCTTCAGACACGTACACGCTCGCACGCTCGCGATCATCACGCGAGAAATTTCGCAATATCGATCGAGATTGCCGACACGAGATTCTCTGCTCGCTCCGGCTCGTCTCGCTGGATTAATAATTACAATGGCGGTCAGCCGCTGGCAAGAAATTTCACGGTTGCGCCAATCGTCAAGACCGGACGTGATAGCGGACGGTCGCGCGCGCAGAAATTGCGTAAATTACTAATTAGGGCGCGCGAAGAACTTGAACTCTCTCACTGCTCTCGTGCTTCGCTCGCGTGAAAATTTCATGGCTGATCGGCCATCATCCAGTGACCGTAGCGGATAATCTAGACGGGATCTCGTTGCCAATTGAAATCAATTCGCGAGTTGCATCGATCCACCGGACGATTCACCGTCCGGCTCAATCGTCAAAGAGTTTATTACGCGTGCATAACGCGGGCAGCAGCGATTTGTGGATGAAAAGACGCATTGATGCGATGACCAGAAGACGAACAAAGTTCTACTTCCGATGTCGCTTGCCGTTCAAGCTCCCTCGTTGGAAGCCAAGCCAACAGAACTCATTCTACTCTTGTATTTTCAATTCTGTAATTCCCTCCTCTTACCTCTCTCTCTCTCTCTCTCTCTCTCTCTCTCTCTCTCTCTCTCTCTCTCTCTCTCTCTTCGTGCTTGTCGCGTGCAAAGCGTCTCATTGTTGGGATCAAGACAGAGGCCCGAGTACTGCCACGCAGCAGCGACAGTGACGCGAAAATAAACGAACCTGCTAATCAGCAAATCCCTCGTTCGGATTCCGGTCACGATGCCGTATGATTATTATACATGCGCGCTGTTGTAAGCCGACGCGAGCACGACGGCGTGCAGCCGAGATCGCGCATTCGCGTATCCCAGTAAAAACAATTGCGCAATACCGCTGCGCGAGAGTCCGCGAAATATCGCGCGATTTTCCTATGACACGCCATCGCCCCTGACGTCATCGCGATATCCAATTAAATTTTCCCACCTCACGGTCACGTGACTCGCCTGACGGCGAAGCGGGAAATTTCGGCGCGTTTCGGGCGCGCGACTGGCCAACGGTCCTCTTCGTGGTCCTCCTGCTCGCACGATTTTACGGACCCGAGCCTGCGGACTGAGCAACAGCTGATTTCATCTCTCTCTCTCTCTCTCTCTCTCTTTGTTTGCGTTCAAATTGCACGCGCGCGTGCGCGTGCGCGTTCGTTCGTTCATCGCAACCTACTTGCGATGAGAAGCTGAGCGGAGCAACTTGCGGATGTTGCGAGTCGGATGTAGATCCTCTCGAGTTACAGAGATCGACGATGCGGTCGCGTCGCCCGGACACCCAATCGTCACGTTGGCCTCTCACGGTGCATCCGCTCCGAAGATAGAAGTTCGGCAGGTGCCGGAGGATTAGTCCGCCGCGACAAATGCCGCAAATGCGGTCATTTCGAGGCGCGTTAACGCGCGGGACTCCTGAAAGCAGCGGCACACGCGGACGTGATCCATCGCGGCTCTCCGGTGTCGAACGTCAGGCTTCAAACGTCATTCGAGTCCGTCGTCGTGCGTAATCCGAGAGTCGATACGTTTCGCGAGTCGATACGTAATCCCACGTGGGGGAAGCGCGGGAGTCGAATTAATCCGCGCATTTCGGCCGGCGCGCCGCGATCGACATCATGGTTATTGTTTGTATTGAATGTTTACCGTTGGGTTCGATCTCGGCGGAAATGAATGACGATAAACACGCCGGTTGGCGGTTTCCTTCGATCGAAGTTGCTTATCAGAAGTCGCTCATGGCCTGCTGTTGCATAAACTGTACGGATTAATATGCGCCTCCTGGCGCGTGTTTCATCGGTAGCAACCGCGCTCTGATCTTCCCTCTCTCTCTCTCTCTCTCTCTTGAGAGTGGACGAGAGCACACTCTCGGTCTCCTCTCTGCGACATCAATCGGCGCCGCTCCGCTCCAATTCGATCTTGTCGCCTTGCGGACGATCCCGCGGGAGATCCCGGCGCCGAAATCTCGGTCGAGACCTGGTGCGCTCCTGGTGCCGCCCCATCGGGTCACGCGGCGGAATTGACGACGACGACGACGACGACGGCGACGGCGATGACGACGACGGCGATGGCAAAACGAAACGCAATCGCGGCTCGCTCAACACTGAAGCGTTTCCTCCTGTTTCCTCCTACTCGCGTGGCCACTTCTGCAACGCGTCCGTAATGTGGTCCCCACCACGGGAATGGTATGCCTTACGAGAGCAAAAGGCGCGCGTGTGCGTGCTGCGCACGGTCCACAGGTCACGTGGCAGAATCTATTAGCAGATTGCAGTAATTCGGTGCCCCCTTCCTCTTTCCGCCTCTCCTTTTATCTCTCTTCTGCATCTGGAAGATGAGGCATATGCCTCCGCGAATCGGGAGACTTTCACAGGCGCGAGGAAGAGGATTCGACTTTTATCCCGTTCGGAGAGGCGTGACAGTACAATCGCGCGAGGAACCAAGACGCGTTTTACGTGTGACATAAATGTTAGAGGAAGGAAAGAAGACGGAAAGAAGAGAGAGAGAGAGAGAGAGAGAGAGAAGGAGGGAAGGAGGGAGGGAGAATGTATACACGGTGCAAGTACGTGATTCTCGGTTGACACCGCGCCGCGGCGCATATAATATTTATATCCAGTCGGCGCGGAGCTTTGCAGAAATGGGTGACACGCGTTGTTCACCGTCCATCCCCCGTCCATCCGCGATTACGGAGGCAGGATATTTCCGGCAGCTTGCGGCGTATCACAATGGAATCCGGATCGAAGCCGGACAGTCCCGGGGAACTTGGGGAATAATTCATGCGGCTCAATGCGCGCGTCAGGGTCTCCGATTTTCCCGTTATGGGCTGCGCTGAGCAGCCTCGTCGAAAATATCGTGTGCCATCTCGTGTGGGCACAACGGTAGGTTCGAGGCGGAAAGTGTGTCAAACCGCTATCACGGTAGCGAATGAATGATTTACTCGGCGGCGCTTTATTCCGAAGAAGAAATCAGCTTTATTAATATTTCGAGAAGCCAGCGCGCGACTGTATCGCATCCGGGCGCGCTTCCAAAAATAGGGAGTCGAAAAATATTTCAGGATTCCGCCGTCGAGCTTCCTATCCGGGAAGCTCCGTCAGACGTATACATCAGCTCGCGTATCCGCCGACGAGTAAAGCGGGCCACCCTCCTCCGTGTCCCCGTAAAGCGAGATTTAGCTAGCCCGTAAAAGCCCCGGGTTCCTCGTTACGGCGAGAGAAGCCAGGGACGTCTCTCGCAGGTGGCATGCTCGCGTCGCGAGTTTGTCGCGAGCGGCACCGTCAGCGATTTCACGGAAGGCGAGCGGAATGCGTGGACGATGCTCGAGCGCGGGACGAGCTTTTGTCGCGATTGAAATATGATTAGACAATTACGCGGCGCGATCGTAAAGTCGCGCGCGGCGAGATTTATCGTTACGTCAGTCGGCGCGCCGAGGCACATCAGGATTCCGATTAACTGCGCAAACACGCGGCCTGTCGGCGTGCTTGTACGCCTGTGTTACGCTTCGTATGCCGTTTACATTTTTGCGAAATCGCCGGAATCGGACTCGCGTCCGCGTCTTGCGAGTTTACGCGAGTTTACGTGCTCGGCGCGTCCCCGCACGGCGGCACGTGTTTGCGATTGCCGACGCGCGAGGTGCATAACACAGGCTTATGATCAATAACACGCAGCGAAATGAGACAGCAGTCCGAGGAGGGACAGGAGAGACGAACGAAGCGTCTCGAGCGCGTCGTTCCGCTGGATTATCGAGTTCCCGGCCCGCCGTGACCCGAATAAGTAATTAGCTCGACCTGGAATCAATCTCGCGATATAGCTGATTGATCGGGATCGGTTCATCAAATATTAAACTGCCACCAGCGCGAAGGCTAGCCCTGCCGGTACATGGCGGTTTAATTTCATTAAAATTTCCGGGGGCTCATCGGCTACGTTGGCAAACAGTCGACGTCGCATCAATCGCGTTGCGGCGCCACGCATATTTAATCAGAGGCTATCTGTGGTACTCCGGCGTCCGCGTTTTCGTTATCCCGACGATCGGGAGCAAATGCAATTTCCACTTCCCGAGGAAAGTCCGCGCAAGCGGCGATTCGTACTTCACTCACGTTTGCCCGCGACGTACCTTCCGCAGTAATTTTAATTTTCGTCGATGCGCTAGACTTTCGCCCCTACAAAACGACCTATTATCCATCCTCCGAAATGCAACTCGCGCGACAGGACCGCACGGTGTGTTCTCCTACACCCACACGCGCCGGTTTACGCGATAAACAGCGCGACAGCGCGAGTTTCAGTCCGCACAAAAATCCCGTCCCGACGGGGGGGGGGGGGGGGGGGGGGGGGGGGGGGGGGGGGGGGGGGGGGGGGGGAGGAAGCGGAGGGGAGCGCATGTTTATCGAGTCTGCCGGATAATTCGCAGCTAAGCAAACAATGATCGCGCCCCGCGGAATAACGAGGACGAGGACGCGGGATGGACGTTTGCGCGGAGTTTGATCGATTCGCAAGCGGCCAGCGAATTTCGAGGCGGATATTTGTGTGAGCTCGCACGCTCCCCGTTACCCTCCCCTACCCTCCGCTGCCCYCCCCCCTAGCCYCCCCCGCCCCACCTCCCACCCCCATCCCGCGGTGGCCGTGCCGCATTTATTTTTCCGGGCACGTTGTCTCATCCGCCCGCCCGAGCGGGCTTCTCGAGGGTGCAATCTCGCGCCCTCGAGCTCACGAGTAATTTGTAACGTAACTTTTGCTATCCGGGCCTCGCAGCTAATAAGAAGTCCACCCCCGTTTGACCGGCCAACGGCCGCTCGAGCGGTCAGCGTTGCACCCCATGGCGCCTTTTCGGTTTCGAGGGCACATGGCGAGCGCACCGGTCGATAACACCAACCGGTAGACACCATATGATTCTCTGCCTCTCTCTCTCTCTCTCTCTCTCTCTCTCTCTCTCTCTCTCTCTCTCTCTCTCTCTCTCCTCTCAGATTTCGGTGCTCCCTTCCTCTTCTCCTCGCCGTCCATCGGCGCTGGCGGAATTTTTTATGCAATTGCGTCTCAATTTTTGGCGCACGTCCGCGAGATGCAGCGTTAGCGGGGACTTTGGTGAAGGGGCAAGCGAAGGGGACTGGCCGAATGTCAAAATGGAAAAGTCAGGTTCGATTAAATTTGAAAATTAGATCGAGAAAGAGGAATCGTACAAAATGCAACGGCTATTCGGGGAGGGTAACACTGCGCCGTAGCGAGTTAAAATAGCGGAACGAAGAGCAAACGATAGGGGAGACCCGCGAGCGTATTGGGGGATCGATCGGGGGAAGCATCTGCGATCTATCTGGCGAAATGGTGCTCTTTCAACGTGAATCTCTTTTCCTATCCTCTTGGAAGCCAGGACACACAAGTGCATCCCCTTGGATTTCCTTCACGGCGCCCATGTATCACCCTTCTCTTTACCCTTTCCCCTTTCCATTCACTTCGTTGCTGTCCCTCCGTCGCGGTCATATTGATCGTAACTTATAATGCCGTGGTACAATGTTATAAATCTCCACTAGTTATCTTGATATGGATCGATTACAAGTGGACATGACGCTAAGATTACACGGGATTGTCAATAAAGAGCAGTTAGCGTGTCGCTCGAAAGTGCATTCAAATAAAGGAACGATCGATCGATCAAGATCGATTGTGTTGTTCTACACAGTGTTTCGATCAAACGATCGAACAACGAAAACAATCCGCTGATTTCTCGAATACTTCGTTCTCGAAATCTGAATCGAAGGAGTACCCTAAAAAGGATACGCCAAAGGTTCGATCGATTTCGTTATCCTGTTCATCCCGTTCATTGTGCAAAATAAAATAAAATAAAATCGAAAAACGCGATGACGATATGTTGCCGGCGATATTATCGCACATTTTTCTAATCCAATCTATTCGACCACTCTGTCTAATAATCCAACCTTATCAGCGTTGATATCGCGAAAAGCACATAAAACGCTACATTTCGAGTTAAGTGATCGAGTTACAGAGCAAGAAGAGCCTATCCGAAGAAACCTTTTCATCTTTTTCACTCGCATTGTTTCCGCTCCTTCGTTTGCCGAATCGCAGTGCTTTTCATTCGCGACCAATACATCGCTTCCGATTACGAATTAGGTGAGACGAAATCCCGGCCAATGTCCCGAGCGCTCTTTCCAGAACTTCTCGATAACTTAAGCCGGTTAAATACATTTCCACTTCCTTTATTGACCTTCCGGTATCAACCCCCTCAGCGGCAACCCCGTTCTCAGTAATCGTCTCGGCGTAAAGATAGCGCCACGGTCGCGGTCGAAGATCATTCACCATCGCAAACGGTGAATTCGGTTGGGCCAAAGGTGCGAAAGGTGAAATACATACCAAACCGCTTGGTCATCATCTTGTGGCAATCCTCGTGGCCATACAAGTGTGAATCACGTAGATATTTCATTGAGATGGATCGATTCCGGGAATCGGGATTAGACTATTTCGAGTCATTAATCCGGATTAGTCCCGATGATCCGTGAGAGCAATCAGTCATCACGAGGTGCACGCGTCTTTCTCTTTCTCTTTGTCTCTCTCAACGTCAGTCTCTGATAGTGAAAATCGCGCGGTACTTTGCCAGACGCTTCGAGAAAAAATACGAATTCTGGGAAGATTAATCGTCTCGATAAACATCTCCTCGATAAGTTAACTTGATAATGCCAGATGCAACCTTGACGTTAGGTATCGACATTGATGTGATAAATTTAGACGCTAACTCGAAGCGGAACTTAAAGTTTTGTTCAAATCCTGTCACACGACGCCAAGTGCAATCCTACGATTCGCCTCTTGTGAAGTGATGATGCGTCTGCATTCAGCAGGAATACGCCGCTTTGTTCCGCGCAGGTTCCAGCGCGCGAAACCGCGCCGATGGTACCTGGTTCGCATCATCAAATCGCGAGCAGATGTTCCCGGCTTAATTCGCGTTTCACTCCGCGTCCGCGCGATCCATTCATGCGAGGCCAGATGGTACACTCCATCATCGGCACATTCGCGCGCCTGCAATCGCGGACTGTCGTGCATCCCGAACACGGGAGCTCCGTGGCGAACTCTAATCCCGGTGGGAAGAGGGATGAAGAGCCCTCGTGAGAAAGGGGATGCAAGGTGATGATCAATGAGATCAGCGCTAATGAAAACGTCCGTCAGTCTCTCGCTGACGGGCCACCGATGTGGAGACCCTCGCTCATTCACGAGGAGTCTTCACCGTGATCTTTCATGCGTTGTCGAGGAATGTCCAGGTCTACGGCGACACTCACCATAGTAACCAGGGTGTCCCGTCGTCCACCTCTTGCTGCGAGCCAGCCAACGGATGACAATCTCTCCGTGCAGCGATCACACTGTGACGCAGACTGCTACGGGAGCACTACTGCTGCTATTGCTACTGCTGCTGCCTCTACTTCTACTCCTGCTGCTGCTGCTGCTGCTACTGCGTCCGGAAAAAGCGGGGGCAAGTCGCGACGTCCGCCGTCGCCGCCACCGCCACTCGACCCATGCTGCGGCATGCGAAACTCGCGCATGTGCTCTGGCAGCAACGGCGTCGCGACGCGCCGCAGTACATGTGCACGCACACGCACGCATACACGTGCAAATGATACGTGTGTGCAACCGACATTTCGGCCGCCCGTTCACGCGACTGGCTGATCGAAAGAGCTGTTCCGACCCTTCGGCGTCACGGGCGCTTCAATTTAACCCTTTGCGATCCCGTGGAGCCGCGACAAACCCTCGCGATGATCCCTCCGTGATATTTCGGTAAATGCGGTTAAAAGCACACGATTATAATTAGCAAATTGCCGGCGTTCTACAAGTCTTCACGAAATTTCTCGTTACAGAGGCGATGGAAACATTTGTACATTTAAATGGATATCTGGCTGTAATATGTTACTGAAACAGGGATGTGCGCGTGAAATAATTAACATTCACTTATTCGGCAGGAAATTATTTTTAAATAAACATCGCGTATCTAAAAGCACACTGGCCTGCGATTATTCGTGTACTTGTTATCTAATACAAATTGGCTCGCTATTGAGAGATATGTAAATACTCGAAATGCAATTATTTATGTGTAAATCAATACGCCATGTAATCGTATAACGCTCGCTCATTGGGGAAAGCAACGTTAACTAATGTTAGGGAATCTTGCGTTATTTTTTAATACTGTAATACTGTAATCATCTGTTTTACAACGTATTTTCGGCTCCTACGTATCCCCATTTTGTCAGAATCGATAAGTATTACGCTTCATCATCGAATTGTGCTAACGTAAATCAGAGCACAAATTCAACAAGAGATGATTCAATTAAAGCCGAATTAAGATTTCAACATCTCTGCAGTTTACACAACGGTATTTATTTAAGAGATTGTTAAATATTTAAGAGAACGAGCGTACGTATTATTTACTTCCGCAACAGTCTCGTGTACCGTAAACTGTTGTACGCAACGTATTAATATTACGAAAGATTACCTTCTCTCTCTTTTTTCGCTATTAAAATTCTGTAATAAAAAAGAGTAATATAAAGAGAAAACGTATTTAATGTATAAAAGATGCATATACGCACGCGCATATACATGTTACATATTAATATAAATAAATTTTGTATAAAAGATTTATTTTTTATTTATCTTGTGACATATTTTCATACATGTATATAGTTAATTATATTATGTAACAAATTAGCTTCGCATTAAAACTTTAAATAAGTAAAATTGAAAAGAAACCACAGCAACAAAGGAGATTAGTTAAGCTGCGAACGAGCTTTTCCGCACATATTATGCGTATATCAATGCGATAAAAACATAAAATTTATCAAAGCAAGTAAATCGAGTAAGTAAATCGTTGAAGCCTTCGCAAAATTTCAGGTCACAAATGCGACATAAATTATAGATATGAACGGATATCTGGCTATAATATGTTACTGAAACAGGAATGTGAACGTGGAATAATTAATACCGGCTTATTTGCCAGGAAGTTATTTTTAAATAAACATCGCGTATCCAAGAGCTTATTGGCGTGCTATTATTGATGTACTTCGATAAATCTAATTCAAACTGCCTCCTTATTGAGAGATGTAAACACTCGAAATAGAATCAGTTGCATTTTATATGTAAATCAATATAATCGTATAACGCTCGGTCATTGGGGAAAGCAATGTTAACCGTTAGGGAATCTTGCGTTATTCTTTAATACTACTTTGATAATCTGTTTTACAATGCATTTTCGGCTCCCATGTGTCCCCATTTTGTCGGAAGCGATAAATATTATGCTTCATCATCGAATTGCGCTAACGTAAATCAGAGCGTAAAATCAACAAGGGATGATTCAATTGAAGGCCCCAAGGAGAAGGCTGTATTAAGATCTCGATATCTCTGCAGTTTACACAACGATATTTATGTAAAGAGATTGTTAAAAGAACCAGCGTACGTGTTATATTATTTATTTGCACAACAATCTCTTCGCATACAGTGAACTGTTGTGTGCAACGTGTTAATATTGCGAAAGGTTACCTTTTGTCTCTTTTTCCGCTATTAGTTGTGAACAACAAACAGTAATATAAAGAGAAAATATATTATTTATATATATATATATATATATATATATATATATATAAAATAGATGCACGTGTGTATGCGCGCGGATATGAATAAAACTTATGAAAAATTGTCAATTGTCAATTGTCAATTTCTTTTGCACAATTTTTTTCACCGATTTCAAGCACTTTGCAACCGCTTTTTCATCCTCTCTACAATGTAATGCTAATTTTTCATTTTTACTGTTTTTCTTTCACTGATCCTTTCACTAGTTCGTTAGATTCGCGCTACGATCCTGATTGGCTGAAGTTAGCGGCAAATCGGTGGAAATCGGCATGCAAATAGAAGGAACACCATACGATATAGTAATTTGCGTATCCGATGAGTCCAAGCAGTGATGTCCACGAGGCGGCACTGCAGGTTTTCGCGGCATCTTGCGGCATTCGATAGCGACAATCGCGACGGTCCTTGGCCGTCTCATTCCTAGGTTGATCTTTCGTTCTGAAGGTAGACACGTACAGAGTAGCAGGGAGCTTTCGTTTCTCTCATAGGAGTTGTATACAAGAGAGAAAGAGAGAGAGCTAGCTAGTGGCATAACGCGAAGGCACCGGCAGACGAAGAGGAGGAGGAGGAGGAAGAGTGGTAGTGGTGGAGGAGGAAGAAGAAGAGACACGGGAAGAGCGAGAGACAGCGTCGAGAAGCGCTGGCACGCGGTGCGACGAAAAATGGCGAAGACATTTCGCATGGTGGCGGTTTCGACTTTGTCAAACAATGGACAGTCCATGCCCAAGTATTGCAAACCGGTTACGCTCAATATCAACTACGATCCACAGGGCCTCAGCATCGAGCTCATTCCAGGTATGATACATCGCGTTTCGTCTGCCTGGGCATGATCTCGCCGGCAGCAATACATTTGTCTATGACGACGCGGCCGTCAACAGCGACGCGGCTGATCGATCACGCGACTGATTCGCGCGACCCGGACAACATAACCACACTTCTTGTTTCCTTCCGTCGCCCCGTCCCGCCGTTGTCAATATGATTCCTGATCGAAGACGAGGCTCCGACTGCGATAACGATCCATTCGATCGTCGACTTATATCATTTTCCTATTATTATCGTGATATCATCACGCAGCCAATCTTTCGGCTAGTCGTGTCTTTGCTTCTTTGCTTCTTTGCATTCTTGTTCTTTCTGATGTTAGAGCGAATCACATTCGCTCGCCGTTATTCATTATGCCAATAGCAGAAACGCCGATAACGAATCCGCCGAAATGATAGATCGAATTATATCGTTCGCATGCCACACGATACGGATGCTGTTATTGTATTGTATTTTATTGTATATCTGAGATTATTTCATTTTATTCACGTTATCAACGAGACAAATGATACTTAAATGTGGAAAATGTAGAAAACTAGAATGTAGCAAGTTATTGATCAGTAATTTTGCATCTTTTTTTCTTTTTCTTTTTTCTTCTTTTTTTCCTTCGTCGTACAAATTTTGTGATACGTATTTCATAATTTTGCAAAACCTAATGCGCTGTTTATTAATGATGGCTATTTTTATTAATGATTTATATAATAACATTTCCTTGCATCTGCAATCTGCGCATAATAGAAATTGATGAAAAGACGACTGAAATTATATACGTTATCAAATACTTAATGTTTCCAACATTGTTTTTAGATATTATCTGCAGGGAGAAAAGATCATTACTAGAATTCCCAGTGACTCCCAGTACTGAATGTTCTCGTGTGTCATCTCGAAGTTATGTTTTTTCACTTGATATAGAGAGTTTACTTATTACATTTGCTACTGAAATAGGTGAGCCAAATCTTATTCGTACAACTGAGTTTTTATAGTTTTAGAGATTTTCTGAATATTGTTGTATTAAGTTTCTACATAACAGAAATCAGAATATGCATATTTTGTTATAATAATAATTGTTCTGCAAAAGTACATGTGATAATAATTATGTCTCTCTGCATATTATATATTACAAATACATATTTATATCTTCAAGAAATGGAATTTTGAAAAGTACATTTAATTCACAGATTTTCGCAATTTTCATTCACAAATAATAAAGCTCAAGATGGGAAAAGGCGTGTCTGCTTTTAACGAAAGAACAGAAGAGTCTTCAGCAATGCAGTATTTTCAATTTTATGGTTATCTATCACAACAGCAGAACATGATGCAGGATTATATTAGGACCAGCACATATCAACGTGCAATTCTAGGAAATCTGTCCGATTTTAAGGATAAAGTTGTACTAGATGTAGGCGCTGGTTCTGGTATCTTATCGTTCTTTGCCATACAAGCTGGTGCAAAGAAAGTATATGCAGTAGAAGCAAGTAATATGGCAAATCATGCTGAGCTTCTAGTTGCAGCTAATAATTTATCGGATAAAATAATAGTCATAGCTGGCAAAATAGAAGAGATTGAATTGCCCGAGCAAGTAGACTGTATAGTGAGTGAGCCTATGGGATACATGTTATACAATGAGAGAATGCTCGAGACTTATTTACATGCAAAGAAGTGGTTAGTCTCAGGTAAATATCTGAGACAGAGAAATTACGATCCGCTGTATTATTTCCTGTTTTTTACTTTCATTTCTTTTCACATCACTTTCATCTTTATTTCAATAAAATCGCTCTCGTGCAGGCGGAAGAATGTTTCCCTCCAGAGGCGATTTGCATATCGCGCCATTCTCCGATGAAAATCTTTATATGGAACAGTTCAATAAGGCCAATTTTTGGTATCAAACATGTTTCCATGGGGTAGATCTCTCCGCCATGAGAAATAACGCCATTAAGGAATATTTCAGGCAGCCGATCGTCGATACTTTTGATATTAGAATATGTATGGCGAAATCCGTGAGGCACATAGTAGACTTCCAAACAGCTGATGAGACTGATTTACATAGAATAGGTATGAGACATGTTAAGATATCGCAGATATCGCAGATTGCAAATATTGCAATTTATTGAAAAATATATGTGTGTATGTGTGTATATATATATATTACTTGTGTAAAAGTATGTATATATATATATATATAAGTAAAAGTATATATAAAACACTTTGCAAATTATCTCTTTATTCTGTTTAGAAATAAATGTCGATTTTCATATACTGGAGAGTGGTACATGCCATGGTCTAGCTTTTTGGTTCGATGTAGCGTTTATCGGATCAACGCAACAAGTTTGGTTAAGTACAGCTCCTACTGAACCTCTCACGCATTGGTATCAAGTGCGCTGTCTCTTGGAGAATCCACTCTTCTGCAAGAGTGGACAACTGCTCTCTGGAAAAGTTATTCTTATAGCAAATAAAAGGTGAATACATATCTGTCTTATCTGCAGCTCTGTCTTTAATATTAATCTGATTACAAAGTTGCAAATTTACTAACATGCATTTTATTACTATCACATGTATTTATTCCAGACAATCCTATGACGTAACCATAGACCTGAAACTTGAAGGGACAAATATGGAAAGCAGTAGCAATACCTTGGATTTGAAGAATCCATATTTTAGATATACAGGCGCCGCAGCACAACCACCGCCTGGTTTAAATAACACTTCGCCCAGCGAGTCATATTGGACAACTCTGGACGCACAAGGTGCTCGACAAGCAGTGAATATGGTGAATGGAATGTCGGTTAATGGTCTCGGCGAAGTCTCGATGGATGCAAGCGCGACTGTAAATCCAAATAATT
This sequence comes from Eciton burchellii, assembly GCA_020341155.1. Classification (NCBI taxonomy): domain Eukaryota; kingdom Metazoa; phylum Arthropoda; class Insecta; order Hymenoptera; family Formicidae; genus Eciton; species Eciton burchellii. Next base: position 3,124,072 of record JAHMML010000010.1, on the reverse strand, counting down.
TGCTGGCAATAGGTAAGGTTTGGTTTGACTCCTCAGTGTACCATTACATGTATTAAACATGCTGCATATGCGAGATATGTAATATTGTAATCACAACATCCTTGCCACGTCCCAAAATTTCTCGCGATATCTCGGCTAATTCCTGTAAAACGTATTTGTGAAGTCTTGTATCTTAAAATTTACGAATCTAACGCGGTCATTGAGCGAACGCTCCTCGGCCATTCTGTGTACTTGCTACGTATCTAAAATATAAAATACCTAAAGTATAAAATGTTTTGGTAGTAAAAAGATAATCTCTCTTTCGTTTTCTCATAAAATGGTATATTTTAATGCTGTTCAAGATAAGTGGTAGTTTCCTTGTCTATCGTCTTTTGTAGATTGTGCTACGTATTGTATATTTTACATATAATATTGTTATTATATGTTGTTGCAAACAATGTTCCTTTTACCAAAGACTGTTTTACTTTATTTGATATTAAACCGTAATTGCTCTTTCCACATGAACATGCGATTAAAAAGATCGGCATGAAATAAAGTAACTCATAAATGTTTTGTTAAACTCTTTATATGATGCTAGGAGATTATTCTGGGGGCTGTGTGTTATTAGATATCGCTAGTATAGAGATATTTTCTTTGCGTACATATTGAAAATTATAATATGAGAATATCTGTGGATAAGAATAGCTACAATTAGCTGAACCGTGAAATATTTAGAAGGAAACACTAAGTATAAGTTTACTTTCGATTTTATATACAGATGATGACTCTAAGTGCAGATGATTGTATAACTTAATTACATAAATATCAGATTACTTGCTGCACCTTTTTATTGTAATGGTACTTACAAAACGGGCTCATATTTTATTATTCTACGTCACAGAAGACATTTGTACAAAAAAGGAAAAGTTCCTTGTAATTGTTCTCTAATTTATATATACATATTTTGTAGACTCTAATATATGTAAATAAACTTGTTTTTAGTAGTATGGCTTTATAAATATTCAATCATACTAAATCCCATTTAAAAATTCAATTTCTGTTTCTTTTTCTCCCAATATTTCTGTAGATATAAATTCATTATGAATATAAAAGTATTTTATTTATTTAAAATAAATTTAAAAAATTCTTCTCTATTATTGACTATCAATAGGCTATCACTTCTCTATCAATAGGCTGCTTCTGTGATTGTTTCTATTTCTTTAAACAGACAGTTTGTTTAATTTATTTCTAAATGTCTGCTCTACATAATATTTAGATATCTCATGATTAATGTAAAATTTTTTACACATTAGCTTATCGATAATAATTTTGCTTTATGCAATGAGAATAAATAAGATTAATAATAAATTCGATATATTAGATTAATATTTTAGGTTTTGTCCTCTTAAATCATGTTTCACTTAATAATTGGTTATATACACTTTTTTATATATGATTTGTTCTCCGAGCAATCAAATATACGTAAACGAAATGTACGAACTTTTATGTAACAGGAGGACAGCCGAATATCCATCCCGGTTCTATTTCAAGTACAGGACGAGGCCGTGTAGGAGGTACGGCCACAAGTACGCAGGCAGCACAATTGATAGGTGGTGGAATAACTCCGAACATGTTTACTTCACCTGCTACTGTAAGTGTAATTTAATAAACAATTGCATTTTTCTAGTGAGCTACACGCAGTGGAGACTTCATTCTCTGAGATAATGCTGGATGAAATGTTTTACAAGCATGAAACATGCATTTCATTGTTCACGCAAAATTTTCGCAATAGCTCGCTAATTATTATTTTTGATTAAGTTGAGTTAAGTGTTAGAGGAAAACAGAAACTAAAATATGTTTGTGCCTGCGTGACTTTCGCGCTACAGCTTGGTGTTACTTTCCAGCAATCGCTGGTCCTCGGCAACACCTCTCATTATCCAGTGAATCCCAGCCTGATGATCGGTGACTACGTAACTCCTGGAAATGGCATATCGCCACAGTATCGGCAATGATCTATGGCAAAATCGTTCCTCGCTGAGTATTCCCGTAAAGTAAAACAGTTACAGAACGATCGTAATAATTGTAGCAGTATTGGAGACGCCGGCAACAACAGTAAGCAAAGCCGCAAGTTGGTCTTTAGCTCTCCAGCTAGTAAGCTTCGATTATCGTCCGCCGTACGAATTCTAAGTACCGTCGACTTGGCCAACTTTAATCCGGACTTCGATCATAGCAGCGCTGTTTATACAAATAAAGGTATAACTGGCCCCGGGTTTGCGTTCGATTGGAATCCTGCAAGGAATAAATCCCAATGGGAGGCGCGTTGGAAAAGACTGCGAGCCGTCCTATCGTAGTTATGATTAGTTATCGTACGGTTGATTTTTATTTCGTCATCCCTCCGAAAAAAAAGATGATCTTCCAGATCAGCGTACATGCTTGCCAAATCTATCTCCCCCTCCCCCACCCCACCCCCACCCTCCATCCCACACACACAGACATAGGCATACATGAAAATATGATATTTTTTAATGACAATACAATCGTCGCTGTAGTATAGGCATCACTATTTTACGAAGTCTTGACACACAAATTCGCGAAACGATAATTTATGAAAGAGAGAATCGGGAATGATCATGTTGCGATTCGTTTTATGTCGGTAAGCTGAAATGATTTAGGATCGACTGAGTATTTAGTAACAGGCGTATTTTACTAAGCTGCGACATTGGCTTGGTTGAGTTTCGATATCAAGCGACTTTTACACAAGTTTTTTAGAATAGGGAGACCAGCGTTTCGAACATTTTGAGAAGTGCAAAGAGCAATAATACATTAGGCATACGTTCTAGAAGCACTATGTGGCATTACCTGTTATTCCGATATCTTGCGCTCGTTTTTTAATCAATGTTTATTCCTTTAGCATGACAATATGCGCGAAAGGAGTTCTTACGAACTACTTACGAGTATTAGCTATTATCATTTCAGTCCCGAGTACAATCCGTAAGGTGAAGTGTTTTAATCAGTTGATGATTGTGCGACAAGTCTCATCGGTCTCAGTTACGTTTTCGTAGGTAAATTGTATATATCGAAATAATGCGAACATAAGTCGCGGGATACTTCATCCAGAGAAAAAGAACGTCGACTGCACTGATCGAACACAATATAAAATCGTCCGAAAAACTATAGCGAGTTGTTGCCATAGCGTGTATATGTAATAAGCAGGTTTGTTGCGAATGTATCGTGCGTTGGGCAAGAATCGCTCGGAAATGGAATCTTATAGTTTTATATAAGATCTGTAATTTGTAAGGTATAACATTGCGTTACATTTAGTTCTCTTTTTTTTACATATATTTTGTAATCGCGAGAAATGTCTGTTTTAAAAGATTCTCACGAATTCTGACAGAATGTTATATTTATTCATTTAATTAATCTTAAATTCACAAAAGGGAGTATTTCTCATAAAACACATGTACGTCATTTGATTGCTTTATCACGCGCGCTGTTTTCTTTTTATCGCACTTGTAATTTATATAATTGGGCGATGTTATACCTGCATTCAATCTTACGATGCATTTATTGTAACATACCACGCCGCAAGATAATCACATAATATCAAAATCTTTGAAGATAGACATTTTTTGCATTGATGATCTGTAATAAGTGATGCTCCGAAACTTATACATGTTCCCTGTACTCATAATATTGAAGTAAAAAGACAAATATATGGCCATAATAATTTTTCATCATCTTTAACCCTTTCCATTCGTGCATAAATATGACAGAATGCCGATCGTACCTTTCGCTTGATAAACAAAATGTAATTGATTTTTCGATGATGCGCCTGACAAAATTTAATTTCTCATCGTGTTAAATTAACGATAACAGAATGTAATCTGAATGAAAAGGGTTAAATTGCTGAAATATCGTACCGTTTAACATGCAGTTTCTTATGCACACGTTAAGTGTTATATTCGACGTGCTATTTCACACCGCAAATTAAGGATTTTTTTTACTCTGTTTAATAAATGTGAGAGATACACGATCGTCACAATATTGTCAATGTGTATGGAACCCATTATGTACATACATACATACACGCACACATACATACATAAAATATACGTATCATACATCTATATATATATCTATCTATACATACACACACACACACACACACACACACACACCTTCGTAATAATTTCTATATATTGTTTAGGTCTACAAGATAACTCATCGGGAACGATCCGCTTCCGGTGAACTATCCTGCATAATACCTAGATCTCGAGAGAACTCTTTTGAGTCTAATTAGTTCTTAAGAACGTTACATTAAACTTTGTTATCCGCACACGCATGCCATCCAATTCCGATGCACGTACATGAACACACACACACACACATGCACGATTGCACGCACGCACCTTTCAGTTACCTCATCGCCGTGAATATGTATCATTTTTTTACTACAGCAACAGTTTATTGCGTATTATTATTATTATCTTCACCAAGCATCCTTCAGATCGAGAAACTGTTCGAAATTGTGAAAGGCGAATCGACGCGGGTCATTTGCGCGATGCAAACTGGATCGCCGAGCGCATCAGTGTACTTCAAATCAAAACTAAACGATTTGTACTTATTCGTATATCCATACAGGAAACTTGTTGTGTCTCTTGTTGCGTGCATACATATACGAAAAGTGTAAATAGCGCGTGGCAATTTCTCGATGAAGTATTTCTGGAGAATAAAAGAGGTAGTGTCATACGTACGCTTATTAATACACGCCTCGACACACACAAAATCAATCTCGTGACAGGCATTCCACAAGTGCTACTAATACTGCATGGTTTGTTGTTGTAATAATCAATATAAGAACAATTGCTTCTTCCATCGTTTCTTTGGGACAGCGACACCGGAAGCAATATCTAGAATGCAACGTCGTCTTCTCTTCTTCGCCTCGTGCGCGTCATCATCGAGAATCGCAAGACTAAGAACGATGACGGAGAACGATGTTCGATATCTTAGATATTGTTTACGGTTTCTCTCACATTGATGTGAATGTGTGCGTTTTTCTTTTTGTACCGTTAGGATATCGAATATATAAGACTGCTATGCCGCCCGGAAAGACATATACGCGACAGTACATATCTAATCCCAGTCGTGGTCGAACGCTCCGCTCTTTCTCGTATCGTTTGAAATTTAAGAGGAGAGAGGAAAAGGTTTCACACAATTGAAACGCTTTTCTGCACAATGCTCTCTGTTGAAACGCATTTTCTCGAAATTGATTGCCTGTTTTGGTTGTATTCTCGAACGTTTTTCAAACTGGGGTATCACTTCGTTAGTTAACTTTGACTCGTGTGTGCTTTCGGGCGGCACGTTCGAGTATTAAGTAGAGTTCAGCAGTGTTATATAGAAAATCCGTGCGTTCCAACGACTGAAAATTATATAAGATATCTCAGGTAGTTATGCGAGCTCGAAGGATGCCTTTACTGCGCTAAGTGTTTTGAATTTCGTTTCATTTCTCGAAGTTCATTCGCGATTCGGCATTACGGACGCAAATATGAATTGCCGTTGGCGCTTCTTATCCCGGTGAGGCATAAGCATGGTTTTACAGGAACATTATATAATCGCATAAAATCAGAATCATACAAATATAATCTATAGTGTAACTGTGTAGTAAAAATTGACCAATCAATGCTTGAAATAAGTTGTCGAGTTTAATTGTTTTCTTTGCCATATCTGTAGGACTCTTTAACGTGACAACTGTTTTCTTGTCCGACTTTATTCGCGATGTTAGCAATTAGGGAATATCTTCTTTTAATTTTTGCCAAATGTAACACGGAATATTTTTAAGCAATTTTAATCAAAACGAATAGCAACTTGCCCAATCTTATTTTTAGAAATTATCCCGTTCGGAGACATTTAATTTATGTAAAAGCACATCGTTTCTCTCATGTATTTATTACAGGAAAATTCTATTATATACACACAGAGATAAAGGGAGAGAAATTGGAACATCCGAGACTGTAGTACTTACAAATAACAGGATTACAATGAAACTAATGAGACATCGTTCTAGACATTCTACGTATTAGCACGTTATTCATTGTAAATACAATATTTTTGCAGCGATTGCAGATTTTTTATCGCTTGTAAGAAATTTCTTTTCGTATGTTATGTATACGAATCTAAGAGAGCGTTTGCTTTAACGCGGACAAGTTCAACGTACGCTCATGTTTATATCTAATTAGCGATTTTAATAAATTTTTAACAAATTTCCTTTTAACATCATGCATCACAATAATTTATTGTCAATTATTAGAAGTACTCATTTTATACGGTATATTAAAATGTGACATTTCGATGTTTACGTTGATTCGAATGCGAATGCTCATTACTCTGAATTGTGGGACGTATAATTACATGGATACATAAAGTATAAGCTTACGCTAAGTTATTTGATTTTTAAGACATCCGCCACGCGGCAAATCTTTGGAATTGAAATTTTGTTCTCTTCTCTCAGAGAGCCTCATTTTTAATAAAGGTATTTCAACGAATTGCATAACATGTGTACATATTTTGTGTATCGTTCGATTCTTTTGCAACTAATATCTGCCAATTGTTGTATTCTCATATTTATATTATCTAATTCACGTTATCATGCATAAAATGAGATTTATACATATATATTCTTTATCATGTATGAGACTAATTATACAGATACGATACATTTATTTGATCTTATACATTATATTTACATATTGAAGACGCCGTCGCATTTAATTTTTTTAATTAAATGTGAATTAATTATAATTTTGCTTATAATTTTACGTATATAGATTCTGTGTGTAAACATAGACGCATATTAAAACAACATGTGTTTGCGATATTGCATCGCATTAAACGAATGATATCTTGTTGATACATAGCATTGTCCTTCTTTGATTACATGCTTAATACGTTCCGTTCCATCCTATGATGACATGGGCAATCATCAAGTATAACGTTATCGTTACAGTACTCGTTATCATGATGGGAAATCCTACCCTGCAATATATTAAGATAATGACAGACATATTTGTAGCCATATGTATGTCGTAATTGTAATGAAAATAGCAAGAATCGTCGCAACATACTTCTCATTATCTACAAGGTAACATGACATGACATCACGAGCTCACTTACTTGGAAAACTGCATGAAGCTAAATTTGTAGCCGTGTTGCTCCGCGATACCCATGCAAACAACATTGGCGGTAGCTCCAATCAAAGTTCCATTTCCTTTAAACACCGTTAACTGTTCAGCCATGTAAATATTAGAAAAACTGGCACATGTTAAGAAGCGCAACGCTTGAAAGCACCAGTTTTTTCGTATATAGCATGGCCTCTCTTATCTTAACGCGTGACAATGAATGGATTGAGACAGGTAATGTTCTTTAAAGCTTATTTTAAAAGTATAGATATCTTAAGTTTTTGTACTCAAGATTTTATATATGTAAGATCTCTTTGATGCACAGAGTACTCCGATTACTACAGCTCTCGACAATCTGATTAGATTTAGGAAGCTTTTTACCTCCCATGCAAGCTCCAAACGCCAGTGCCCACACCAGAGGCTGCATCGGCAAACCGAGTTCGCGATTCTGCGCCAGATTTATCGCGATTCTTACCATCATAGTAGTGAGTGGCACATTGTCGACGAAGGCACTTGCTAATGCCGATACCCATAGCAACAGCAAAATAGCGACTGCTAATCGGGATTCCTCATTAACCGACAGGATGAAATCCTCGGTTTGCTTGCCGATCCAATCGATGAGACCTAGGCGCGAGAGAGCCTACAGAATTTTTCAATTAAATTCCCATTTTAATTGATCTCAATTCTTTTCATCGTTAAAATTTCTGGTTTCCAAATCGTTTCCGATCCAATTCGATGCGCGATTATAAGAGATCTGTCTTAAAGGTAAGTCTGCAATATGAATTTTACTTCTGGATATTACCTCCATAAGAATGAACAACGATGCGAAGAATAATAGCGTACTCCATTCGACACGCGCCATAACGCCATCGAAGTCCTCACTATCGGCTAATATTAGAAGCAACAGGACACCGATCAGAGCGATCCAACCCAGGGACAGATTCAAATGTGGCACGCTATGCAGGAAGAAGAGTGTGATGACGAAGGTCAGCACAAATCCCGATTTCATCAGCAACCATTTGTCCCTGATAGGATACTGCAGTTAAAAGAAGAAAGAGCGCACTCATGAGAGAACGTATAAATTGTTGCGGCTACTGATGGGACGTAACGAGATAATTCGGATATCAGACGATCCATTACGCTATACGATTCCGCGGCCAGCTCACCTTCTCCTGCAATTCCTCGAGTGTAGTCTTATACTTGTCCAGCGTCACGCTTCCTGTCATTAACTTCTTCTTTAATTGTGACAATAAACGTTGTACCTTCTTCAACAGCGTTTCCCTCACGAGATTTTCATCTTTGCTATAGCTAGACAAACTCGCTGCCGCTCGTTGCCAGATAGCGATCTCGTGTCTCAACTCCTGCGGCAGAAGTGCGCGTAAAAAAATTGCCGTAGAAAAGCATGATTTATTATTCTACGAACTTAACATCATGACGAACTAAATAACGGCAAATCTGTAAAATTCTTTTGATCATTCGGCATCGTCAAGATCAAGTTACAAATTTTTCTAACATATGTACACCTGTACGTCTTGCGGCTCGTTGAACCTGAGAACCGCAGTGTTCCTGAAGAGAAAGCGAAATTGCGCGGAGACTACGATCAACACAAGTATTACCCCGATGCTCATGTGCAACGAAAATGTGCCAAAATCCACCTCCTGCAACGAGTAACAAATGCTCTTAATACGACTGAGAAAAGTTACATTTCATCAACATCGTATTCACACACTGAATCCCACTCACCGCATTTCGAATATCTCGATTGGAAGCGATAATGACGTTTGGTGGATCACCGATCGGTGTCATGGCGCCTCCGATGTTGGAATAAACCACCATAGCGGTCAAGATTGGGACTGGATTCAGCTGCATCACCTCGCACAATCGGATGGTCACTGGAGTCATTAGCAGCACGGTTGTCACGTTGTCCAGTAACGAGGACAGAAACGTGGTGAACAAACACAGAGCCATGATTAACGGCCACAACTTGCCGGCGGTTATCTGAGAACAGGCAGTGAATAAGATTATCGCTTTCAGGGCAAGGCTGAAACATATTTTTAATCCAAACATAGTCGCGTTATCCTTTTTACCTTATAAGCGTAGACTGCCAGCCAGTCGAATATGCCAGTCCCAGCGATGATGGCAACCAGTACCATCATGCAGAATAGTAGCAACAGCGTATCTACGTCTATCCAGGAGATCACTTCATCCATACGTGGTCGCTAAGTAAATCACGAAGGGTCATTGGATTATCGTTATCTCTTTAATCTTCTCTTGCAGACTCTGTTATACATAATGGAAATTACGGGAAAGTATATCTACCTCGTTTAGAGTTGCCAGAATCGCGATGGACATCGTGGACGCTAGCATGGCAGCCAGCGTTCTATGTACAATCTGATATGTTAGGTGTAATAAAGCACTTAGAAAGCCGATAAGAACATATACATTCGCATTGTGATAGAAATTAACGTAAGTATCCTTTGCATGTAATTCATTGTAATTCGTTTGCATAATTACCTCGAATATTATCATGATGTACAAGCAAATTAGAATTAACGCGGCGTATACTATGCCGGTGTAGGTGTACGTCGACGGCAGATCATAAGCGACAGAAATCGTAAGATTCGACACTGAATTTGTACATAATTTGATGAACATCACGCTGCGCGACAGTATCCTAAAAACACGATTCGAGTTGCATATGCCTAAGAAATAAAAACATGAAGAAGATATCAAAGATATCATAATAAAATGATAATAAAAGTAATGTACTCGCTATCGACGTTCTTTATCTCGAAGACCCTTCGATGCCTCTGTTCAGACAAGATGTTCACCAAATTCTCGGGCGGTATGGACAAAATCCATACATCACTTATATTCTGAAACTAACGACATATATTTTATAACATGACGTTTTTTACATGAATTATGATTGATTGTGACGTTTATTTTTCTTTCTCTGTTTCAGGATTGGCCAGATTAGCCCAATGTTCGTCTGGAGCGTTGAATACGAAATAATTAATAATGCATAAATAATATATATATATATATATATATATATATATATATATATATATATTTAGCGATACAATCGTACTTCTGAATTCAACGAGTTGGCGCGGCTGAGTCCATCGGTGTCGCAATTCTCCTTTACCAGAAGTTCCAGCCATATCATCAGATAGGACATAGATAAATTAGCACATTGCTCACCCTTCACTATCGGTAGCAATAATCCTTCCACAGTTATGCTGATTTGTTTGCCCGTGATGTGCTCGGAAACTTGATAATCTGAATAATCTATTAAGGATAATTCAAGATAGAAGAAAAATTCGACGGAACGATCGCAGGATAACTTCCTCGAGTTATCGAGGACGAGATCGAACGAGATCTGATCGGTCTCGCGTCGAAGGATACTGCTAATCGCTCCACCCGAAATAGAAAGCTGACGCATTTTGTCAATTCTCTCGCTCTTGAACATTAGTATCACCTATAATGAATCGATGTGAGAATAATATAAACATGACGACGATCGTGCACATCGGTTCCTCACCGTGAATAGCAACCAACAGCAACATAGCGTGATTAACTTTGAGTAACGGTAAAACGGCTTCGGCTTCTCTTGCGATGACTGCACATCTTGTCCGTCTTCGTCGATGTTACTCTGACTTTGAATTCTACGAGGATAATGAAGATACATCGCGTGTTCTTTGTCTTCGTACTCGAAAGCATTAACGTTAAAAGCAATCGTAACGCGCGTTCTATTACCTGGCCGTGGGCTGTGTTCCGAGGGACATGTTTACCACCAGGCACTCCTTCTTCACATGATCCAGAGATCTGGGAAAAGCGTTATCGTTAGAAACCCCCCGATCTCGTTTCCCGTCTCCGCTGGTCCTTCACTCACCTGCCCTCCGTGATACGATCGCATTCCCTCTGAAAGACTGCCAGACTGGGATCCAGACGAATTGCCTCCGGTAATTGACTCCAAGCGCGAAGCACCTCCTCGGAGATTTGTCCGAATATCACGGAACTCGAAATGGACGAACATGAACTAATCGGACTGCGCATAACTTTGAGCATGTTTTCGTTATGTATTCAAATCATAATGCGTAAACGTTGTATCTTACAATCGGATGTAATGTACCTGAAGTGTTACAATTGTAATAAGGCTTCTTGAGGAAGGAAGGTCGAGGCGTTTGCAAATCCGTTTCTTCATCGCTCGTATCATTTTGCGACATTGTAATCGCTAGTTGAAAGATTTTGATTGCCGTACTCTATTTAATTGTTATTTATACAGTGAGATTTTAGCTGAACTAAAATTAGCATTCAATGCCGGTACATTGATGTTAATTTTATTATAATTTGCACACTTTATTCATAGCGGAGCCGTACAGATTGTAATCGCGGCTCGAAAATACGGTACTACTATAGAAATAAGATTACTCGCATTCTCCTTAGAGGTCGTATTACGTTTTGTTTATATTTCGCATGTATGAAAATGTATCATTGATTTCACAAAAGCTCGATACGATGTCGAGAATAAAATAATTTCAAAGATTCATATTTAATTCACGTATTATTCTTTTTTCATGCGCGACAATTAGATATCTGTTAATTTTTGCGATACATAAAAAGAATTATATATTGTATGGTGTACAAATCGAACATAAATCAATTTTTTTAATTGCGTTAATTGAAAGGTATAAAATTATTTCATAGTTTTCAGATAAATCAAAATGGATTATTTTTATTTATTATTTATGCAAGGGAAGTCTGAAAAAAAATATATACATATATGCTTAAAAATATATTTATTGCGTATCTGATACAATATACTGATATAACCAATACATTATACCTTATCTTTAAAGTATCTTATTTTCTAAAAAATTCTAACTAGGAATATTCTACCTTTAGATGCCTTAACGCTGTTAATTACTCTAAAACGCGATAACAGCTAAATTATACAAAACTTATGATATCGTAACCTGTATGTTCATGTTTATCAATATAAAACCTGTTTTTTTTAAATATCTACATCTACATCAGCATATTACATTATGCTACGTTAATTTATTACGAGGAAGTGTGTTTAGGACTCTTTTATGCTTTTTACATTTATATTTTGTAAATAATATAACAGTCTTTGTTATATAAGATATTGGGCTATCTTATGCATCAATAATACAATAACACATTCTAGACTCTTTAATGTACATAATTCACTTTTTAGAATTAAATAATGTTTCCTAAATGTCAAGTATTTCACTCTTCTGCTCAGAAGCTGCTCCACCGACTTCTAAGTTCGTAATCTTATTCCCTGCATTTTGTGCAAGGATTGCTTTTAAGTCGTTTACAGCATACTTTTGTCTCGCATGATCATATCGGCAAAAGCACGAGTAAATTAGACTGACAGCTGTGCAGGATGCCAAAGCGTATTGCGTCGACCGTAACGGGCAACTTGTGAACATAAAACTGACCACACCGAAACCGACAGCGCTGTAGATGCCATACAACATGCTGTCTTTGAAGCAGGGAATCTTCTTGATATCTCTACCAAATAACATTGTCGGCTTGGCTTTTTCGTCAATCTCCTTCTCGATAGCTTTTATCCTTTCGATATTTATTTCATTTTCGAATGGCATTGCGTTCTCGAAAGCCATCATCTTTTTATAATCCATTATTTTTTCGAAATCAGTTTTTTCGGTCGTCATTCTTTGTATTTTGTATCACTCGCGATGGGAAGAGAACGCTTTTACCCAAGCCTCCAAGAATGAGCTGCAAAGTAAGGTTAAGTTATGAAATAATTCAACTTGCATCCTCGTGTTTTCTTCTCTTTGTTACCTGCAAGCAGAAAAGTGCAGGTGGAATGGACGAACGAACCTCTCGGGTCTCATGAAGCTAGTCTCATTTCGCGTGGATGGTATCCGAAGTATCCGCGCGAGAGCGCCGCATGTACAAAAATCTAGCACGATGATGATCCGCGCGCTCATTGGCTGCCGCCGTCGCGGAGGCGTGGGTGAGGCGCCGGGTGACATCAGCACGACGCATGTTCCATGCTATCGAATCCGTATGACAGGTGGTGCGCGCGGTGCTAATCCGTACATACCTTATTCGTCGTTCGCGCGAGAAACGTGTCCCGCTGATGTGAACGTTTTTTAATGTCATTACGCGTAGGAAAGCTGTGATTTGCACCGGGCAAAAGAACGTAAAAGATAGGCAGGAGTCGTTACGCCTCCGCGTGCGAATAAGACATACGTGACGTGTACGCGCGCGTTTATTCGCCGTTTTATTCCAATCTGCAATATCCGCCCGAGACAGCCCGTTCATCCGTCCGTCCGTCCGCGCGCAAATCGCAGTGACATGCTCGCACAATCGGTGCGTCGCTACTCGTAGGTGCTTCCTGTGTCAAGTCCTATGATGCATACCACGTACCCGTGTGATTTGCCCGGAAGATTCAGCTGCAGAAGAGGTAAGTACTTCCGCTATCGTCTCTTCCATCACCCTTCGTATCTGACGGGTCTTTGAACGCGATTCTCTATATCGTGTCTCTTAACCTTATTTACGACAGCTATTGACGAGATGATTAATCGTCGAAGACGCTATCGAAGATTTTGGATACAAGAATTTATCATCTGCGTGCTATCGATGCGATTTCTCGATATGACAGCTTCGTATCGATACTCGCTGCGAAGCTACGACTCGTAAAGTAAATCGTAAGTTAAACGTACGTTGGAGACATTTAACTCAGCGTTACGTCATCGTCGAGTGATGAAGCGTCCGACGCGTGTTACTTTGAAAAATAGCGATTGAATAGCAAGCATCAAGATGCGACACGCGCATTCATTAGCTGTCTCGGCATATCGGGAATGTTACTCAAATACGACTGCCGATGTAAATGAGAGCTTCAATTTCCGTACATGATTTTTCTTATATGCATATTTTCGTCATTACGCAATAAAAATTTCTCCGTTGCGAAACGTGCGATTCGACAGAGACGGTTAGCCTTGCATCTCTCTCGCATGACAGTGGACGACGTTTATTTTTTCCAGTGTATTCGACATTACTCTCCGGCAGGCCAGACATAAAACCTCAGGGATTTTCGTTTCTGTGAGTAGTTATAGCATCGTGAAAATGCGCCGATACCATTCAGGTTCGCGCGCGTAAGGGGAGAAGGTGCATGCACGCTGCATATTTCCTCCGGCTTTATCTCGCACATAACTAACCACATCTCGCTCTCCAGCTCTGAATACTTTTCTTTCTTGCTCCTTTTACTCTCGATGTCCGCGAAATGTCTCCATCTATTTATTTCGATACATGAGAATAAGAAAATAAGAAGAAAAAAGAAAAGGAACTAAACTCCGAAGATTTATTAAATTCAGGAACTACGAATTACGAAAATTAAGGGCCATGTTCTCTATTCTCGAAAAAAAGATTTGTATTCCTTAAATTCCTAGTATTCCTGGTATGTCTCTAGATTCGAAATTTGAGTTGGATGACTGATAACTCATTCCTTTCCTCCCCCCCCCCTTTCTCACCAATTACGTGGAATTTCATTTCTCTGATTATTCTTGAAATTGAGAATTAACTAGACGCAACGCGAGGTTAGATCCAGCGGACAATTGTCGTTTTTGCTTGCACGCATCGCGCGCAAGTTTCTACGATCTTTTCTTTTGTCCTCCTTCTTCTTTTTTTTCTCTTTTTTCTCTCCGTTTCTCTCTCTTTTCCTCCCATCTCGAATGCGACAGACTTTGGTCGCGCGGATCATGAATCGTTTGGGAGAAAATACGCGATGCGATAAAGCGACGCGATACGTAAGGTGCTCGCTGATTAGAAAATTACACCTGCGCGGGCACGGCATACCCGTGATACCTCGTGGTGCCCGCCTAACATCGCTCGCTATAACGGTAAGCGGAGATTTCGCATAGCCTCGGCAAGAAAGGTCAGATTCTATGCATTTGTGATGGGTCGCGGGAAGCGCAGGCCGATGCAGGCACGACTATCCGTCGGTCGTAAATCAACTCGTATCTGTCTTGGAGAGATCGTTTCAATTTTCGGCTTCCAACTGGCGAAAGATGAAAGCGTACGCAGGCAATCTATCATTACCTGGACGTGACGTTATATTTGACCTCAGGTTTCGAAATTTC
This sequence comes from Eciton burchellii, assembly GCA_020341155.1. Classification (NCBI taxonomy): domain Eukaryota; kingdom Metazoa; phylum Arthropoda; class Insecta; order Hymenoptera; family Formicidae; genus Eciton; species Eciton burchellii. The sequence goes on along the minus strand of JAHMML010000010.1, from coordinate 3,108,777 downwards.
TATTTCTTCCGGCCCGCTTTAGAGGACTTTTTGAATCTGGGAATATTTAAATTTCACAATTGCGCCCCTTTGAATCAACCGATTAAAAAGTCACTAGGCGAATCATTTTGGCGTTCGGTTCCCGGCTGTCCATACGGCTTCTTAATGCTCTCTGCATGGTAAATTGGGCCAGTGCCATTTATCGTCCTACATTTGGAGATCGTAGCCGCTCTCTTGTGTATGGTCACCTTTCACCATCTATGCGATGCATTTAGAGTCGAATTCCGCGGGCGTTCCTACCGCGCGCGTTCCTCTTTGTAAGCCAACGGTGGTCAATCAAGACCACCGTTCGTTTCATTAGGAATCGTTCGCACGTCTTATACGAAATAAATAAGGCATGGAAAAAACAAACACTCTGTTTTTATTTTATTTTTCTTTTTTTTTTATCTTCGGTAATCATTTCGGATATTCCCCATTGCTGCGTGATGAATATTCATGAAATATTCATCAATCGAGAATACCGAATACACGGAGTGAGTCATCGCTCCGTCACATCTGCCGCATCTCTTCTAGATCGATATTCGATATTGTTCTGTAAGCTGTGCCGGATCTAACGTAAATCTGAAAAGAGGGCAGCATTCAAGAGTCGCGCTCTTAAAATTCATGCTCCACTTTCCGAATTTCGCGATACGCCTTGCAAGATTTAGTTTCGTTCGGGCAGGAGGGCTCTTGCCGAACATTCTTTTCCGTATCCGTAACTTTTGCATACTTTTGGCAACTACGTTTCATTCCTTTGTATTCATTTAAAAATCTTTTGTACTATTTTTTACACTATTCTCATACTAATCATAGGCATAAGTACATGCAAACATCGGGCATTCTTGTAGAAAGATACAGAGTGTCCCCAAGAAGTAATTTCAGTGCTAAAAACAAAAGTCCCCGTAGAGAACGCCTTCTCGAATATCTCGAATATCTTTGGGGACACTCTGTATATCGCAATATTGCCCCTAGCGCATCTAATGGGGACGCGCAAGTTCGCGACCTGGGAATCGCGCTGTATAACGCGAAAGGTAATCATAGACACTGCACCTCGACATACGGCTGGCACATCGCCGAGTCGCGCAATTTTCTTCTTCGTACTAGGAATAAGTTTCATGTCATATCGATCAGCACGGTACTTTTCCCGGACTTACACACTGGTGGCGGTACCTGCCTCTATTTCTGTTATTCTGCACATCTCTCTTCCGCAAGAACTTGTACGGCTTACGTGTTGGTCTTTCCTTCGACTCGGCGAGAAATAAGAATGTCCTGTCTAACGAAACGTTGAGAAGGCGAGTGTATGTGCAATCAGGATGGCGGCTATTATACGCATAGTTTGCTCCTTCTTCCGCCGTACATCGGTGGCGGGATGTATACGGGCGTAAAGAAATGAAATTCTTACCAACTTTATCTCCATTTGTATTACAAAGATCTAGTGCCTCGATCTTTTACATTTCTCTACGTACTTTCCCCTTTCAAAGTAGCTTCGAGATAAATGTAGAAAATGTAGAAGCGCAAACCCGAAGATATACACCATCTTATTGATTCAGTTAATTAATTTAACTTTCTTTGCGGACAGCATTCGGTGTTGGGATAAGGTTGGCAGATCTATATGGGGCAATGCGTGTCTCGTAAGGCGGGCGCCGTCGTCGCAGTTTCCGGTCATCACAACTCGCCCTCGTACCGCATCATGGACAAGGCCCAGAAACAGGTGAGCGCCTGTACGATTCATCCATTTGTTTTCACTACGTGTTTTTGTCCATGCATTTTTATTTTTATCGCTTTGTGATCCGCATAGCCGCGAAAGAAGACTATCGCTCTTCCAATGCATCGATGTATCATTGAACTTCCTGCTTACAGGTGTCTCTCATTGTGTCGGATCGCATTCGCTCAACTCTGTCCATCCCCGTACATCCTCGACATTCACATAATACCGATGCACCAAAGACCGCACGTGTCAATATACGATATGCACGCGTATCGCGCAGTTGGATCGCGCGCACGTTAACGCATGTAGCGGAAAATCCAGCTGATTGCCATACGAACGCGACTAGGCTGAACGCTGAAGGCCACGTTGAAGTTCAATGCCCTTCCTCAACCGCGTTTCTCCATTCCATTTCTGCAACGGTAACGTCTGACCCGTGGATATATCGCGCATCTGCCTTGGCCGATGACACCGTAATCGTTGTCGTTATCCACCGTTCCGCGGAAAAAAAGATGTTTGGCGCCCGGTGTCGTTTACCTTGAGCCACGCTCGATTCTCTTCACGTTAGGTTCAGGTTAGCTTTTCTCTCAATAATCATCGAAATTAGATAATCGCTAATAAATTATATCGACCAGTTTTATTTTGCATACCTATGCACCTGCTTCGTTTCAACGTTTCGGTAAATATCGTACTTGTTATTAATAATCTAGCTTAGACCGCAACGATCAACGCGTAATTGAAATCCGCACTTTCGATGTACGATGGGCGGCAGGAATGATTGCCTCGCATGCACGAATGCTTCCTCTAACGATTAATGTAATGAGAAGCTTCGAGTATCCGATAACCATCGAATTATCGTGTAAAATATATCGATCTCTACTTTCGCGGCGCGATGTTAACTTTCACATGTACGCAATAGCGCGCGATGTTAATTATCTCGGAATATTCAAACGCGCGATACGATGTATACGATATAAACATGTAAATCGCATCGCGTAATGATCATTTATTTAGGCTCGTCCCATCCTGTTTTGTTTCAACGATACGTGAACACACACGATCGGAGTAAGAAGCGCCATATCATGAAAAGTAATCCTCGCGCATTCTAAATTATTTGCAAAGATACGCAATTTCAGAAACAGCTAATTAATTTGCCGGTTAATTTGCTAATTAACGGCCAGACGTAAATACCAAAGTTCAGTTTGGTATCTCTGTCGCATTCCGTTTCTTTTAACGAGATTAACTTGCCATTTGCGTAAGGCTTCTATATCTACCTTACTCTAACGCGCGCTTCTCTCTAGATAGACATCAGCGTGCGAACGATTTACTAATATTTATTCATTCGTCAATCTTGCCTTTCCCTCGAACGATTGTCACGAACAATCACGGATCGCCGTTAGGTTTATGCGCATGGAACGGGATCCCGCGCTTTCGTGAGAACATCATGTTCATTCAGAGATACGAATTCGCGCGGTCGATCTCGTTTTACGTGTCGACGTGCTTTCCATTGTTCGCCGTCACGCGTGTCGATTCCCCGTAGCTTTATACAGCCGGCCGGAAACGGAACGGCTGAAAACGCGAGGCCGCGTGCGGCGATGGATGCACGGTTCAGGTGCGAAGAAGGAGAAATCGCGAAGAACTCTCTCGCGGCCTCTCTTCTCTCTCATTGTTCTCTCTTCTCCCTCCATCCCTCTGGTGCTTCCCGAGCTGTGCCGATTCGCACAGCGATCGCGCTTTCTGCCGATCGCTTCCCTGTCTGTCCGCGTGCCGTCTTTTTTTATATGTTTTCGTGACTGGAAATCATGCGAGGCCAAGATGTACGAAGCGGAAATATCCTTGGGACAATCGCGCACCCGCGAGCGAGAGTTTTCGCGTGAAAGTAATCGCGCGACCGAACCGAGTCGCTCGCTCTATTACTTTTAATTGATCTCTCCTAGACTTTATGTTTTGAGAAACCTCGCTGACGTTACATCAAACTTACTCGCCGCGAAGAATCCAGCCGTGTGATTAAATCGAGCGAAGTCTTAATTTGAAAGAAAAGAAAAAAAAAGAAGCACGGTATCAAAACGGTATTAAATATTAAGCGTTTATCGAGCGTTATCGTATCAATGTATTACCATACATTCTTATCACGCTGATTGATCGGATGACTCCTTCGTTGTTCATGGAAATCTATCAGCAACTTATATACATGTAGAAATTGACTGATAGGAGTACTTATACACGATCAACTTATCAGTTTTATGTTAACATCGTTCTCTGATGCGTACCGCTGATCTGCAATAGCTGGAAGTGACGTTTTCCTCGACGAAGCGTTCAGATGGCACGCGACCATTCGGCTGAAAGAGAATCGCTCTGCGTTTCTAACTGCCTCATGCAACCGCCTCCATAGCCTCAGCTTCCCTCAGCTGATAAGCTGAGCAGAATGAATCTTGAATCTTGAAGCGAGTAATGACAAAGAATATCTTCCTATCACAAAATCGATTTTGAGAAAGCTCTCGCGCGGCTCTCGCTGCAAGATGATCCCGAAAACGAGAGCGTCGGAGCTCGAAACTCGGATCGCATGCCGAAGCGCGTTGACGGAGATGGCTGATTCTCTCGTCTCACGCTTTTACATGATAAATCAAACAAACATCAAATCACTCGCGCGTTAAGACACCCCATATATCGGGAGGAACCCAGGCGCATCCGCAGAACCGTCCCCTCGTATGCGCGTCGACGTTGGCGTCGACGATGCGGCGGCGCACACGAGCGGATCGATCTCGTGCTCGCTCTTTGTCAGGTCCGCTCGACGATTTAGGCCGTGGCCGGCGGTGCGAGCGAGACGAAAGAACGAAGACGCAGGGGTTGCGACAGCGACGACGACGGGCACGACGAATAGTGCGCCGTTGCGCATTTCCTCACCGCTGTCGGAATCGCCCTTGCGATATGACGAGTCGCTGAAGGCGACCCCGATAAGTCCTTGCCGTCTCTCTTACGCCGAGAAACTTGTACGTTTGCCGTTCCGGTTTAAAAATATATATTCGACATGACGATGTGAGCGAACGACTGGATGGTCGTCAATTCTCCCGAGATCGATCGACGACCGGCTGTGTGACATTGGCACCATGGAGTACCGGTGCAGCAGCACGAGATGCGAGGATGACTCGCTGGAAAATGAGAAAGACACCGGCTTTGCGGTAAGGATTTGCCCTGACATTCATCTTTCGAGAAAACTTTATCCGTTTATGAGCCTCTCCTCTGCGGGAGATCACGTCTTGTGCGAGTGGCTCAGGAAGGCGGCTCGCTCTTGACATCATCAGAGTGTCAGTTATATCATGGGCGAGCAATCCTCTCAATCATGCGGCTATCGCGTTGGCGATATTGGCCAATTGATATCGGCGGATTTGAATTTTAATTCTGGAATCGAATTTCGAAGGGATGATTTCTTGTCATTATTGCACTCACTCGACGACGAGGCAAACGTAATAACACACCTAAGATACATTTACATGAATCGATACGATCATACTTATTTAGGGAATACCGCATCACGTAGCGATCTTTAGTAATCTTTGATTTTATCATCCGACTTTGTCATTTTATATGCACTGCAGAATGACACTGTATTTTTTATTTACCCCGCACAATCCTCCAGATGCTATCTAGTGCTATCATTAGTGTGTTATCTAGCGCTATTGAAAAGCAACAGTCGGCTTACCCGGTATTGCGAAATCGCACAATGCTCACGTTACCTTCCCTCGCTTTTTATGCCTCGAGCATGGAGCGATGATTCCCACTACTACTGCTGCGTTTTTTTCACGGACACGTCTTTGCTCGCACGCTTCCAAAGCGAGATCCCAGATTCGTCAGATCGCCCGCGGTTACTCTATTTCTGGATTTTAAATGGGATTGGCCCGAAGCTACGGTGGCTCGAATGGGTCGGACAGGCACGACACTCGGTCTCGACTGTTGCATCGTGCACGAATGCTCAAAGTTTGTCGTCGATCGACTCGCTATCACGGGTAATGCTCGCGCATATGTTGTTCCGGACGGAGAATTTCGTCCGTCCGCGATGAAACGCGGCTGTCGTTATATAACGCGTATACCTGTGTGGGAATATCGATTAACATATTGTCGCAACTGATAGTTGTGAAAGCTCAGCGAACAAGTTCTTAAATCCCACGAATGCACGGTATGTATTTGCAGTAGTACCACGAAGATATTTAGGGAGACCTGAAATAGGAATTAAAGACGCGCCGGAATCGGAATCGCATACAATTGCCACATCACTGTATGGCGTAATTCTCCAATGAAGTTCGACCTGGTTCTTAAAACTCGTTACTGTGCTGCATGTATGTGTCGTCTTTCACAAACATGACTGTGACTGTTACGTGATTCTTTGGATACTATCTATTAATAATCTTATCTCACGCATATCTCGACATGATAGTGCTTTGTGAGCAAACAATGAGAAGCTCTCTTAATTATGAATCGAGATCACATTGTAATTAAATCGAATGACCTGCCGTATATTTGATAAGCAAATATATTGGGACAAGCTTTGACGAGGATCACGGTCTGATCACGCTTCCATCTTCGATCGAAACTTGTTTTCGTCGCGTACGTCATACCCCTTTCACTTTTCAGGCAAAGATAAATTGTCTAATGAAAGAATTCATCTTTTAGAGCGATCTACGGGGCTCCTCGAAGCGCGGCGCGTCGCACACACGCGGCACCGCGATGTCTTTCGGCTTCCGGCGACGACCCGCCAGCGGAATACCGATGCCCATAGCGAATTACACCGGCACCGCTGCTGTTGCGGAAAAGAGCCTGCTGCATCCACGATCGAAATCGGCCGGTCCAGAGCAAGATCGAAGACGAATGGCGGACGATGACAATTGCAATGGAATCCATAATTCGTCATCGGGTCGATCGACGCCACGATTGGCGCCGCCAAAGAAGGATTCAAGCGGTATGGGTGTCCGAACCAACCGCTTCGGCTATAGACAACCGCAAGGGAGGTTCACGAATAAGGTTGGCGATATCTGCAGCAATCACAGCATCAGTCATTATAACGAGAAACTACAGCAACAACAGCAGCACCAGCAGCAGCAATATTATCAACAACAACAACAACAACAACAACAACAAACGGAGAATTATTTTATAAAGCAACCGAGCAGGGTATCGCAACATCTTTGCAGCACGACCGCACCTACAAAGCCTCGCACGTCGCCATCAAACAATGTAGCCTATAACAGTAACGGTGGTAATTCGATGCAGTACGCTGATGCGAATAGACGAGTTTCAGGAATTCCGGAACCCATCACAAGGTACACCCTGCATACCAGTCATCTACCGTTGCCCCAATACGCCGTGCGGGTGAGCGACTCGAATTCGAAGATTGCGAAAACGGCAGCAAATCAGAGTCGAAAGATATCCACATCGACATTAAAGGGTTCTAGTAGTTCGAAAGAGGGCTCCGTGACTGAAGACTCAGGTGTCAGCAGTCAACCAGCCTGTCCTGACGATAATGATAGGATCAGATCGGTGGATTACGCAGAGGAGGGAGACACGAGGAGGCGTGGCGTCGGTAGACCAAGAAATTTGCGTATGGTGGTAAACGGCAAGAGCTTTGATGTCAGGGATGTCCGGGATGAGGATAGTACGGTTACAGAGATTTCCGTGATTCCGCTGCCCAAATCATTCGTGAGCGCGGCCAACCTGAATACCGGTTTCGTGCGCGAACGCGCCACGCAATATCAACGTATCGTTAGCAAAGACAACCGTTACACCGATTCGACCGCGTCAATGTCCACTACGTCCTCGGAAGGGTATGATGAGGGATGTCTGAGCGAGGAGAAGGTTTATAAGGATCGTTCGCACACGGAGAAGATCCCATCTATCAAGTCAGATTTCAGTCCACCTAGTTCCGATGATCCCGAGTACGGCCACGGTGAAGCGATGGCGGACGAATACTCGTTGAGCTCCAGCGACGAGTGCCAACGTTCGAATTCGATTATTATCCAGCATGCACAGGCGATCACGCAAGTCGCCGCAAAAAATGGCGCCACACCAAAGAATGCACTGCGCTCAGTGCTACTAACCATCGAGGATCCGGCATTTGCCGCTGCTGCTGCCACTACAACTACTCTGATAGACGACGAGACTTCACCGGTCGATTCACTGTTCGATAGTCCTACCGCCAGTATTACTCAATCAGATGGTAAACCCTCGAAGAAAGACGAAGAGCATGTATTAGAACGTTCAGACAACACTCTGGAAGATGACAGTCCCGGCACGCCGACAAATGCCTCCAATTCGTTGAGTTTGTCCGAGGGTAGAGAGTTCTTCGACGATGAGATCGCGGATCAACCTGGATTGATTTTCGACGACAACTCGAGAGTCAGAGCTGAGACACAATCCGCCATGGGGAGTCAAGTAATCACCGAGAATAGCCACACTCTAGTCGAGACAAGCTCCAAGACAAGTGAGTACAAACTTCGATGCTATTCTTGGAATCTTCATCCTCTTTGAGTGTATGTTGCACTCTTGTTGAGATCTTAAGCTTATATCAAATTTAGCTCTTTAAGAGGATTTAATCTGAGTACGCATTTACACACAATTAAATGCATGGTTAACTTTATTCGATATTCTATAACTTTATTAAATATTACGTGTCCAAAGAGAACGAAGGACAGAATGTATTTAAAGTTTTAGCAAGTCGTAAATAATAATTTGAATAGCTGACAGTTGGGTAAAAAGATTTATTGATAAACATTGATTTTTGACCGTTTAATTTATTTTTAACTTAATGATCACAAAAGTAATGCTAATTTTAAGATAACAAAAAATATCTTTATAACAATAGATTTATGCAATAGATTTATAAAATGCAAGTTTTTCTAATTAAAAGTTATCGTGTTATATTGATAATTTGTACATGTGTAATTGCAGGTGGTGCGCACGTCAAAGGCATGACCAATAGCCCTCATTACGGACAGCGACTACATCGGACTGGAAGCGTGGATACTTTATCACCCTGCGAGTCCATTGCTTCAGATGATTTAATGTTGGATTACGATACTAGCGACGCAAGTTCTTACGAGGAACAGCAACGGTTAGAATATTTATCATTAAATAATATAATAAGGACAATATATTATAAATATGTACGCCTAGATCAGTTTAAATATGTAGAATATGCAAAAACGTATAGACATATAGAAACGAACAATTATCTCTTTCGTCGGAAGCTTGAATTCACACGAGTTACTATATTTCAGACTAAATTCCAATCCCGCGTTGCATGAACTGGATGACGCCACCATAATATCCGAATTGGAAGCCCAGGGCGAGGAAGTGATGAGGCAATGGAGCTCATTGCTGAACACTGCACACATGCAAGAGGAGGCAGACTCCAATACCGCCAACAATAATTCCGTCAACAGTGGAACGGGCAACAACAATAATCAAGCCACCATCGAATCCGGGTGTGTACTCGTATTTTTCGCTTATCTTATGCTTGCTTGCAATGTAAAACTTGTGGTGCACGACGCTTTCTCGCTATCGTCGTTAACGAGACGTTACTGCGTTGCTGGAGTAGAGTCGCGACGCGTAACGTTGTACTTGCAAATGATATGTAGATTATCATGTGAAGATATTCTCTTCTTCCATACGAGACGTAGAGATATCTGTGAAACCACTTCCCGTATACTCCTGTATGCGTGTTGCTATCCACATGTAAATAGAATCTGGTAGAGTGTAATTATTTAATCTCTCGCTTTTTGTTTTACTATTGCCTAGATTATTCCAATTGCAAGCATCACTGTCTTTTTGTGCCTTGGAGCGAATCTGTGCACTTCGCTCGTATCAACTGTCTCTATGTTTTCCTGGTTACGTGATATTGATTACTACGTAATCTCAAAGCACATTTTTAGTTAATTCCAGTTAACGCGTGTATAGCGAGATTCCTAAATAGAAACTGTAGCATATAATGTGGGAGAGTAGAAATTGTAGCTTTAATTAGAATCAGTAAAGATGCGTAGGAAGATTGAAAGTTTATCTGGTCGTTGCTAGGATATAGCCGGTAAAAAGTGAATACATTATACAAAGAAAGGAGGCAAAGGTTTTGTCATCTTATCATTAAATGGCTGTGTGTTCACTGTTTTACATCCCCTAGACTGCATAAGCCAGAAACTCTTTTAGACATCTGTATAAATGGTTCTAGAAAACTTTTCGAATTTTTTGTATATCAATTGCGTACAAAAAATGTCGCAAAAGTTAAATGTTAAAACACCTGTGAGATATTTATGTGAAATTAAAATTACGCGTAAAGATGGGATCCTATTTAGATCATTTAGACAAATAATTGATTTATATCTTATTCAAGAGAAAATTGTATTTTCTATATCTTCCAAATTTGCAATTTTATTGCTATACGAATATTTTAATATTATCTTTTGACATTGTACGTTGATATATTACTTTTTTCCGTACGCGCTCTCTCTATTTTGAATTTCTTATGATTACTCTTGAGTATAACAGCGGGAGTCCAGAGAGGAAAAATATTCAATAATTATCATAATCTTTGTTTTCATATACTATAATTATAATTAATAGATACGTTGATTTTATGACATATTTCCTCGTTAATTTATGTTCCGAAACGATATTAAGCCGCAACGAAAGATCCGCATCGAAATAGCCGGCTGTTTGCGCAGAGAACATCGCACACGGGTATTTATAGTTCTATAGTTCTCTCTGTTATCTCCTCTCTCCATGTGTTAATTGAGAAAGAATGTATTCCGTATCGAGAGCACGAAGTGCTTTAGAGGCAACATTTCGGATCGATGCCATCATTTGCAGTAGCGATCGTCATAGTTATCGTGAGCCACATAAATTTCGAGCACGTCATGGCCATACGCGCATAACAGCCTACTCTCTTTCGCGTCGGCAACAGTACTTCCCTGCGCGGTAATTTTCTCGCCGAAGAAGCAAGAAATCTGTATCTCCAAGAGATTAAGAGCTGTTCTCTGAAATCCCCGGTGTTTCCCCCGTCCCCGCAATCCCTTCATTATGTCTGGTTTCGAAGTCGATCTGATTTGTGAAGCTTACATCAAGGCGCGGTAATTCGTATCTGTTTGTCAGTCGTTTTCGTTTCGTTTCTCATTAAAGATAAATAGCGATCAGCGGTTGTCGATGTATGTTGATACATGATCGGGCAGACAAGCCGAGAGGCACTAAATTTTCTGTCATTCTATATTGAACGATGTCTGTCAAATGTACGTATACCTGACCGAAAGACTTAATGCAGTCTGATTACGCAGACGCGAATTGATCCGCTCGCTAATAGTGTATGATATTCTCATACAAGAAGAAGTATAGAATCATTTTCTACCTTCTACTAATCTATGATGGGTCGAAAATGACAAGGTTCTTCTTCATGCGGATATTGCGCGAATTCTTAGCAACGTGTCAACGGACTCTTGCGAATCCGATTGCATTGATTCTTCCCCGCCAGGTTCTGCATTCTGCAAGATGCGCACGTACGCGGCAACTTCTCTTTCCTCTTTGTACAAAAAGAAAAAGAAAATAAAAAAATAAAAAAGAAATGAACATGCATTCGCATCCGTCACAGGAGACGCCACAATTCAGCGAGAGTATTCTGTGTTCTAGCGCGCTAGTAAAACGGGTGAAGCAATTGCAAATCCCCGATGAGGACTCCGCGGGTGGAGACTACTACCAGCTGACATACCCTAACTAGCGAGCGGAGTCCGCTGGTCCTCCTTTGAATGTCGACTAGGCAAAACCGATAACTGCACGCAGCCGATTACCGAGACATAACAATAGCACTCATGGACGCAGGCTTAGCCTGCGAGTGGTCGCATCTTGCAAAGATATTAAAAAAAAGAAGAAAAAAAAAAAGAAAAGAAAGTCACATCGCACAAACGAACGCAGACGCAGCGTCATCCGGTTATACGATGAATATATATCGACGATTAGAGGATAAGAATATTTATGTGTCTGATGCAATAGCCAGTGTATGGATTCTCGCAAGATGGCATAAAGTACTTTGTCATGTAAGAGAAGAGCGACCACTCGCGGGTTAAATGAATAGACATTGCACGCAGCCGATGCGAGCGTGAGAGAGAGAGAGAGAGAGAGAGAGAGAGAAAAATGGGTAATTGAAAGAATCGAGCGAAGTAATATTATGATAACGCATGACGTTGCAACTGGGAGATGTAATAGCCGATGATACGGCTATGCATTTGTGACTTTCGTTTAGGGTTATAATTAAAGAGAAAAGAAGGGAGGAAATATTATTTTCATATAGTTTTCAAGTTTGTTCGGGATAGGCTTCGATGAATTCGAGTTATGAATTCCTTGATTCTCGCAGGATGAGCATCGTAGCAGTAATCGTTACGTAATGTAAAGATTTTCTTCTTTTACGTCATTTTTTAATTTAATAATTTTATGCGCTTCCTAAACTCATAGATATATTTTCGTAATTATACGATGGACTCTTCGTGTAACATTCGTTCCCTCTATTAGCTCTGTTTTTCTTATTGTTGTTTTTGAAGTATTAATCTGAGGAATATACTTATCTAGGAATATACTAATATGTACGATCCCTTGCGTCCTATTGAGAATTTTTCCGAGTCCGATTTCTTTTCTTTCCGATAGGAAAGATGCTACCTCAAAGATACTCAGTCAACAATTCTCTAGCGACTCCTCGCGAGCCTGAAATTATTAATTACTGAGATTAATTATTTTCTTAATTTATGCTCCCTTTTCTTCGAGGGGAAACATGGCTTAACGTAACTTCGCGATACGAAGTGTCTACCTTGAGATTATACTTACGTCCTTATTATATATCTCGAAAGTTACTCTCAACTATAATCGAAGTGTAGTCGAAGCGTAGCAGCGAATAGAGTAAACCACTGACACGTGTGAATCGTTTGCCGTTTGCAGAATCGGCTCGCCGCGTTTCGCTCACGGCATTTACAAGGATTACGCTCGCGGCGCGGGCGGCATGAACCTTTCGTTCTCAGGCATCACACGCGGTCCTTGGCTCAGCACGGTGCAAGCGCGGTGGTATGATGAGCATAGTAGCGATGACGATAGAGATTATTTTTCCAATTTCATATGATCGAAAGCCGAGTCCTTCCAAAATTGTCGTCCCAAATGTTCGCGATTTCGCACTGGTCCAATTACGCGTTTCGATATATACCCAATGTAATAGTCTAGTCTAGTCCTTCCATAACGGTCAGTCTAGTTCTTCCTAGTCCTCGTTCTCCCAAGCCATCGCTTTTAATGGTGAACCATCGGTATGATATTTAACATGTAGATGCTACAATACGAGAATAGCCATTTGGATGCGACTTCGGTGACATCCGATGTTACCAAAGATATTAATCGTATATTCATGCGCGCATTATAGAGAGCTGCTGTTAGATGTAGACGCATAGCTTTGTAAAGGAGACGAGCGCTGTTCCTCACGAGTACGAGCTGATCAAACAACGACCGGCTCGATGACTCGCTCTTACCTCGAAGTCATCGCGCTAAACGAGAAATCAGCCACGAGCTGACGCGTGCTCAATGACACGCGTAATGTGTAAGCGAAATTACATTTCGTTAGTTTAATTAATCGGTAAATAGTAATCGTAACTTCAAATCATTCCAGTTTTCGGTTCCAGACGAACCGTCATTATCGCACATTCGATTCGATCTTCCGTCAATCTGATGCTTATCCTCCTTCGTTTGCATCCAGATTTCCCCATATTATTCCTCTTTGTTCGAATACGCACGCCGTCGCATTTATTTTCTTACTTCCGTCGTTGCATTTCCGGTGTTTCCGTGTTTCTCTCGCGTTTCTAGTCCTCTACATCCGTTAGATGTAGAGGAAGACATTAACTAAGCTCGATGCATCTTCGCGGTACTTATGCCTCCATCAAGTATGTACTCGCATCCATAAATGTAAGCAGCAGCAACAGAGAGAGAGAGAGAGAGAGAGAGAGAGAGAGAGAGAGAGAGAGAGAGAGAGAGAGAGAGAGAGAGAGAGCGAAACAGGGAAGAAGAGCGTACGGCTACTTCTAAACCGTGCAACCGGCATACAGCATACATTAAGCATGATTGTATATCATATTTTTGTCTTCCTGTGCGTACTATTGTAAGCGTACGATTCTCCATTGCATTATTATTAAAGCGCACCTCCTCTCGTGAAGACCTACCACGTGTACTTTATTTCATGTCCATTTGACAATCCGCGAGACGGACACTACACTGGGGATGAACGATGGGCATTGAATTTAGGTCACGGGGGGTTGGAACGTCGCGTTTACCCGGCCGCTTCGTCGGCTCTTCCTTGAACGCGATGCAGCGCACGACAACCTTGGCCATCGCGTTAAAAAGTCGTGGCTCGAGCCAGCCGGCCGCATAAAACCGGTTCCCCTGGAGTTCGCGCTATGACGAGCAAGCGATCGTCTCGTGACGTAAGGAGGCTCTTCGCGTGTATTAATAGTATCGATATTAATTCGCAGTGGAAGTCGAGCACAGTACGGTCGAATGAGTCGCGGAAATACGGCTGCTTTTTTTCTTCCTCGATGCATCGACGCTACCGGAAATCAAAGTACCGGAAAGGCATGGATGGTACGATGAACGATGACGAAGATTTCAAGTGCCGAGCGCGATTTCATCGTTAATCAGAGCGTTGCTACTTGAGCGTGTCGGTGCTGTTTCTTCGTCGCAGGGACCTGTCGCTATAATTTATTTTAGGTCCGCGGCAACATTGATCGCGACTTCAAAACGAGAACGTATCGATCTATGCGCGGCACGATTCCGTAATCGACTAACGCCGGATTCTTTTTATAGAAGTGACACAGAAAGATGATAGAGACAGTTTTTGCCTGACCTCCCTCGCGCGCGCGCGCGTAATGGGATAATGTTCAATTGATTTTTTTAATTTCTTTTTTTTGCGATTCACATTTTTTGGAAATATTAACTACTGAAAGTAATACATGCACATATTAACGTATCGACTATTGATTATATTAATCATCTGTCGAGAAAAAGAGCGGGTAATTTTCATTTTCAAAGGTTCTGCTCTCTCGGATAAGTCGCGCTTGCCGTAGCGGAAACAACTTGCGCGTTGTATAACGACGGCATATCTTTCTCGCGCGTGGTTTTCCCGTATAACGGTGAAATCTTTCGGTCTATTTACTAAACGCCAAGACTGATAATGATAATCACGCTGCCGTCGACGACAAAAAATAGTATCGCCGATAATTCCTGTTTTTTGCATTTGGCGGAAGCTCCGCTAGTTGAGTTGGGCTCTAGGGAAATCTATTAACGATACCGTTTTCACAATGATGAATGAATTAATCGCAATGACTAGGAATAAACAAATAATTCGCTCATCCGAACGAAGCAGAATGTCTGCGAGAAGCTCGAGAAATTCCGCCAATTAGTGTTTTCATCCGGGTGCAAACAAATATCATGAAAAATAGACAGAGCGAACTTGGGGAAAGGGCGGAGACCGTTCGGCGAAAGGGAAAGTCCCGAGGGTGCAGGATTTCGATAGATTACTCGCGAAAGGATTGCAAGAAACGAGCCAACCAACGTCTGGGTTGAAAGCTCAGAGAGTCTCATAAATTTTGGATTGGCGGCCAAGCCGATGCCAAATCGGAAAACGGAAATAGTCGCGATTCAGCACGAGAATCGTGAAAGCAGACATCGCGCAAACGTGTTTAAGGACCGAAGGACAGCCAGCTTGGAGTATTGATCGTTTACTTCGAGGAAGACTCTCGCCATCTGCTCGGATCTTCATTATTTGAGCTGGTCCGTGAATCACTGTCCGATGATCTTGAAGAGCAAGAGCAATCCCGTGAAGAATTGCAACGGAAAGAAAGATTTTAGGAGCTCGAAATATTCCAGCGTTTTAACGAGCAGCTTGAGATCAAGGTCCAATTAATTCGTGTTTAGAAGAAATTACATTTTGCTGATAATTGCGGATAAAAAAGATATAGAACGACCTATCAGTAGGCGTTTCGATATGAAATCAAGTTCCCTTCTATCGATATCGCAGACAGATATCGAAGAATATCAAAGAGCTATTTCTAATCTCGGGCAGACAGAGATGGTCAACGGTTGACTCAACCGGCATTAATTTTAGCGGATCGCTACCGATTAAACACGATTGACGAAATATTCATTGTATTCTCTACTGGAGTTGGTATACAGAAAAACAAAAATAGGATCAACTTAATTTATTGCCCTGTCGCTTCTCACATCCAGCGAGATTTTATTAACTCGTTAACTTTAATGGCCGAGTGGCCGAGAGAAAGTGTGTCAAATCGTCATAAAATAACACAATATGATTGCATTAATATGCAATCTCAAGTATCTTCCTATTACATAAAACTAAGATTAATACATGCGAGACAGAGATGTCTAAAGAAGACCGGAGACTGGTGGAAGCCCTTTCACGAAAAATTCCTCCATCATTGCACAGGAGTCAACAATTTTCATCGAAAGGATCCTTCGATATCGCATCGGTTCCTGCAGCTTTTTGCATTATCATCCCCACCGCTTGCACATTCACCCCCTTCCGTGTGCCGTCTGCAGCTGTTCCCCTACCGCGTTCCTCTTCTCTTTCCTCCCCCCCCCCTCTCTCTCTCTCTCTCTCTTTCTCTCTCTTTCCCTGTCTCCGCCGCTCTCTTCACCGTCCACGACAGCGGTATCGAGCGTGGCCGTAGTGCGAGGTGCGCACGCGTTCCCGTTCCGTTTCTCGTTCGACGGTCCTTCATGATACCGTCCACCTACCTGCCGGCCACTGCCGACTCAGGCCGTCACTCCACCGAACGCACCGGCTAATACACGTCGAAGTGCGTGCCCTTCGACGTCCGCGCAAGGGCATAACGATTTCGCGCGTGCTGGCACGTGTACTGCTCGCGGAGAAGCCCGGAATCCTCCGCGAGAGAAGCTCGTCGATCCTGACGCGTCGATGCGCCTTCAATGCGGCATCAGCAAGTGTATACGTCAGTTATTTGATTTTAACGACTACCTCTGTCTTAGGGTAGCAAGTACGTTTGCGCGTGAACCGCGGATCAAGATCAGGGTGAAACTGTGCCGAGGAAGAGGATGACCTTGCACCTGCTGCATCGAGTCTTCGAAAATTCGCCGCTTCGATCGCTTCAGCTGAATCCTGTTGCGAGTTACGCGCGATAGGCATATAGCGTGATGTTCGATTCAGTGTACAAACAAACGTAGAAAGAGAAAACACGTCAACGTGGATCTTCGACCTCTCAACTCCTTGTGCGTTCTTCATCGTCTGTTCCGTTCAGCGTTATCGCTTATTTCACGTCATCGCTTATTTCCTTTTCTTCTTCTTCTTCTTCTTCTTCTTCAGATGAGATCATCTCAAACAGTGCACAGCCAGGGTCTGACGGGACATTGAGATGTGCAGATCAGAAACTACTATGTAGAATTTAAACGAGCCCTCCCGAATCGTCGTGTCGTGAAGCGGCATGAACTAGCATGAACACTCACGCAACGCGCCACTTGGAGAACGCTGAGATTGCGCCACGCGTGAAGCTACGCTTCGATTAATGTAGCTCGCGGCCTGATTTCTGCAATTAATGAAAGATCAATCGCGAATCGGTCGTTGCGGCGGGACCTCGCTGATAAAGACCTCGCTGAAAGAACGTGAATCATTGACGGATGAGTAAGACGTGTAACAGGTGTGCAAAATGTAACAACTAAGATTCGATAAGATAACTTTCACTCAGCAGGATGACTCAACTTCTTCGAGTGCGAGTCTGAAATCTCCATGCGAGGAGGAGGAGAGTGCCAACACGAGTCGCCACGACGAAAGAATCGTAACACGGATTTCCCCTGGACGTATTGTATCGCGACGACGTAAACGTTGAGCAAAGAGCAATTTGTCAGAGAACGAATCATCGACATTTAAAGAAACTGATCGCACGACGCGATGCAACATTCAAGGCGCTTGATGAAATATATCAAGTATGAAATATATCTCGTTTGATGAAATATATTTGTATAATTAAATGCGTACTACAGATTTCGCATTTGCATCTCACGTGTTGCGGCATATTAATTTTTTGCATCCATATGCGTGTCACGCGTGCATTACGTTACATAGATATACTTAGAGAAGTGCATTTAAAAGGCAAATGACATACGGTACAGCGAGGAAAAAACGCATTAATCAGCCCGCAAAATATTGCGTTACCGTTATCCGAGCCATGATCTAAACCGATCTATCCTGCTTGTTGACTTTTCGTTCCTCTCTCTTTCTCTCTGTACTCTCTGCTTATCTATCTATTGATCTATCCACGAATTCTTTTTTACATTCTCTCGCGAATGAAGCTCCATTCGCAGTGTCATCAGCGATCGAGATAATGATAACCGAGATCACCGATCTCGCAGATATGGCAATCTAATTTGCGTAATTTGGCGCGGGAATTGCGGCAATAAGGCAATGTAATTAAGCGCACGAAGCAACGAGCATTTCATGAAAGCGCGCTGCAACTGTGCGTGCTTGCCGAATTACTCATCGCCACCGATCCCACTGCTCTACGAACTCTCGCGCTAACCCCGCCGTGTTTTCTCTCTTTTTACCCTCTGCGACATCGCAGCACCGTTCCGTCATGCCACGCTCCGTTCCGACCGGCTAAATGTGTCCGAATTCTTCCATCTTCTATTTACACGTCGCATCGTCTTGTCCTCGAATGCAAAATTTCCCAGTTGATCGTTGCTGCCTGCCCTGATGAGAGATATGCAGTGAATCGATTTTCTCGTGGTCGCTGTTGTTTAACGCCTACGTGTCTGCGAGAGTTCTCACTTCATCCGGACATCAGCGACTCTCCCGATCGAGAATCAAAGTCAACCGCATCGCAGTGCGCAGTTCTCCTCGGTTTGGTCTTTCTGAAGGCGGGATGACGAAGCGAAAGCTTGCTGAGAATGCATTAAAGAGCATGTAATTATGAGCGGTCGGAAGGTCAGCGAATCGACTAAAGCGAACACGCTGCATCAAGAAGAGGAACCTTATGCCGGTAGGATGGCCTCCGCGTCGTCCGAGAACTCGAGGGGCGCCAAGAGACGCACCGTTAACGGATCGACGACACGCGCTCGCGCCAACGCGAGCCTGGAAAACGAAATTGGCGGCGAGGACGGACGCGACTCCGGCCTCTCCTCCGAGAGCTCGACGCCTACGAATGGATCACCACCCCCGCGACAGCCCAAGACGCCGGGCAACGCTCAAGTCATCATCAGTGCGGCTTCCGGCGCAATTCTGCGGGCCAAGAACAGCCCCAGCAGGTAGTGCTTCTTCTAGGCAGAAGCTCCTCTCAGATAACATCCGTAGCGCTGCGAGAAAGATGCAGCTAGCGAGGAGCGCGGAGATCGGATGCCTTTCTGTTTTCTTCTTGTTTCTTTTCGTTAGGATCGTTGCGATGAGAATTCGCGATAACGTGCGAAATGCGCAGTTTCTTGAATTAGTCTGTGATCATTGCGATCCGCGTTCACTCGTGGAGGCTTTCACTGTTTACTGCAAGAGATGAACATGAAACATGTCAGGCGCAATATAGCAACTGTGAGAAATCTTTAATTAAATTTTAATTCAACCAAGAATTTCAATTCAATCGTGAAATCAAGAGATTTTCACTCCCTCGTATGTGAATAAGGGACAACTAGTGATGTGACGTGAGAGATAACACGGATTTCATCCTCTTTGTTTCAGAATCGGAAGCGACAGGATGTCAAAGCTATTTCGTAGTAGATCCGGAACGGAATCGCCACGTTCATTAGACAACATGCGCAATCGTCAAGTCTCTAGTCCTATACGATCGGGGAATGTAAGTCACGTCTTTAATTTCATTCTATATCTTCTATTTTAATTGGATGAATAATAAATATTAATGTTCATAACGTTTAATTGCAGACTTCGTCGCCCTGCCTCGATTCCGGAGACGAAACTAGCCTTAGGATAGATCGCGGAACGTATCAGTACATGTTTCAGGATATCGTCTCCATAAAGACGATGCTCCTGAAACTCAAGCGAATCCTTCAGGAGGTATAATAGGCAATCTGCTTGTATTTTACTTGGCAAGAAAAAAAAAGAAATTTTGCACCTATAGCTTTTTTTGTGTTTGTGTGTGCAATGTTTCATAAATGCGTCTCGTGCGTTTTTGCCAAGGCAGTTTGAGTTGGCATTATCATGTTATCACAAGCATCATACTGTTACTTGTATATACGGTGTCCTTGCATTTTTATTAACACGACTTTTTTATTTTTCATTTTTGTCATCGTCCTTCCTGATTTTGCATCACAAGTCAGGAGAGAACGATTTGACGAGGGTACGTTGCATTGATTTTCTTTTATCATTTTTGTCACTAATTATATGTCACCTCACTCGCATGCGCGTGTGTGTGCATATTTATTATTCACACGCGGGACTAAGTATAAAACTCTTCTATACGAAGAAAATTATATACGAAGCTTCTACGATAGGAATTAGATTGAGTTCTTATTGTAATGCTCCTTTAATTTTATGTTTTTTACTTGCTATTGAATTTTTTTATGCTCTGTCCCGATGATACGTATATATACGTAGATAGATTTATATATAGATCTATAGATATAGATTTTTTGAGAATTACCATCAATATTAAAGATAAACATGGAGGTTGCTAATATTTTGATCACTTTTTATTTTTAGACAGAAACTCTCAATCCATTCGACAATGCAAAGGTTTGTACATTTTAATAAAATTATTGAATATAGATAGACCAGATGTAATATCAGATTAAAAATTAAATTGTATTTTTGAAAATGCAGAATGGACTCTTCTGTAACCTGAACGAAGGTAGTGTTGGTACCATTGATGTAAGCACTTCACCGGGCAGCGGTGGTAGCAGCATTGCGGATGAATTAACAGACTTGAGGAGGCAAGTGGTGTTTCTTCAGGGCCAAGTGGAGGATCGGGATCGTACCATACAATTACTCGAGGTAAATAAGGAGGTAAAATCGCACTGCGATTTTAACTATACCAAATTTTAACCTGTTTTGTAAGAATATAGTATAAGAAGCTTAGTCTTTGTGAAGCCTGTCGATAATCCTGTCAATAAATCATAGCGATTGAAACGGATTGTTTGATCGAATCAAACTGTTTTTCGCAGCTCCAGATGTCGAAACTGCAAGGACCCAGAAATGGCGACGTTCAAAGTTGCATTCTACCGATACGTAATAACAACATTTCCGTGGACATGTGTAACGCCGCTACGCAAACCGAGAAGGTACCTCACAATTGGCTTATCTTCGACCTTCTATATTATCGCCCATGTTTAATTTCGTATTCGTATTATTATCACATTAATTGCACGTTTCGCGAGTGAATTTCGTTTGTCATTGCCATTGTTCTTGATTACTTTATGTCACCAATTATTTTGTGCACTCGATTAAAAGAGCAATTTTTAATTGTGCGGCTCTAGACACGTCCAGTGTCGGCGGGGCCCTCGCTCTTGCAGTCACTCCCACAAGATGGTGTCATGGGGCCTCTCGTTAGGTGAGAGTTATCATTTTATTTGCGATTGTTCGTACTAACTAAAATCTTATACGCTTAGTGTTATATTCGTCTTTAATCTAATGTAAAATATTTCTCTCAATTTAATATGAAATATTTTTACATGGATATTTCGTATCAATTAAATTATCGGATACAGATTTACGCGGATCATACTTGTGTCAATAATAATTTAAATATTTCTCTGTTACGTCATGAATAATATATTCTTTTTGCTGCTTTGGTCCCGCCATTTGCTCGGATAATTCCACATGAAACAGCTTCAGGATCGGGAAGGTAGAGTCTGTCAGTCTGTGTGACTTACTATTGGGATATGTACTCCTCTCTGCATTTAATGCTCTCATATTTATGCACCTTTTTTATATTCGTGCCACTCACTTGACTATCCGATATTGATGCTCGTTTTCAGTTTGCATGGGATCAAATACCCCTAATTTCCGTTCATTCCACGATTTTCAACCATTTGACCAAAAATAAATCTCGACAAAATTATTTTGAATTGCTTTAAAATAATATTGTACGATTGTTATCGATCAAATGGTTGGGAAATCGTAACGTTACTATTTTAATGCTTGTAATTATTTTTTATTTATTTTCTGTCATATCCAATGAGTTTTCATCTTCTTCGTTTTCTTCATTTCCATGAAGACTATCAAATAATCATATTAGACCTAAAGGAGCTTAATCTTTTGTAGAAATTGATATAAATTTTACAAAAAAAATCGATTTTGCGCTTGCCTCATTCATATCCGTGAAAGTGATGTTTCCAGCATGTAGTAACAATGAAGTCTATGCGTATGTGTTTGCATTTCTTAGAAGCGTTTCTTAAAACATAATCATTCTCCGATATTCTCGATCGCGATATTCAATTTACGATTCATAATGTTTCACGCTGCTTTGAACAGCCATGTGCGGTGAGTTTCTTTAAACTCTTTAATCGACTTGAGATTTATATTTGTAAATTAAATTTTTCGTAACGCATTCACATTTCTGATAATAATATGACATATCTTGGTTTCAGTTGGAGTGACTCGCCGGACCGACCGCGACCTTCAATGCTCTCCGAACTTAACTCCACCGGGAGCTCTCGCAAGCCAATCGAACGTTTACCTCATACGCTAAGACTCCGCCAGGAAATCCCGATACGGCGCGGCAACGTGCACACCAGAAGACATTCATCGGAGAGCGTGACCAGCTCATCCACCAAGTCGAGGGACTGCGCAAAATCACTATGCGACTCAAATAACGCGGAACAACGCGATGCCAAAGTAGAAGGAAGCACGGTCAAATCTCTCATCCCAACGCCTAGGAAATTGCGACTTTAACAACAGACAGAGTCGGAGAATCATAGTGCTCACAATCAACATTATCTCTCCTTCATATAGTGACATCATCACTTCCATTACAGACGTCTGAATCCCCGAGAAAGTGAAAAATCCGTTAACCGGATCAATTGCGAATCCAATCGATACATATTTGAACAAAATAAATTTGGTATTTTTTTATCTCATTTTTACCTGCTCGGATATCATCCTGTCTATCATCATCATGGATCAGATGTTCATGATTATATAAATCGCAATAAACACAGCTCTTTGTGTTTCTGTCTAGGTTATATGACTTGCAGATGTAAAATTCATTTTATGCGATTTGTGCTGCTTCGTTAACATTCCCGCCTTGCCTACTGTATTAGGTAGGCGATGTCGTCGATTCAGACGTCCGCAGGCAGACAGTCTGCTCTCTACTCGTGATTAAAGTTTCCTGCGCGTCGCGAAGTTCATGTTCCTCGTAACGCATAACGATGCCCGTTAGGTGCACATCTGATGTAATTTGCCGCTGTACTTACATGACGTGTTGGACAGAGAATATCACGCGAGAAAATCATCTATTCCTGAACGGATATTTCGGGCGATGTATAATTTTCGCCCGCAACTGCGCGCGCGAGACTGCGAATAGTGACTGTCCATTAATATTAGCGATAAATTTTCATTTCCTCAAACCTGATCTCAAGCGCAAAATTAGAGATTAGCAAGTGGTCCGCATCGTGAAATTCGTCGCGTGCTTTATCTGTCCGGCAAAGTTGGAACAAACTGTAGGCGATACGTTATTTCATATGTATACATATGTGCGTGGAATTCTGCCTTTGCACGAATTCATCTCGACAACCGAGATTTTACGCACATTTTTAGTTCAAATGAAATCTGAATTGCAATTGTCTACTGCGCAGAAAGTTTTTGTAATATAATTTATTGTAAATATAAATGCAGCATTTTTATTTAAGTATATAGTGTACACAATCGCTAATCGAGAAAAAGATAATTCAATCCTTCGAAGCGAGTCGATTCTTGAAACATACTCGGACGTGTTTCGGAAGTTACGTTCCTTATGATTTTTCTGTACATATATTAAAATCTGCTTTCTTGAGAAGATCTCTAAGTACACATTACTTATCACAGTGCATCCATTGAACGAATTTTTTCCAGCTGTACAAGTGGATTATTATTTCGTAATGATTAAGATGCAATCGATTTATCGCTTATGTAACGTCACATGCAAATGCAAAAGAAAAGTACAATTCATTTATCCGTGTTATACAGATACGAGTGCATTTATGTAATCTCGGAGAATATGGCACGGATATAACACCTCGATTTGTAGGCACGCTTGTGACAAACGGGCAAGAATTACGTACGGATCGTAATTAGAAAAGCCAGGGTATTATGTAAATTCCATATGTCGTTTTAATTTATTGCGTGCTTGGTATGTGCTTGGTGCTAGTAAGAGTTTACATTCGATGTACGATATTTAGACTCTCCTGTCTACCACAAGGCGCACAATCATATCTGATTGATCGAACTTGCACTTGCAAATAATGAACAACGAATTCGCATACTTGTATTTACATAAGCATACATAAAACACTATGTATTCCACTGCATTGTGCGTCCGTATGTATAGTACTATAAATTGTACTTTATATACGCTAAACGTATTTTATGTGCGCTAATACATGATATGGTACAAATATGCATGCGAGATCGTTACTGTTTGTTCATTATTATACTTGTGTACGTTTTATCTACTTATGCTTTGCTTAATATATAGATTCATTTATTATATCAAAACAGATAAGAGGAAGTCATGCGCAGCAGCTTGATCCTAAAATCTTCTACATCTTTATCAGAAAAAGTGAACTCAAAAAAATTCATTCCTTTGCACAGATGCGTATTCTCATACAAAATCGATGAAATAGCGGTTTATCTAATATTTTCTTGTATCTTCTATGAGATGTGACAATAATAATTTCTGCAAAATATGAAAACGATTTCGTATCATCCTCTCATGTGTGTAGTGCAATATTTTTTCCATGATTTCAAGAGAAGAATGGAAGAAACTAGATCTCCTTATATTTAGGAGTCAGGAGAAACTAAATATTATATAATTATTGTATATTCATTTGTCCATATTTTAATTTATATATAGTGATTGTATGCGTACATAAGAATAGAAAGAATGAGAGAGTGAGAGCGAAGAATAGAAAAAAGAGGAAAGAGAGAGAGAGAGAGAAAAATGTGAATCTCATTAATTTTTTTAATAAATATATAATAAAAATGCGAACTTTATAGGAAAATCTTAGTTTTTTCGCAGAATTACCTTCGCAGGACATCAAATATTTATGAAAATGTATTGAGTAGTTCACAAAATTCGCTTACTATTAATAACGGACACGCGAGTCAATAGATCAATAGATCTGATGTATATGGAATAAATTAAGTAACAATTTCATTAATATTATCGGTAAACGACCGATACTTAAATGTTGATCATCTTCTATGGCTGTTACACATACATCTTCGAAAAGCGAAAATTGGTCGAATCTACATACCTAATGCTATGATTTTGAAAACCACACATCCACTTTTTGTCGCATCGTATCAAGTTATGGCAAATAAAAAATATATACATAAATATACGTAAGATAGTTATCTATTTACTCTCTGTAAATGTGATGCAATCGATCGCTCCATTACTAATAAGATTCTACATTTTTAGAGTATCTTATGTTTCAGTTCAAATTATTTTAAGCTATCGTTTTAATTGGATTAATGAGAAATTTACACATGATACAGTGATCAGAATTCGTATCTATCGTAATCTTTTATTCTAATTCCCATTTGCATATTTCATGAATTTTTCTTCCCAGTTCCGAATACTATAATAAAGATAGTCTTCATTTGCACAGTTTATATCATTATTTTTATCTAATTATAATATAAATCAGCATTATAATGTGCATATAACAAAACATAAAACAATTCTATTGCAATGCAAATTAAGTGAAGTTTTCTCCGAATTCCATGGTTTATTGTTTTAAAGTGCATATCACACTCTCACATACATCGTTAAAATGCACAGATTCATGTACTTTTCATTAGCTGCGATTATTTGACATTTATCAAGTTTAAGTCTTGAAATATATCGTTAAACTAATAACTGTCAACAAGTGTCAACAAGTCTCGCATAATTTCTGTATATAAAGTAGGAAGAACGATGTATACATTCGATGAGGTACGTGTCAACATTAGAATAGATTTTTGTTATATTTACAGCTATTTACAACGTAACGCGTTGCAGAAACGTATTTGGTCCTATGCCTGGGATGTGATGGACGATCTCAGCTCTGTGCCGCAAGAATATAGTATGCATGCACCTTTCGTTTATTTCTAACAAGATAACTATGCGCCCGCTTCTTGCGGGCCGCAAACTTCTCTCCAAAAATAAGATTATTGGCCTTTTCTTGCGAATGATCCAAATCGAATGATCCTGATCAGTTATAGATTATCTTCTGGAACGTTTACAACGTGGTCAAATTTACACGTGGATCGATACTGTGCTATTAGCGATTAATCCCAAAGGAGAGAACACTTCTATCGGGGATATTTATGACTTATCACAAGCTGATAAGTATTACAATATCCACATCGCGAATTGCAGGAAAATTCAGCCGCATATATTCACGGTAGCGGTCAGGGCGTATTATAGACTAATTCAAGATCTCGGAAAACTGAATCAGGTAAATCCATGCTCGTTCCTTTTGCAGGACATTCATTCGTAAATTTCTTCATAAAAAGAATTCATCTGCCCGCATAATCGGAATGAACAATATTATTCTTTCTCATAAATTCCTCATAAAGGTGATTGTCTTGAATGGGGAAACGGGCACGGGAAAAACCTTCAACGCGTGGAAGGCACTAGAGTTCTTGGTCACTATTACTGTCGGAAATGCATCCCCTAACATTCAGAAGGTAGACACATCATGCGATATTGTACAGAAGATTAAGGATGCTTGTCGTTTGATATCAGCTTTCACGACAGCGCCTACCCAGAAAAATGAAGTCAGTTCGAGACACGTGCAGATTGTGTGGCTTGAATATAAAAAGAATAATATATGTGGCGCGAAAATATCCTCTTATCTTCTGGAAAGGAACAGAGTTACGAAAGGCCAATGTACTTATCAGATTTTTAATCAGGTATAACATTTTTGTACACGTCAACTAAATGTGTCATTAAAAGAGTACTCTTATTTAATCTGTGACTTTAATTAATTTAATTAACTATTAGATAGTACCTAACTATAGTATTAATTAAGTTATTAATCTGCCGTGCATATTTCAGATGATGACTGCATTAACAGATATAGAGTTCGCGTATACTGGATTATCGGAAAAAAAGTGGTATTTTATAGTTAGTGATTTGCATTTCCGAAACAAAGAAAAGTTTCATAATGAATTTTGCGACACTTTACAAGCGATGGATATATTAGGTTTTACGATACATCAAAAGAAAAATATCTTGCAAGTTCTATCCTTGATCATTCACATGGGTAACATACAATTTACACAGGAGGACGATTGTTGTAGAATCGATATTAACAACGAGCGTACGTAATGATAAACTTACGTAACAAATTGAGAAGCTACAGCGCATTTATCGATAATGCAAGTTAATTATGGAAATTAAATAAATATCACATATGTTCAGAATCCAAGGAAGCTTTTGAGAATGCGTGCAGACTGGCTTGTCTGAAAAAGGAGGATCTGGCCGAATTGCTTACGTCTATTCTGATAAGTCCGCAAAGTCTCGGACGTCGTCATAGTATATGTCGACGTAATCTGAACACAGAAGATATCTGTAACTATAGATTGCGCAGTGTCATCCGTCATTTGTATGATCTCCTTTTCTGTTGGCTGATAAAATCCGTGAATGAAATCTTGTCTACCCATCTGTGTCACAATAATCGATTAGGTATCACAAGTTTTTTTGAAATCCTCCGTAAAATTTTTCATCATAATCGGCAAAGCACTGCTTTGTGAAACGATTTTTGTGTTTCAGGGATATTGGATACCTTTGGATTCGAATGCTTCAAGATGAACGGCATCGAACAACTCTGCGTTAATTAT
The DNA here is from genome assembly GCA_020341155.1 of Eciton burchellii. NCBI lineage: Eukaryota > Metazoa > Arthropoda > Insecta > Hymenoptera > Formicidae > Eciton > Eciton burchellii. The sequence goes on along the minus strand of JAHMML010000010.1, from coordinate 3,081,004 downwards.
GTCAATGAAAGATTGCAACAGTACTTCATAGAAAAGTATGTAACTTGTTGCCGAAGAGACTTACAAGAGGAGAATTTGATCGAGAAGGAAATATCGTTGAATTGCTATAATATCCTGCAATTGTATGTGGATCGTTTAACTACAATCAAAAAGATGCTGTTTGATATCTTAAATGATGTAAATCTTTCTATTCATCTTCTATAAATCTTTCACTCTTTAAATGCGTAATATTTAATAGTATCTATTAATATTAGACAAATTTTAATTACGATTTTTGTATTGTAGATATGTCTATCAACAGTTCCGAACAACATAGATATATTAATACAACATATAAAAATCCTAATAGGCTCCAGTCAATCTACGAGTAGATTCTTGACGATGAAAGATGAAAATTTCGTTATACGTCATTATGCTGGCAAAGTAGAGTATAACAGTAACGATTTGTTCTCCAAAAATACCGATAAAGTACGAACAAATCGCAAATGCAAAATGTTATATATATATATATATATATATATATATATATATATATACACATATATGTATGTATTTATATATGTATGTATTTATATATGTATGTATGATTTATATATGTATCTATGTATATATGTATATATGTATGTATGTATGTCTAAATGAGATCATAAGTTTTATCAGCTGAAGAAAGATCTTGATACATTAACGATCTTGATGCGCAGATTCCAGACGAACTAACAATCGCATTTAGTACGAGTAAAAACAGATTTCTGTATTCTTTGATCACGGAGAACAATATTTATGGGAAATCACACGTGAAAAAACACACAATGCTTTCCAAATTATGCCAAAACGTGGATTGGTTGATACAAGAATTGAACAAATGCGACGTACATTATGTTCGTTGCATTAAACCATGGTATAATATTTGACGATAATGCAGAAAAGAATTTTAATTTTCACATAACGCAAATTACTTTCTACAGTCGATTCCCTAATAAAGATTGGGACCGAGAGGGACTTTATAAACAGTTAGCGAACACGGGCATTCTTCATGCTCTACCTTTGGCAAAATGTAAATACCCGATATACTTCCCCTATGAAGAATTCTGCAAACGCTATTGTGGAAATCATGAAAAATTTAAGAGTAAAAATTTGAAGTTTTCAATATTTAGCATATGTAATATACGTTTATATTTATATTGATTTATTTTCCCAGAAATTAATGATATATCTTCCAAGATAACTGAGTCTTTTTCTTCAATAGTAAAAGATATTAATTCGTCAATACATTATGGAAAGAATTTCATTTTCTTGAAGGAAGACTTTTTTTTAATATTAGAGTTTACTAGAAAACAATGCCACATCAAGAGTGTTAAAAAGATAGAATCTTTTTGGATTAAATGCAGTGAGTATTTTCTCACGTATTTTAAGATTTCTTTGTAATTATTATAAATTTCAGGACGCAAAGCCGCAACTGAAATTACTGGAAAAAATTCAAAGAATATGCCAGAAATAGAGAAAATAGATGCATCAATTAATATTAGTGCAATATCCGCTCCATCTCAGGAATCAAATAAGAAAAATATCGTAGATACAAATAATTATCCTATTTCAATCGGGATAAGTTTAGTTTCTCTGCATCAAAAAGAAAACTTGAGAAAAATTAATAACGCCCGAACCAAAAGCAATATTCAAAATATGTTAATCCAGAATCGTCAATTAAAAAATAGCTTCTATCAAAGGTATATGCTGTATTGTGTCAAACTTGAACAAGAGCAGGATCATATTATAGCAGAAATTTCTTATTTCCCAAGTGATCTGCAAAAAGTAGAGAAAACAGATGTACTAATTAATATTAGCAGAATAGCCATTCTATCCCAGGACAACAAAAGAAACATCATAGACACAAATAATTATCCCATTTCGATCGTGATAAGTTTAATTTCTCTGCAAGATCAAGAAGATAAACTGAGAAAAACCAATAATAACAGAACCAAAAGCAGTACCCAAAATATGTCAATCCAGAACTGCCAATTAGAAAGCTTTTATCAAAAGCATTGTGTCAATGAACAAAAGCAGGATCAGATTATTTCCTATCCTCGAAATGATTCTCAAGTGATCTATGATAAACCAGAAAATAAAATTATGTATATAATCAAATGGTTAAAAAATATGAATGAAACAATGAATGTTACAAAAGATATTAAACCTATACAGTCAATATCAAAGCAATCGTCAGTAATTCATGATCATAATCAATCCATTCATATTAATCGTAATAATGATAATTCATTACAATCTATATTGAATACTAATACAATCCGCGCACGGGGAAAACGTGAAAAGAACCTTGAGGATTATGATAAAGTATGTAACTTTAATAGCATAATAACATGTTTCACCAGTTTCTATTGGTTGAAAAATCTTATTTAGGAAAACGACGTATACATTATACCGCAGGGTAGTGCTACTCTTTTCTACAAAAATGGAATCTTGAGCCGTCGCCGTCCGACAAGGGTATAAATATATCAGAATTAAAATCATGAAGAAACGTTACAAAATTAAAAAACATTATTTTACAGCTACCAGTAAAAGTACATACTCGTACCACATGCTTAACTAATTCGCATTATACGGTATACACGGAATTGCCGAAAGGTCTACAAGATTGCCTTTAAAGGAAGATTTGTACTAGATTTTGAAGTACATATCGCACCGTTAATAATATAACTTATATTATTTAATACATTATTATTTAATATAACTTATATAAATAACATATAAAATGAAATTTATGAATGGAGAATAGATATAAAGTGAAAAAAATATTTCATACAATATGAAAATTGTATAAAATTTTTGTCTTAGATAAAAATTTGGGACATGGAAACACGATACAAATCGCTAACGAGGTGCTCATACTAATTGGTGAGAGGAGATTAAAAATTCTATAATAATGGAAGGCAGCGACAATTTCTCTGAATTTGAAAAATATAAACTGTGATGTAATTAACAAAAATTCAATTTTTATTAGATAATCAATAATAGATACTTACGATTTGTATCATGTATACTAAAAGATGTTCCGATGATAAAATGCTAATCTACAAACAAACATATGCCAAATCATAAAAATCATAAGGTCTTTTCTTTTTGTCCTTAATCACTAATAGTCTGTGCGATGCGACTAAGGCGAGAGTAGCTTGAAGATCGCTCCTCAGAATTTGATAGTTTGCTCTCAAACTGACACGCCTTAAATTGCTAGCTGGCACTGGCCGACCACCAGCGAACGCAAATCTGCACATTTGCAATGTATATAAATGTTATGCATTTATTGACTTTTTCATTTATTGAATTTTACAATATGTACCTTATCTCTCGCCTCGGACCTCTCAAAGTAGAATCCGGAAATGCCGTTTGCCGATCCCATAGTGTTTTGTTAAGCAATGGTCTAACTTTAACGTACTTCATTTTACCCTTGATAATGATGGGTAGTGTACCGATTTTCTTATCTTTTCGTTTCCTTGTACTGCTATTATAATCAACAGGCAAGTAAGGCAACAGAGAATCTCCATAATGCTCGATTAAAGGTGTGAGATCCAAAGAATGAGTATGCGATCTCAAGATAGCGCAAACAGTCAACTGCAACATGCAATTTCATTTGACATGAAATATGAATATTATACAGGAGATATAGAATAGATTAGAGTAACATAACTCTCGTAACGTAATGTAACACTTTATACTTACAGTTATTCGTTGCCAAATAACTGAACCAGGTGAAGCGTAATAATTTAAGATGTTCTGTATGGAAAGTACATGTTCGGTCTCGTGTTGGAAGAATATAAGAGGCTGGATACTCACTAACAACTCCACTACTACTATTCTCTTTTTATAAAGATCAGTATTCTTTTTTTCACTTTCGAAGAGGACATTTTCCAGCGTAGGTATATACCTGTTATATATATGTTATATATAGTATGTGAGAATAGTACAATCGATTATCACATTATTCGCAAATGTACGCGAAAATATTTAATCTTTTTATCTTACTTATCGGCGATCGATGGCCATCGAAGCATTAGTTTGAGTGCACACTCTTTAAAAAGCACTTCCAAATTCGGATTTATAAAGCTCTGACCCAGCAACAATTCCAGCAATAATTCAGTCAATTTATCTACCTATGTAATAAAATATTGAAGTATTTTAGATTTAATATTTTAAGATATTTTTAAGATATTTATTTTAAGATATTTTTTACAAAAATTTATGTGTGCATAATCATTCTGAGATTGATTACCGAAGTTAAGTGATATGGATAGACAGCTTCGCTATTGCTGGCAATAGCGATGATTAACTGACACGTCCGTGTAGAAACACGTGTATATTGCGCATTATTTGAGATTACCATAGACCTAGCAATAGACATCAATTTGTCTATAACACCCTCATCACCTAAATGTGCATTGGTAGCACAGTCATTAAGTAAAACCTGAAATAAAATTATTTTATACTGCATTCATTTGATCATAAGATATTTAAAGATATCAATACCTGAAATGTCTTTTGCGAACCATTAAATAAGGTTTTCAACGCACGTTTCACATAATTGTAACGTGCTTCTGTGAGCTTCACATCGCATATTTCAGTTTCTTCAAAACAAGGAAAGATAATATTTTGCATGATCATACTAGTGAAGAAACTAAAGACTAAAATAATACATAAAAATTAAAAAAGAATTACCTTGTAGAAATGGCACATTCGTTTGAGATAAACTCAATGGATCCTTTATTTGATGCGCAAGATTAACAATGGATTCATTAGGCACATATACTTTGGCTTCTGCATGATACTCTGGCATAGATTCTGATGCACCAAGGACTGGATCCGTATCACATAAAGTAGTGATTACTGCATTTACATCCACGGATGTTAAGCGTTTCCTTTTACTGTGTCTTAGTCTTGTAACACATTTCTAAAAACAAAACAAACAGAATATTTATCATACTTCTACATCTCAAATTAGTAAATATTAAGCATAAGTTCACCATGCTTACATGCAGAACTTCTCTTAACCGATAGGAAGCATCCTCGGCAAGTCTCTTTAACAATGGATCTGGTAATGGATGCATGCCTAACTCTTCACCAATGGTAGAGATCCATTCCGTACTAAGCATAGCATATCTTCTCGAATTATTATCATCCGTAATATTATTAGTGTTTGCATCTTTATTGTTACTGTTGACAAAAGAAGTACCATATCCCGTGGAGGTCTGATTTGCCAACATTTCTTTCATGATTTATAGCTTCCGATGCTGATATAATAATTGTAAATCTTATCTATCATATAAGAATACTTCAGAAAACTCTTAATCACCTATATGTAAAATCAAATCATTATTCAACTACGCAATCTATAACTAGACTATTTTTGTTAACTGCATTGTCATATTATTTTATGCATAAATAAAATATACACGCTCACCTTTCATATATTCCAACAATTTTGTCACATCATCAATAAAAAAATTTTTAACATCAAGCATTTATACATGAAATCGCGGAAACCTCTTCCGTGAAAATCAAGAACTACAAATATTGTACATATATATAACTTTTTATGTATATATACATAACATAACCCTTCATTGATATTGATATCAATGTTGATATTGTTAAAATAAAATATAAAATAAGAGAAGATCCAACTACGTCATCTGAACATCTCAAGCACTCTCAACGTTTTCCTTTTTTTTTTCAATTTTATTTGAAACTTACCCCCTCCTCAAATCGTATTATGAGAAAAAGGAGAAAACTAATCTGTATTAAATCATACTGTTTGAAAATAAAAATGAATTTAATATCTTTCTTTATTTATTAATTATTTACGAAAAAGTATTCTTTTAATCTACTGTTAAATCGTACTGCTAAAAAATCAAAGAAAAAATATTAACTCTCAATTATGTTACCATATCACGTACTCTAAATTGTAACTCTAAATTGTTGAGTCTTACTATCTCACCGAAGATAGAGGAGGTTCGTAGCGGATTTTTTGAAAACTAATTCAAATCATGAAAATATATAACGCCTACAGAATGATAAACCACCATATCTATAAGAAGGGTTGCAATTCTAAAGGCGCTCGATTTTAACATAATTATTTTACGTCATGTTGTCAATAATATTAATCAATACTATCAGAATCAAAAATGCTTACAATATTATTATTTATGAATGAATAATATTGATAGCTTGATATGAAATATTATAATATTATTTTTTTATTTCTTGATTCTAAAACATCAGTATCGCAATATCAGTACAGAACATTAATAGTAATACTGTGCCGGATAATTTCATAGTCATGGAAAATATAATTGCAAGAATTATCTTATGGTGGGAATCTTATTATGCACATTGCCAGTATAATTCAGTTTCATTGATTAATATTATTGACTATGTAAAATCCCTATAATAAGTGCCAAATTTTTAAGATTCTGTACAAGATCTCTGATTCCTAAACTCTCTCTGATTAATTTCTAAATATTTGCTGCGAGCCTTAACAGTTTTTACTTGAAAAGTTAAGTAGTAGTATGACTCAACAAGGAATTCGCCATAATTTCATTTTCACGTAGTACGATTTAGAGTTGTATCAGCCATAGCTTTGGTTACTCTCTTTTAGCAAAATGTCGTCTCATTTGCTGTCAATACTGATCATCTAATAATTATCGTTGCTATAAATATATATGCAAATACTTTTTGGAATAAATTTTTCATATATTTTCCTCAATATATACAATATCTTTAATTTATTTAGAAATAAGGAAAGAAAATGGTAGTTTGTTGTATTTGTGGTATCGAGTGGGTACCAGAAAGCGTTAGCTTTCACAAGTATGAATATAATTTTTGTCTTTTAATTGCAGAAATTTTATTTCATAAATTTTTTTTCATAAGTTTTAACAATATAGCATGAAATCGTTATTATATACATAAATACATGCTTATTATATTATATACATATTTATATACATACTTAATTATATACATGCTTAAATGCATATCTTTTTTACAAGATATTTATTTATAGAAATGTATTAAAACTGTAGTAACAGAATGTAACACAATACATTTTCTATAATTCCAGATTTCCAAAATCTGACAATATAAAAAAACGTTGGCTTGCAGCTATTAACAAAAAAATAATGAATTTTACATTGAGTGCAAATTCAAGAATATGTGGTCAACATTTTACAATAGAGTGTTTTATAATCACTGAATCTGGTAGACGTTACTTGAAATCATATGCTGTACCTAGCATATTTAATATGCCCTTAAAAAAGAAATATATACTTACTCAACCTGTAAGTACATAATTTTATTCATCATTTGGAAATTAAATCACTTGAAAAGTAGAAATATTGAAATAGCATTCATATATCTATTTTTTTATATGTATATATCATAAAAAAATTATTCATACTTATTAGTAATTATATATTTTATTATTTTATTAATAAACAGATACAAACAGTGAGTTCCAATGATGAACTATGCTCGGAAACAACTACATACATTAATGAAGTAATAGAAGATAATTTACAAGAATCATGTGTTTTTATTAACAACGACCAAGAGTTGATTGAGCTTAATACCGTATACAGGTAAAATAATAAAAAAATTGAAGACTTAACGATTAAATCTATTTTTTATATATGAATATCTGTTATCATAGTGATATCTTAGATATCTCGGCTATTAACAAAGAGGAAATTAATAAGGATCAGCAGATACATAATGAAAATTATGAAATTATTGCGAGCAATAACCATGAAAAATTATATTCAAAAGTAATGAATGTTAATAACAATAGAATTAATTTGCATAAATCACATGGTTCGACTACCAGAAGACGGCGTATAACTAAGTATGATATTCATAGGTAAAACAATGATAAAGAAAGGAATATTATGACAATTTATTTTTTACAAATAAATATTTGTTACACAGTGGAATTTTGGATATTTCACTTGTCAACAAAAGATTAGTAGATGCTCAATATGCAATGGAAGAATCTAATGAAATATTGAGAAAAAAATTAAAAACATCTCAACAGAAATGCAGAAGATTACAAAGGAAAGTTACATTTTTATCTTTACTCATAAAACATTTGCAAAATAAAAGATTATCACAAAATAATATAAAATCATAAGAAGTAAACTCAGGTTAGTATTTTGTGTAAATTTTTAAAAGATAATTTATCTGTAATAGAAAATGTATGAAAAATATCTATTTTACTGAGCTTTTTATTTATAAATATAAATTAATTTTTTTACTACAGAATAGTGCATCAGAAACAGAAGGAAATTAAAGTAATTGATTACACTCAAAAGATCATTTGTAAATATTGTATATTATAAATACACAGTGAGCAGATAAATTGTAATTTCTGATATAAGTATGTACAATTTTATCAATTGCGAAAAACTGTGTGCAATCATGAAAATAAGCATTTTCTTTGAATCAAAACATGCTCATATTGAAGTTTTTTTATTACCGTAATAACATATGTTGCATAACAGTGCTTATTGTATATTTTAAGGTACAAACATCAGTGAAAGATAGACACACGCTTCTAATTATTATTAATTTATTCCAGTAGATCTAGTACACAAACAATTCTTTTTTTTTTTTAATATTCCATTCACTCATCGCTTTTCCTCATATCGTTAATCTTTATTCTTTAAATCATTTTTCTTAATGATTATTCTTTAAATTCCATAGCTAAATACTAAAATTAATCTTAGAAACTTAGCTATGCCAAAAACAATGATTTGGCAAGTTTATTAACGAGAAAATAAATTGATTCTAATATATAAATGTTCAAGACGGGGTAGAAAAGACTGAACAATACGCTTATTTAAGACCGTCAGTATTTGTTGCGATTATATTACTTACTCTAAAGTAATGCATGGGGCACGGCACGATGTCTCTCAATTTACAAATCTAGTATGAATATGCATTATGCCGGATGTTCTTTTTTCTTTATAAATATAATGACAATATGTACAAATATTATTGATGTCGTTACATGTATACATAAAGTAAAACCGGCTTCTAGATTCGTTTACAAACTACGTGAACATCAAAATGCATCAGAGTGCAAGCGTAACTGTGAATATATATATGTATGTATGTATGCGAGATTCTTAATTAAAGAAAAATAATAAGAGTTCACATGCAATAAAAATATTTGGATATTTTGAAATCCAAGAAAAAAAAGAAATAAAACATGATCTTTTTTAGGCAAATTTTTTTTTCTATATTCTATATAAATAGCTTGTACGAAACATTTTCCTAATGGATACTAAAAACGACAAAGGCATCGAAATTATAGAACCCATGCATTACAATAGCGTATCACGCAGAAGGAAATCCCTCTAACTATTTTGCCCAATGTCAGTCTTGACCGTTGTTCACTATATCTCTGAATACGATCCAAAATGTATCGCAGATGCATGTCGCGAATGTCGTGAATGTTTCAAAAACTTCCCGCTTATACACAATCTAATGGCGAATTTATTGTGAATAAATTACAATAAATTTTTGAAAAATCAGCGCACTTGAAAGATGATAACTCACGTTAAATTAAAAATTCTTAAATAGCTTTAAGTAAATAACATATTTTCGCGTACGATCTTACGACTTGCAATACATTAGATGTTGTAGAGATGTTAAATCATATCCATAAAAGAACTTAAGAAAATAATCTATATTCCTTATCTCTAAAGAACGCATATATAAATATATAGAATGTGAAATCTTGAATCTAAATGCCAAATGTACATATAATAAATACAGAAATAATGAGAAAATCGATTGTAATATTACATCTTCACTTGAAAATCTCTTCGTGTTATTTTTTTCTAGAAAAATTCAGCTAAAAACTGTAATTTACGAAAAATAATGTCAGAGCGCAAATGATTCTCACGGAATAGTTCAATTTGCGCCATTTTGAGTTCTTGTTTGAGCCATTGTGTTACACTTAATATTCAGGCTGTAACATAAACGACATTGTATTATATAAAGGAATTATTATTATGATCCTAAGATCAAAAATTATTCATAAAACATAATTAATGATAAATACCTATAAACGATAATATGAAGTAGCAATTACGAAAACTTTCTCATTATCAGAAGTTCATTTTACATGCCTGTGAAACCTTGCGGTGGTTGCCCCGGTACTGAGTATTGTGGTCGAAAGTTTCCGAAATTCGCGGCACCTGCGAAAGTAGCTGGCAATTGTCCACCCGAAAAACCAGCTGGGAATTGTTGCGCGAGTAATGCAGCTTGACCAGTCTGAGAACTGCTGCCACCGGGTGCCGTGGCTGCCAGTCGACTCAATATGGACCTCTCAGACATTTGTAATCTCTGAGCAACTGGGGGAATGCGGGCCAGTGTCGCTGGTAAGCGGCTAACATCCGATTTCATATCAGACAACAATTCCTCCAATTGATTCAATACCTGAAAAAATCCGATCCGTTCAGATATTCGATCTCTATTTAGAATGTTTAGAGAAATTTGTTATGTAACAATGTTCAGATTTAATAGTCAACTGACCTTATGTAACACTGCATTAGCCGGTTTATTACCAGCAAGGCTCTCCTTGCTAAGATGCTGATGAGACTCGGCAAGACATTCGACTTCAGCAAATCGAGCATTTAAACTCATTGCAGGATGATTAGGATCTTGCGTGAGATTTAAGTAAGCAGCTCGCCTCAATTGTTCCTCAATCACTAATGCTTGTTCTAGAAGCTTAAAACGCCTGGCTAAAAATTTATTTTTGATCTCCAAAAAGTTCCCCTTTCCCATGTCCATTTTAAATGGTTCATTGATGATGGCGAATCTATGACAAATGCAAATCGATGCTATTAAGAACAAGCAGAATAATAATAATTGTGTTATATAATGCTCTTAAAATATACCAGTTATACCAATAACTTGATAATATTACATTACAACTTTAAATAAATTATAATTTATTTCAAGCCATAAAAGATATTAATAAAAGAATAATTTCAACATAATATTTTCAAGATCTACATGCATTATGTAATAAGAAATCTCTATTACCGAATATCATTTTGGATATCCTGCCAGCGTCCATAGCCGTGTGTAACGATACCAGCCAAGAGCCAATAATCATGTCGACGATGCCAAATATCGTATTCACGTCCCGGAACAGCAGCTTTTTCTTCGTTCAACCATAGCGTATGTAATTCTGTAAATCCACCGTCGGCTATGTTAAACATAAATTTACGCTTAGGTTTCATCATATCTGGATCGCAATCCTTCACATCCTTCTCTTTATTATCTTTCTCCTAAAAAAACAGAGAATGGTATAAATTGATTGCTAATAGAAATAAAAGATATACTTTTCTCGTGTAAATAAATACTTCTCGCTTCTCAACTTCTTCTTCATCATCCTTAACAATAACAACGTCTTCTTCAGGTTCGGATTTCATTTTATTCTCGCTACTCTCCGCTTTGTCATCATGTTTCGCTGTTTTCTCATCCTTTATATCAGATTTATCCTTCTCCTTTTCTATGGTTTCTGTTTCCGTATCCTTTTCTTCTTTTTTAATATCTTCCTTATCCTTATCTTTCTCAGAATTTACTTCATCATCTTCTTTAGAAATCTTCGGATCTTCTTTCGAATCCTTCGCATCAGTACCCTAAAATAAGCGATAATGTTATCCGTATAAAAATTTAAGATTTATATTCTTACGATAAATTATAATTTATAAATAACTTTAATACTGACTTCTTTATCCTTCGATTCGTCTCGGCATTCTCTAACTTCAGATGAGTCAGAATTCGTTTTATTAGCCTCATTACTCGTTGAAGTCGAAGTTGGAGTGGGTGTGGCAGCAGGGCTAGGACTGGGAGCATTCGAAGTGGCTGGAGTAGCACTGGTACTACTCGTTCCAGTCGCAGCATCTCCAATACCTTCCATTTTCACGGGTTCTACAGGTTTGCGTATCATTTCTGGCATTGAATAATAGCCATTAATATGTTCAAACTCTTGAACCTATAGAGAACAATGCATTTTTATATCTTTCTAATGTTCTTTCTCATAAAATAGAAGTGAAGAAATAATTTATTCTATATGATTAGTGAATTACCTTTTTCCGAATTAGAGACATCACACCGATTCTTGTCAATACGTGCTGCCGGCTGAGACCCTCTCGTGGCACACCATCAGCGAATGTTTCTGCATTGTCAGCACCCGGCTCGCAAAGATGTCGCATAAAAAGCGAAACATAGGCTTTGAAATTCTTCTCAGACTTGCCACGTAAATCACGTACTAACCTAAACGTAATTTAAATACATAAAAATTTAACGCGTACATAGATAAATTAATAATTACGTAAAAATTTAGGATGCATATATCTAAATAATAATTTGGAAACTATTAACTAACCATTGAGAGTTAAAAGCATCTTGCGGCGGCATTCCGTAACGCATAATTGCATTAAGGAATGCTTTCCGTTGCCTAGCATTGAAACCTAGTACCTGCAGGTAAAGAATTCTTATTAAAAAGTTATTAAAAATTATTTTATTATAATATTCTATTAGATAATTATTTATTCTTCATTAATTATCTTTAATAATTATGCATACAAATTTTTTATACAAATGAAATATTCATCTATAATAATCTAAAATATATAATATAACATATATTTTATACACGTGACGCGCGTATGCATGCACGCACATATAAAAAATATATAAAATAATTACATATATGAAACATCATATTTAAGAAATGAATACTTACCTCGATGTTACCATTTACTCTGGCGAGCAAAGGTGGCAAAGGTCTATCTTTCTCGTCACGTCTCTCTAACCTTCGTCTGCTTCTACGAGACAAAAGATCACCATCGCCTTTTTCATCGAAATCATCGTCCTCTTTATCATCATCACTAGGTGCACTAAAATCACTATTATAATCAGATAAATTCTCCTGCCATGGCTGATCATCCCTCGCACCTTGATCGCCGGTTACGCCACCGTCAGTGTAATTGACTTGTTTACGTACTCGTTTACCTGCAATTAATTTATTATATGTGAATGTTCGTACGTTCTCTTATTGATTTAATAAATTTAGCATACGAATTAACAAATAAACACAAATAAACTTACCTTTTCCGAGTGTTCTGGCGATATCTTCCTGTTGTTGTTCATAATGATGTCTGAGCAATTTAATCCAATATGCCGGATCCGTATTTTCCGCTTCCTGCTTAATTATCTCCGTATCTGCTTCTTCTTCTGTCTCACCTTCTTTCGTTACATACGAAGCAACTTTGAAGGAACTTAAGTACTCGTTAGCCCAATTCTCCTTTTGCTCGATACCTTCCTTGCTTCTATCCAACAATTCGGCGACTGCCTTGTCATCATAATGTATGGCTTCGTCTTCTTTACCTTCCTCCTCCTTGAATAATTCTTCCGTACCTGCGATATAATGAATGAAATGAATGAAATGAAATAAAATAGAGTAATCGTGTTATGACAATATAAATTATATGCTAAAAATTGTTTGGCAGCAGTTTTAATTATCAGACATCGTGCTAGAATAGTATATTGATAACTTACCAAAACGTAAAATGTCGTCTAATTCTTGTTTACTAAAGTTGGCACCTTTGCCACCCATGCCTGGCCGCACAACTAGATGAGTAAGCATCATTTTACGTTTGGCTACTTGTGTTACTCTTTCTTCCACGGAATTACGTGTGACGAATCTATATATCATAACTTTGTTAGCCTGGCCTATTCTATGAGCTCTACTAAAGGCTTGGATGTCGTTATGAGGATTCCAATCGGAATCATAGATGATTACGGTATCTGCCGTTGCTAAATTGATACCCAAACCACCAGCACGAGTGGAAAGTAGAAAGACAAACTGCTGTGCACCTATAATCAGTTAAAAAATAAATAAAATCAGTATGTCATATATTTTATTTTATCACGCAAATGTTATAAGTTTAATAAATCAAAAGAAAAAATCGCTTTCAATTATTTTAAACTTTCTCAAATTTTTCCCTTAAAAATTATGAAAATACTTGCCAGGAGCGTTAAATCTATCGATAGCCTCTTGTCGTTGAGCGCCTGTTATATTACCATCTATTCTCTCATATTTATATCCTTCACCCTCCAAATAATCCTCGAGAATATCCAACATCTTAGTCATTTGAGAAAATATAAGGACTCTATGTCCATCATCACGTAATTTCTTCAGCATTTTGCTCAATAAAACCAATTTACCAGCCGCTTTAATTAGGGCCGATGTTTCGTAACTTCCATTCGGTCCAGTCGGTGCTTCTTGTGATGCAGCGGGGAATAGATATGGATGATTGCAACATTTCTTGAGATCCATCATTATATTCAACAATGATACTTGTTGACCGCCCCCTTTTGGATTCAAAGCTTCAAAATTCCTCGTTAATATATATTTATAATATTTCTTTTGCATTGGTGATAATTCGACTCGCACAATGAATTCTGATTTGCTAGGCATATTCTGCAAAAGATCATGTTAATATTGCAAATATGTATCAATTATACTACTATATTAAAAAAGTATATTTTTATATCTATGCAAAAATATTACCTTCAATACGTCAGCTTTCAATCTCCTCAACATATGCGGTCCAAGCATCTCATGCAATTTCTTCACTTGCTCTTCTTTTGAAATATCGGCAAATTCGTTTTGGAACGCTGCCAGATCGTTGAATTTGTCGCGACACAAAAAATTTAGCAAATGAAACAGTTCTTCCAAATTATTTTGTAGCGGTGTACCCGTCAATAAAAGTTTATATGCGATATTATAAGATGCTAACAATCTAAAGAACTTCGACTGGTTGGATTTCAATCTATGAGCTTCGTCAACGACCAATACTGCCCAATCAATTGAACCTAGACACGCCGAATCTATCGAGATCAATTCATAGCTTGTAAGCAGAACGTTGAATTTAATTGATGATGAACGGATTTTTGAAGCTCGTCCGCTACGCACCGCACCTTCCTCAAATGACAATTCGTTTTCGCGGATCACAATTCGACTATCCTTATCACCTAAATAAAAAGAGAGATTATTTAGTCTCAACTGAATATTTTTAAGAGCAAGTGAGTTAGTTTTACTAACCTACGTAGGTAACGCAATAGAAATCAGGAGCCCAAGTCTCAAATTCACGTTCCCAGTTGATAATAGTTGATAGAGGAACAGAAACCAAGAAAGGACCTTTACAATGGCCCTCCTTGTACAAAGAATACAAGAATGTTATGGTTTGGATCGTCTTTCCAAGACCCATCTCATCGGCTAAGATTGTATCTATGCCTTGACCCCATGAATACCTTAACCAATTCAAACCCTGTAATTTAAAATAATTTGTGTAATATTGTTTATAATATAAAGCTCGTCAGAAAATTATTTCGATCTACTGCATATTGATATTTACCTCCAATTGATATGGATGCAATTGCATGCCAGTTTGATCTAGATATTCTGGTTGTCTCTCATATTTTTTCTTGAGATCCGTTGTCGGTTTGTCCGGTGGCGGTGTATATCGTTTCGGGGTCCTCTCTTCGTCGTCGATCAACTCGCGCGTCTTCGATTTCTTTCCTTTACCTGGATTGCAGTCCGTTTCTTTTAAAAGAGCACGAGAAACCGCGCGCGCGCCATAAAATCAAATTGATCACATTTGCTTACCCTTTTTCCCCTTGCGTGACGAGCTACCATCGCAACAGTTTGCAGCTCTCAAATCTAGATAATATTCTATAGCCTGTTTCAAGCCTGGTATGTCTTCGTGCTCGTCTTCCCACGTCGCCTGATCATAACCCAGTTCTCTCCATTTTACTAGATATGTAGCTCTGCCATCTCTCTGCAAGCGATGATTGATCACTCTGTGAACTACTAACCATTCTGGACGTACACCATAACGATAAAAGCGTTCTTCCAAATTATATTCATCCCTGTTAGTAGCACCATCTTGTTCTTTCAAACGCTTAACACGAGAATCACTTTCGTCCAATGGTTCCTCCAATTTTGGTGGCTCATCCATATCATATTTACGGAAATAATTCCTAATCGAACACAACATATATTGCATATCATATATTTCAATTGCATAATTTTATATATTGCAATTGCACGTTGCAGATGCATATATTAACAGAAAGCTCTACCTATACATAAGCGGATGAAAAACATCAAGTTGCAACTCTGTTATCCAATCACAATGCCAGTAAGACATATCCGCCCACTTGACGAAAAATTCGCGCATTTTTCTCTGCTTAGGTGCAGCCTTGCTCGTGGAAGGTTCCTCTGATGGTGTATCGGTACATTCCTTCCATCTCCAGGTTAATATTTTCGCCACTAATAAAAAAAACAAAACAAATTATTAGAATAAACCATATTGTGTAACTTTCTTAAACATTTCCTCTAATGTTTAACGATGTTTAACGATTTGTTCTATATACATAATGATTAAATTAAATAAAAATGGACAATAAAAGTATTAAAAATAAATAAAGAATTAACGAGCGTACCTCTTCCTCTTAATGGTGGGCAAGAACATCTTGGACACTTCCAATCACCATCGGGAATCTCCGATAGAGGAGGATTCAGACAATGTGTGTGGTACGCACTCGTGCAACTATCACAGCACAATAATTCTCCGCCGTCCTTACACACTCTACAGAATTCCATATGTTCGTCATCATCATCTGCTGCACCTACAGCGTATGAATATTATTGTATAGTTATCGAACGACGAATGAATGCAAAGATTCGTTTTAAGAAGGAATAAGGAATCAGGAATCAGGTACAGAGGGGCACGGATACCTGCAATACCTTCTCCTTCGCAATGAGGGCAGCTCCATTTTCCTTCGGGTGTTTCCTCTAATTCCGGCTCCAGACATACTAAGTGATACGCTCTGGGACATGTATCACATAAGATGATCTCGCCACCTTGCTGACATACTTCACAGTAATCTTGATGGTCAGTCTGTAGAAAGCAATGGAAAAAAAATGGAAAACAATTATTCTATTTGAATATTAGAAAGAATTAATGCGATAATGGAAAATATTCATGAAATAAAAGCATGAAAGATTAAGCATATTTAAAGCATATTGCATAAATATGCAGCTTTAAATATTAAAAGGAATAGAGCGAAAAAGAACATCTACAATTATTTTAAGGCAGAGTCAGACAACGTAGCGTATGCGTTCTTGGAGTTCTCTCTAGATATCTAATTGTATACACACTTGTACCGCCAACCCTTTATATCTTATCTGTTATAAATGTTAAATTTCTTATTAAATTTATAAGTTCTCTAATTATGTGTCAAAACAGACTAAAAATTGGAGATATTTATGCGCATGTATTCGAACAGAAATTATGGAAAGAATTGCAGCTAGTGGTAAATACCAACAAGCACAATGATTGAACATGCGTCGTGTCTGTATGTAGCAAATTATAAATAAATCTCCAAAGCCTTTAGTAATGAGGAGAATAATTATTACGTGGCAGTTCATGATTGCAAGCACGTTTAAAACAACAATGAACGCATAAGCAGATGCTGCTTAACTCTACCTGGAGACCTTCCTCTCCATCTGGAAATTTAGATGTAGTTTTCGTCTTCTTCTTTTTCTTGGTTTTATTGCCGATTTTGGTTTTGGCCTTTCTGCGAACCGGTGGCTCGGCCGGTGGTTCCACGCCACCCTCCTCAACGTTGCCTTTATTACTCTCGGTGCCAGGTGTCTCTTCTGCATCAGCCAACATTTGCTCAAATTCCATATCAGAATCCGCTGCAGAACCTGCTATACTACCTTCTGCTTCTTCATCCTAAACAAATTTTAATGATTTAAGTGATTTAAGTGAAAAAAAAATAGTGCAAAAATTTAATTCAAATATAAAAGCGAACATGTAACATACCGAACTTCCACGTTTACGTTTCCCAAGCTTGATCTTAAGTGTTGGCACTTTCGATGCTTTCTTTCCCTTTTTCGCTCTCGAGCCACGTGATTTTCTTTTTCGGTCACTATCTTCATCATCTTCCTCTTCATCCTCTGCTTCTTGTATAGCACCACTACGATTTGCTCTTGCATTTCTGCTATCGTCATCCACGTTTGTAGACGAAATATCTGCATCTGGTTGTGTATGAGGATTTAGTTCGGAAAAATCACGCCATTTAGCTGCTACTAACATCATAAGTTTCGACATTGGAACCTAATCAATCAAATAGAAATGATTTAAGTAAACATGACAATTAATGACTTACCAAATAAATATGAAATAATTATAGATAATGTGATATGAAAAGAATGTATATAAAAAAACTGTACGCACCTTTGGATTTTCTTTTGCTAAAAGCGGTCTAACATGTTGTTGGAATAACTTATACGTTGTTAAGTTTTGAAAATCGGCGTCAGAATATTCAATCTGTACATCTGTTAAGCCAAATGTGTTGCACACCTCCTCGATAGTAGGCATGCCCGTTGTAGGTTCTTGACTTTGAGTAGTTGGTGTATTGTGACTGGAAGATTTTCTCGATGACGATTTTCTGCTCTTTCTATTGACCGCATAATCGCTATCTTCGGCTGCTGCATCACCCACATCACCACCGCCAAAGTCACTTTCCTGAAAATATACGAACAATTAAGCCTTTCATATTTATAAATCTATGGATAATTTCCAACAAAACCAAAGGGAATGTGTGTGTGTGTGTGTATGTGTGTATGTGTGTATGTGAATAATTTGATATATCATATGATTCCATAATATATGTATCAGAATTGAAGAAGTATTTGATATATCGTAATACTATATTCATGTAAAATATTTCAAGTTAAAAGAATTAAATAATATAATATATCAATCTAATTGAAAATAAATATAATAAGATTTCTTACATCCCCAGAATCGGATTTTTTCTTTTTCTTCTTTTTCTTTCCTTTTTTATCTTCGCTACGTGCTTTCCGCTTTTTTCCTTTTTTCTTTTTCCGTTCTTCTGGTTCATAGTCATCATCTTCTTCCTACAAAAGATTTTTACATCATAAATTTCTAGATAAAGAATAAAATATTTTAATTATTATTGAAACAGTCATTATAACAAGATATAATACATAATTTATATTCAAAATAACAAGTAATATTAAATTTATTAATGTATAAGTATAAAATAAACTTTACTAGTCTTTGAGACTCTTCAGCATCAGTTGAGCCATCTAACTGCTGACCTACATTAGGTATCTGACCAGTAGTCTCATCCATGTCATCCTCCCCTGAACAATTCATTTTATATTAATTTTTAAATCTATCATTATATAAATATAAGTGTTTTACAATAAAAAGAGCTAATATATAGATTAAATAATATTTTTCTAAATAATTTTTACAATTTTATATAATTTTAGTTCATTATAAACTCTATTTTTATTTATAAAATGTAGCTATTTTCTTTATGATTTATTATGTACAGATGTGAGATGAGCACTTTACTATTACTATTTACTATTTATTTTACTTAAAAATAAAAAGTACTATATTACAATAGATTACATATTTATTAAAAATATAAAATGCTTTTACATAAAATGCTTGCTTAGAAATAAAAACGATGTTTAAAAAATGAATTTTCATAAATATCATTAATATCTTGTTTTATAAACATATTTTTTATTTTTAACATTCTTGCCCTGTTCATGTATAAATACTAGCCTTTAAAACATTGATAAAAAATTTTGATAGATTTTTCAAGTATATCTTCTTATTTCAAAGAAAAATCAGATAATAATTAAATAATATCAAAATTCAATTTAATTCAATTTACATTCTAATGTTCTAAACAAAAATTCAGCTGGTTAAAACGTATAATAATAACTGAATCAATCGCATTCTATAAAAATAGCAATATATCAATTTATCTTTAATAATATAATATACCTATACGAACGCGATGAAAATCCTGAAAGACATAAATTTAAAAAAAAAAGAAGAAGAAGAAGAAGAAGAAGAAGAAAAAGAAGAAGAAAGATGCCGCACCGAACGAGAAAAGTCGCGATCGTGAACCGAAACAGATTCTGTGCAAACACAGAAATGATTTTGAACTAATCAACGTTCTTTGAACGTTTTATGCGAGTGTGCGTCCGCCATTTTCTTTAATAGGGCATACATTTGATATACAGATATATAAATATACATGTAATCTGCACATGATATTACATGATATATGTATGCATTTCCGCTCGCTCGTCGCGTCTTTGCATATTTTATGCATATCCATGCACATACTTTACAATATATGCTTAATTTCTGCCGATGTCATAATTAATGAAGGATATTAGTAAGGCCGATTCGCACACGGCGCTTTCATCGAAGCCGCTATACGAGGTTAGACGCCGGTTATATTGCGCGCTGATATGTATACGTACGCTCTCTTATACAAATACACAAGCGACGCGCGTACATGAAATGTGGATCCATAACTTTTTTTTGCGATGGTATATACGCGTTGTAACATGGCGTAAATGCAATTACGTTCGGTCGATTGGAAACCGTTCGGACTCGGATAAGCTGTAATTATCCGAGAAGAAAATCAATTTTTCTTTTGCCGTAATATTTTATTCGCAATATTGTTGCCATTTTCGTATTAAGTTAATATATATCTATATAAAAACATTTCTATTAAAACTACGGAAATACTGATTATTATAGATATAAGAAATGTATGTGATTATCTTGCAAATTGATCTGTGAATTCAAATATGCGAATTTTTTTTCGATTTTCAAATTTGATATTGAAACGATATCAAATAGTCGTGCTATCCGAGATATAAGCATTAATGATACGAGTTTTATACACGTAAAATATCAAAAACAATAAAAAAATTATACCGGTTTTAGTTTCTATAACTCTCTTCTGCAAGAGAAGTATATAAATTAGTAAACACGAAAATGATTTGATCAATCCGGCAAACTACAATATTAACAATAATAGCCAACAAAGTTCGATTGCAAGGGACATCGTGCAAAAAACAGCATCATGTGATTTTTTTTCGATTGGATTACTCTTAAAGGATAACCTATTTGTTTCACACGGCGGGAAGATTCGTCGATGATAGGATACACTAAGAACATTTAATAATTAATGAAGATTAGCCACATGTTTCCCCTGTACGCAACAGATTTGCATACGTTTTCATACCATCGCATCATAGCGACAGCAAGGACGCCGCTTTCCGGGATATAACGGCGTGGCGGCGACAGCGGCGAAGTGCAAGCCGATTGATATGGCAGCCATTGACATACGAAAAGCGCGCGTCCCGCGTTAAATGGCGTTATATACACAAGGCACGCTATTTAATTCACGGATTATCCCAATACACTTTTGCAATTATGTCTCTTTGGCTTTCTCTTTTTCTCTCTCTTTCTTTCATTTACTTTATATTTGGCTCTCATTTTCTCTTTCCCTTTCTTCCCTTCCCCTTCTCCCTTCTCTCTCATTCACTCAGTCACTCGTTTACCTGCGTAGCTTTCGTCCATCTCCTCGTCGGACGCCATTCTCCAAAGAACACGCTTCTCGACACTGATGATGCACGAACACGATTATCGTAAGAACAGGATGATCGTCAAATCCACTGATCCGGCGTTTACGATTCTTGACGAACTTGATGAGCGATGGATTCTATTTTGTCTCGTTCTCATGCACACTTAATTTCTTTTCCATCCATAGTACCAGTACGAAAATGTAATAACAAGCTCCCGAGATGAATGCTTTATCACTTCTACGCACGTAGTTGTTGCATACACTAGGTATGCTAAGTATATCGTTTCTTCAGTTCTCGTAGTACGCACTCTGCACGTACATTTGTCGCACACTCGCTCGTGTCTCTACCGTTTTGATACTGCCTCACGATTCGTTACTTTTCTTCCTCACACCCTATATTCTCATTGCGAACAATAATTCTCCCCTCCCTTTATGCTGGTTCACTCTCTTTCGATAGCTTCTCTATGCACATCGTTATCCATGGATTTGCAGGCAAATGTCTTTCTTTAACAAAGCGATTTCCCTTCTCCTGACCTTCTTAGTTTTTTCTTAATTTTTTCTTACTGGTTTTTTATTTTACTATCTTTTACTTAATATTGAATTATTTTATACTTTTACATTTTTTTAGCCTATATTACAAGATCTCATAATGTGATATCGTTGACAAATACATTTTAAAAATTTACGACATTACAATGAATGTAACATATAAGACATCTCGAATTCGCTTAGTGTGATCTGATCCGTGATTTCTCTCGTTCATTACGTATTTTAGATAAAATAAACTTATATTTATACTCATATAATAAAAAGAATCATTGTTCTATATAGATATTATATATAGAAAAATAAATTTAATAAAAAAGTATATTATTATTATTATATATATGATTGATTGTTTCTTCTATTACGTATTTATAAAATTATGCAAATTCATCTAAAAAGATGATAAAATATAATAGCATAGTAAATTGATATAACGAATAACATCATTTTCAACATCAATATTTCTATTCATAGATGGCGCCATGACCGACAATTTGTTGAGCAATTGGCATTCGACACGAGGATAAAGTAATAGACAAATCTTTTGTAAAATGGTAAATAAGTTAGATTATTAACTAAACCGGTATTATCTGATAATGCGTTTTCACAAATAATATACCATATTCATATTATTTAACGATTAATCATCAATTCAAGTTAAAATCTAGTTTATAACAACCGGTACTTTTCTTGACATAGAGGTTATTTCTTTCTTAAGAGTTTCCATTGACAGAGTATATTTTGTATGACTGCAGGTGTTACATGACTATTAAAATGATTTGCAATATTAATAAGAAACATATTGATTTATTTACATGCATTATATGAATAATGTACAAACGTATATTAGGAATCAAAAAACGTATATTAGAGCGAAATTTATGTTATCAATGGAGAAGTCATTATTTAAATTATAGCATGAATATTCGAATAAAGTGAAATAAAAAAATCGCAGATATTTTGTTATCCACCTAATTACATGAGTAATTCTTGCTGTTAGTTAGAATCATCATCGTAAACGATGTTGTAATAGTTGCAGAACATTGCATCTTATAGTTTAAAAGGAGCTATAAAAAGATCAACAACAGGTTTAAGAAATGGCTCGAGACAACGTTTATTGTTACGTATACATCAACCGATATCGACGGAATTGCTCAACACACGGATACAAACAGTAAGTTCCTTGTATAGAAAATTTATAACATCAGCAATCAGTGATGTTACTTTTATAGATTACTGTACGACAATATTCAAATTCGGGACGACGGCCAAGCTTTGTATCTCAATTTATCGAGAATATTAAGCAGGAAATGCGAAAGAATAAAGAAATGCAAGATTCTTTAAAAAAATTCAGAGAAGAAACCCAAAAATTAGAACAATCAGAAGCATTACGGACAGCTCGGCAGAAATTCCAAGCTGTTGAATCTGAAGCTACTAAAGGATCAGAAGTCATTAAAGAAAAACTGGATACATTTAAAGAAAAAGTATGTGATTTACATGAAAAGAACTTGTATAGATAATATTATATATGATGTTTATATCATAAACATTACCTTTATAACCAACTTTTACCATGAAAGATGCAAGAAGTTATAGAGGAAGCAAGCAGGACTGAACTAGGTAAACGTGCTGGTCAATTAGGTGAAGAGATAACGAAATCTGCCAGAGGTGCAGCAGAAACGATCTCTGAAAAAAGTCAAGCGCTTGGTAAAACGGGTGCATTTCAGACGATATCACATACTGCAGAGGCTGTACGGAATGAACTTGATCAACATGGAATTCTGGGTAGATAAATTTGGTTAATCAGAATCACGATAGAAAGCAGATTAAATTGCATCATTACTTAATGCATTATTACTTAAGGTAAAGTTTATGTTCCTCTCAAAAAACTACGAAAAAGGAACGAAGCAGCTATAGAACCTAGAGAAATTATACCTGATGACAAAACAACAGGTGTGGAGATGCACAAAGACTTCATGTTCTCTAATGCTTGGCAAAAGTTCAAGGTATTGCATCATATATGTCATGATCATAAATTTTATATATCATATGAAAGAGAAAATTTAAAAGTTGTCGCAATTTTTATTCAATATATAAATAAATATGATATTATAGTTAATTATTATTATTCTTGATATTATATTTAATATAAAAATTTTATTATATTTTATTATACAAAATATCTTTTTAAAGGATAACAATCCATATGTGAATAAAGTAATGGATTGGAAGATTAAATATGATGAGTCGGATAATGCTGTATTGCGGGCTTCCAAATTACTTACCGACAAAGTTTCGGACATTATAGGTGGATTATTCCAAAAGACCGAACTTTCAGAGACTCTAACAGAAATTTGTACTCTGGATCCTAGTTTTTGCAAAATACAATTCTTGAAGGACTGCGAGACGGATTTTATTCCGAATATTCTTGAGGCAATGATTAGGGGTGATCTCGAAATCCTGAAAGATTGGTGTCACGAAGCGCCTTATAATATAATTGCACAACCGCTCAAAGAAGTGAAAAAATTAGGATATCATTTAGATAGTAGAATACTTGGTATGTGTTGATACATCTATAATTGATTATTAATTATACTATTTCGAAATCAATAAACAAGATATATTTTCATCGCAGATATTGACAATGTAGATCTGGTGATGGGCAAAGTGATGGAACAGGGTCCGGTTTTGATCATCAGTTTTCAATCTCAACAAATCGTATGCGTGAGAAACTCGAAGAAGGAGGTGGTCGAAGGTGATCCGCAAAAAGTGATGCGCGTCAATTATGTCTGGGTATTGTGCCGTGATCGAACAGAACTCAATCCAAAGGCTGCGTGGCGTTTGCTTGACCTTAGTGCCACCAGTTCAGAGCAATTGGTATAGTGCACGAACAAACGCAATACAAAATGCAAACATTTGAAAATTTATGCGATATAAAATTGAATCATCGCATTTAGTCATATATATTGTTATCATTCGCATCATTAAAATAATTTACTGAATATGAAAAAAATTTCTTAGTAAGCGATTGAAACATATAATGCACAGTATGCGTTATTTATAAATTGGGATGTTTATTCGTATATAAAGTTCTAGCAATGTGAGTCATATAAATTTTAATCATGCGATTGTAAGTACATATAAACACGCGGTATTAAGTTGCAAAATGATATATAAATGCACATTGACGATGTAAATCATTGAAGTTCCATATGTAGTTTGTTATCATTTAAAGATAATTCATAATTAGAATATTGCCTGTTTATTATGCACCTACATGGAACGAGTATTAAATAATAATTATTCATAACTACATTTTATTAATTAGATATTGGATATTTTATGTTTAGCAAAATTTTCGTATCATCCTCTTTGTATATAAAATGTTGAATTGTATATTATAAAATAATTTATATATAAAATATATATATATAAATTATATATATCTTTCTACATCAATTTCCATACAGGGATGAACTTAATTCAGAATTTATTTCATAATAATTTGCAACATATAAAATGAAAATTTTTCGAAAATTTCGTTGATAAAAATAAACCATTATCATATAAATTTTTCATAAATATATTATATCCTATATATATTGATAGAAAAATTATTAAAGATATATTTTTTGCGATATGCTAAAAATGCTAAAATTAAAAATAATTATAGATATTAATATTTATAAGATAGTTCTTGAGAAATAAAAATATTCTTATTGCAATCTCTGTAAAGTATGAACAATCTCCAATATCTAATAGATTATATGAATGTTTTAATTCATCAATACTTGTTAATAAAGATATAAACATGTATAAATGTACATATGTACAAGCTAATTCATAATGTACAGTCATGGAATTAAAAGAAATATTGATTATTTTTTAAAGATAATATGTTGTACAAATTCAGCTAACATCAGTTTTAATTGAAACGAAATAAAATTAACAACCAATAAAGAATGATTTTTTAATTTAAGATAAAAATTGAATCATTATAGCTGAATATATTTATATAACAAATTTTCATGTTAATATAATTCACAAAGGACATAAGAACTATAAAGGATAATATCATGACAAACATTTAAGTTGCTCTTTTATTCTTACTCATGCTTTATAATATCCTATATGGGGCAAGTTAAATATTAGATTTAGAAAAAAATATTTTTAATAAAAATTATTTAGTTTGAAAGATTATATTTGATATAAAAATATGAAAATTTAAAATTATTAAAATCTACATAAATGTCGAGAAACGATTACATACATAATTAAATACGCATTAAAAATAAATTAAAATATGTCAATTTCAGACGGATCTATAATAGAGATTATCCGAAAAATCATGTTTTATTTAAAAAAAGTATTGTCGTATTGCTTCTCGGAAGCGGCGTTGTTATAGCCGATAATATATGCCTCAAACTTAAAAGTTTTAACTTTTATTTTAAACATATTTCTAAAACCAATATTTAGCAAGATATTAATTTATTACATGTCTCACCCTTTCATGCATCTCTTACAAATTATCTACGAAATGCTAAATGATTAATATTACATCTTTTTCTTTTTAAAAAGCATATTTTTTTAAGCATGTCTTAAAAGATGAATATAGTTACAATCAAGCGATAAAAGTATGCAGAATGAAATATTTCTCATATGTTCATGTTTGTTTCATTCTGAGTTTACTCGCAAATGCAGGACTCTGTGGATTAGTCAGCTGTTTCGTCGCCTTGTCGATGATCAAAGGTTTGTATATTGGTATAGGTCTGGCTTTTACTTCTGCCAATTTACGCAATTCTGCTTTTATCTGCTTTTCGTGTTCTAGTTGTTTCTTGTTTTCTTCCTGACGCTTTATTTCTTCCTCCATTTCTTTGCGCTTCATTTTCTCATCAAACTCGCGTCGTTCCTTCGCTCGTTTATCTGTGTTTAATTCTATTGGTAGAGCTTTCACATATTCTTCTTGTTTTTCCATCGATGGCATCTTATCAATGCATAATGCGTTGTTCATTTTCTGTATACATTTGCTTTCTGTCTTAACATTCGACTCCTTATTTTCTTGATCCTCAGATTTTTTGTCTGCATGCTCTTCTGCTGTCTTCGCATTCTTATCTCTGATCAAAAGATGCTCTTTGGATCTGCCACGCACCATCACAGGTTTAAAGATTGGCGCTGGATTCGCACGGAATACACGCGCCCGTTTGTCCTCTTCAAGTATTTGTTTTACTAATTGCTCTTTTCTTTTTGGTACTTTCTTATCGCGCTCTTCAAAGCTGAATGGACAGGATATCATAGACTTCTTTACAATTTGCTGTTGTTGTTTCGTCGATGGCATCGGTGGTTTTGAGAAATTCGGCGCTGGTCTGGCATGGAATTCTGCTTTTGTTTTACTTTGTTCTTGCAAATTCTTTAATCGTTGTTCCTTTTTCATCTGTAGATTTTTGTTGCGTGCCTCGAAACTAAACGGTGTAACCCGCGTCACACTCTTAGTGACACCGGTATCCTTAGGTACGCCAAAGAATGTTATCTCTTCACGTTCCACAATGATACCAGTAGGATCGGTCACCAATACTTTTGTGACCGTATTTTTCGGACCAATAATTGATGTCTTGTCGTGATATAGCGCCATGTTTTTAGACTGAAGAGAGTTTGCAGCACACTTCTTTTCATTAAGTTGCATCGCCGAAGAAGAGGATGAAGCATTCGTCGTTGTCTGTTTCTTGGTGACACCAGTGACCTTCATGCGAGGACCTTGCAACACGTTGCGTGGTATTGGATTCGCTTTTATTGGATGCTTTTTTATCTCCTCCATTTGTAACTTCTCACGCTGTTCTTGACTCAATACGGTAACGGCACGTGTTCTGTTTTTTGATACAAGCGCTGGCGAGATCGGTATCGTCGGTTTCAGACGATTCTGTGCCAATTTCGATATGTTCATCATCGTGCTAATCGCCTGGTTTTCCTTGGTGCTCCTAGTGCGGAAACGCTTGGGCGTTTCAGTCTGGAAGCGTGATACCGCTTCTGCCATGCTGATATAATGATTATTGGTGGGCACACTTCTTCGTTTATGCAAGCTTCGTCTACGATTTTGCCAAGTGAGGATTGTTGTGCGTTTATTTGACTTCGATTGTGTTTGATTACACTTCTCGATTTTAGTGTCAGCTTTGTCCCGACTGCAATTTTCTTTGTCAATTGTATTATCATTTGTTTGTTCTTCTGATTCATCTTGCAAGACTTTAATATCATTCTCATTACATTCCTTTTTATCTTCTTCATTATATTCATCATTATCTTTTTTCTGATGTGTATCATTATATCCTTCCTTAGGTTCCTCACTTTCATTTTTATATATAACTTTATCATTTCTCTTAGGACTATCTAGTGATTTATTCAACCTCTTGGGAGTATCATTCTTTATATAATCCTTATTTTCCTTAAATAAGGAACAGCTAACTGATGTTTTTTTCATATTTACAGATATGCGGTTGCTATTAATTGGTGTGCTGGTATTTTTGTTAACTTTCATATTTCTTGGCACAGATGTTTGGTCATACTGAACATGTTTATTCGATACATTATGACAGCCAACAGATCTAGATGATTTAATGATGGGCATGTTTGGAGTTTTGAAGACAGATTGCTGACTTTTGTTCAATATATCTCGATTAACTCTAAGTGGTTTTTTACAGAGCTCTAATTTTTTCATTGCATCACTGAGCACCTGTTCATAAGTAGTCTCTCCTGTTACTGTTTCTTTATTACGATGTTTTGGAGAGATCACCTTGACAGGGGTACTTTTTATAATGTTTAAGTCTTCTTGTGCCTTTATGTTAATGCATGGAATATTCGTCTCTGGTTCTGTAGGTTGAACATTCTCGATATTTTCAGTGACAGAATCAGAGAGCACACGTTCATGTACTGCATGAACTGTCTCGAAAAAATCTGGGATTGGAGGCTGTGGACTACAGGTATTCATAAAATCTATCCACTGTGGTGCGTGATAGTCTCCCATTATCAGTTTTTAATATGCACCTTCCGCAAAGATATTATTACCAAGTCATAAAGAAAAAAGAATTACTTATGTCAAAATATATGAGACAATGTCCAAGTGATACCACAACTAATGTTAATCTGCAACATAAACATAAAACCTTGAATTAAATCTCTGCATAAAAAGATACCGAATACATAAAGAATACATTCAATATTTAATATAGAATAATGAAATTAATTTAAATATATTCATTTTATAACATTTTAAATTACTGTAACATTTTATTACTATGCTATATTAACATATTATTTATCGCTATTTTTCTATTATTCCAAATTTAAGCTACCATAATCATTCAGAAATAAATACCAATTTGCTGAATAAAATTTGCTAAATAAAATATATCATTAGATTGAACATATTGACTATCAAAATGTAGAAGAATCGATAGTACTTCGTATGTAAGCATTTCGTGATTGATATATCGAAGTTTCAAGAAAATATAAAATAGAAAAAACTAATATGACATACTTACATTACTGTATATCTGTGTTCTTCACGTTCTTTTACTTACGTCCACAATAATTACGATCGAAACACGGATTGTCATAGATTTTCTTACACTATGAATATCTTTAATTCACGTATGTAACGTATATAACGATTTTCTGTTTCTCTTCAAAAGTTGCGGGAACGAGAGACCAACCAATATAACGTTCAGAATTAACGATGCAATGAAGTATACGTTGTACCGGTTTAAGTTTGAATTTTTTGATGGCTTCGTTCGGATTGGTGTGGTGTTGCTAAACGACTAAATGCTATTGCGCATGCGCGTTGAAGATGTCGCATAGCGCTTAAGTTTAAAAGGTCTTTATCTTTTATTAATTCACTATTTCATTTATCTAAAAATATTGTCCATGTTTTATAAAGATTAATAAATTAATTATTAATAAATATTAATACATATTGATAAATGATATTAACATGAGCTCATCTAGTTACTTTGCATTCGTTTATTTATGAAAACTTTTGCATCTATATTAACTTTATACATAATTTCTATTATTGTTGCATTATGCGGAAAATCCGCTTTTTTATCAGTGTATCCGAACGCTATTAGTAGTTTTTGCAAAAAACTATTTTAACAGTGCTTAATATCGATAGATGATCCAAATAAACATTTAATTAAACATTTAATTTTTCTACATGTGTATTACAATAATCTCTTAGCATTACGTATAAAAGTATTGTAATGATATATATACATAAAGTGCTCCAATTCTTAAAAAAAACATAGGAACAATCGCATATTATGTGAAAATTCTCTTCTCAAATTTACTGTTTTCTTCAGAATCACACATTATACATAAGTTTAATAAAACAATTCTCATAATACAATATTATGACATGCTATCAAATGCTATCAAAAGCACTTGATACCCATATGGTTTCAAAAGATTTACATCGGTAAAATCAAACTTTCTTATCATGAATGCATTATAATATTGTGTTTTTAAATAAAAAAAAGACGATCCTCTCAGTATAAATATTCGAAGAGAAAGAAAGAATGATAATGTGTGAAAATAACATTAAGTTATTCGGATTTCGTTTTGATGGTATCATCTTTGTAGTGCAGGAATACGAGGGAAAACAGGAACACGCCACCCATCATGGAGAATGCGCTTATATAATAAGGAAATGCACTCGGTATGAAACGCTCATATTGTGTGTGCTGCAATGGACGTACGGAGACTTGCGTGGTACTGTAGAGATGCGTTAGTCCTATGCGCGTGTAATCCACTTTGAATTGGTATACTCCGTATACGTCCGGGATCTTAAATCTGCCTTCGTAACGACCATTGCCAACTGGTTTCATGGTCATGCGTACAAACGGGTCGATTCGTACAAATTCCAATTGCAAATCATTTGTCTCATAGGGCATCCATTTGCCATCCGATAATCGTTCAACATCAATCGAGTATACTACATCATCCATGATTGTGTATGCAGCTGGTGGTTGCGATTCACCAACTCGGTGATGGTGAACGGATGACACGCGTATGACACCATTTTCCTTGAATACCCATTGGGCCATAGCTTTGGCCACTATCTGATTGCCAGATTTCTCATATCTTTGACCACCTATAAATAGTTGATTTTAATTTAAGCATGATCTTCAAGTAAAATTGTCATTTTTGACATAAAATGAAAATGTTGTTTCATTATTATTTTGTTTACCTTGTCCTTTCTGAATTGGGCTGGTAAATGCTTCATCACTGAAGAAAAATAGCGAACCCGAGAATAGAACACGAGCATTATTTCTTGCTTGCAGAGCTGCTATCAATAAAGTATTTTTACCAACACCATGTGGATATTCTTTGACTGCAAGATCTGGGCTATAGGTATAAGCTGAGGTAGATGCTGATAGGAGACGTAAAATTAAAGGATTATCTACATCAGCAATTAATCCAGTTCCTTGATAAAGCAATGGTGGAATATCTTTGCTTCCAATGATGACTGGAGCATCTATCAGATTCAATGGATCTGCTACTATAGTGGTATGTTGTCCATTATCGGAAGCATCATAATTCATATGATCAATTACAGCAGAACCTTCTTCATCTATTTCTAGGCCACATTCCGAGGCTAATTCATGCAAAGCATCACCGGATTGCGAAGAGCCAGCTATTAAGACATTTCCGCCGCCATCTATGAATTCAGTTATCGCTTCTACGCTCAAAGCACCACCAAATTCTTCAACTGTGGGTGCAAATATTATCAAGTGTTCATATAAATATTCACCATACTTAGAGAGCTGTAGAGTTGCATCATCAGCTGATTTAAGAGTTAACACATAGCCGCTATCTATAACAAGATATTGAAATACCTGTTATCTAAGAATATAAGCATATGTTATGTTAAAAATTAGTTAAAATTGCGAATTTATATCAATATTGTATGTTTTCATTAATCGATGAATCTAATATTATTAAATTTAAATAAAAATAGACTAAAGTATCCTTAAATGTATATTTCAAATATTAGTTTATATTTTTACAAACACTATAGACGTTAAGAATACGTATTGACATTAGTGATACTGTACAACATTCAAAAAACCGCAAAAACTGCTATCAAAGTAAGCCGTCAATCGACGAAGAATGGTGATTAGTGACATAATGATGATAATATAAAGATACCCTGCAATGTTTTGAAGAATATTGAGTGCGTTTCTTTAATTGCGAGATTGTCGAGCAATACAAGAGTCGGACCACCTGCGTTCGCGCCGACGAACACGAAAAGCAGGAAAATTAACCTGTTCACAAGCATCATCATCGTGCACTATCGTGATCCTGCCACGAGTCAGACACATCGACTTATGGAGTATCGCGTTCTCAAAAGCAGAAATAGCGAACCTAAAGGTTTATCCAGATATACTATAACTCTTTAATATAATACATACAGAAAAGATCAAACTAATTATATGTCTGATATAGTTAATAAATTGATTTTTATATTAATTATTTAAATTTAAATAAATGATAGAAGAGATAGAAGAGTTTATTATTTTGAGCACATACATATTTTATGTATATAAAACTATCCTCTGCCATGCTACATATTATATTAGATTCTTTATATTTAAAATGAGATGCGTATTATTAATTAAATATTAAAAAAAATTAAACATTAAAAAAGTATATCCATAAAGAAGTATAATTACAAAGGATATATCTTATATATTTCGATGAATTATTTATGTGATAGCGGCCAAAGAAATGTGATGTGTCATAGCGACATCCAAACTATACTTAATGAGACTGGGCGTGTGTTTAGGTTTGCTTCGAATTCATCAGTTATTATCACGCTTTCGTTGACGATTGGAGTTTTAGTATTAATTTTATTTCTCTAAATGATATAATGAAACGCTTTTTTATATTTACATTCGTGACGTGCTTTACTTGGCACGGTAAATAATATTTTATAAAGTGAAGTTAATTGCAATACAAATATGAGAACTAGTAATCATTATATCTTTGTGCATTGCATTTAAAAGTTTAATATTTTCAATTATCATATTATATTCGTATTTCACTCTCATACATATATACTATATTTTCAAATCGAAAATTAAATCTGAGGAACTTAAATACATGGAGCATTGTTTTATAGATATATTTTCTTATATTTAATATTGCATATTTGTATATTTGTACATTTATTTGTATATTTATATATTCATAATTTGACTTATGCTACTTTAAAAAAATTTTTTAATATTTTACGTAGAAAAAAGTTTATTTGTGAATTTAAATTTTGGAATAATATTAAAATATATTATTTTCTAGTTATCAAAACACAGAATGTCAAAAATTGTCAAATACCTCTGGTTATCAGGGGATCATGGTTCTCTTGGGAAAATGGGAGAAATACTTTGACTCATATAAATGCTAATAGTATGACTGGCCGAGGCACGTGCATAAACATGATAGCGGAATATCATATTAATCATACATTTGTATTCCGTGATACGAATACTCCAACTACCTATGATAGTTGTTATCACTGCGTAAAACTCATAGTCAGAACAGTGAACGTGTTAGAGAAGCTTGAAGTAAGCTGTGTAAACCTGCCTAATGAGGTAGCACCCACAGTAGATAATGTTTGTAGAGGTTTAAATGCAAACCAACATTTAATAACATTGTTCTCTGAGAATTATGTACCTGTAAACTGTAGATCTTCCTTAGAAGGTGTTTGGCAATTTGCCTATCAAAATCGATTTAGATTTACAGGAGAATGCAATCATCCAGATGCTCAAATAAAGTCCTGCCAAACTGCAGGGACCCAATTCCTCATAACCAATCAGAAATTTAATATTACTTATAAAAAATGTTCTGGAATGAAAGGAACCTTTGATGGATTGGTAGAATACAGTTGTTTGGGTGACTGGTTTGTGGACAAAAATCATTTTTTCGCCGTGGCAAATACAAAAGAGTCGCGAAAAGATGAGAAATACAGATGCTTCTTAAAGAATCGTGATGATGATTTGTATATTGGTGTATCTATCACTGCTGAATGCAATACTCTTAAAACTGTTGAAAAGAGTCCAGAGCGTTTGAGAATCACTCCAGTCAAGGCTGAGATAGTTGAGCCAGGTTGTCATCTACCTGAGGATATGTCTGGAAATTGGATTAATACTGCCAACATCGATGCAGACATCTTTATCAACAAGACGCACATAATTGAAACTTGGTATCCGGATGAAGGACGTTATCGACGAACGATCTATGTTTGTCGCGAGCAAAAAGATTCGAGAGTAATGATGGCACGATTAACAGTCGATGGATGGTATGTTTATGAAATCCTTTAAGAAGAAGTATTTCTGTATTGATATTGACAAAATTAAATGAACATATAAAAAGTACTTTTACTGTACTTTAAATTATATTGTACTATACTAGAGATATAAATCAATCAGCTATGTATTAACATATGTGTTATATATTGTGTATTATTCAAAAAACATATTTGCAGCCAGAAGGATTATGTTTGTTTTGATTTTATACGACGACATCACAATATTATTAGATATCGACGTGGAATGGCTGTGATAAAGGATGATTTTCATACAGTATGCTCCTGGGTTCAGTTTCCAAACAGGGAATCTTGGAAATTTGATTTATTTTTAGGTACTTGCAATATATTTTGGACAGAGCAGACATATGTACATTTAGTAAACAAATTGATCATATTACATTATTTTTTATTTTTATTAGCAAAAAATCCGGTTCCAGTACGCTGTCCAATAGCTGGAAAATATATGTTCCATCAAAAAGGAGATGTTCTTTTTGAGACTAGGATTTTAGGTGGTGTTACAAAATCTCCTCGGCCGAATATTTATTGTAAACAGAATATTTCTGATTTCTCAGTATGCAGTACTGATCAAAAAGAGATTGCCATTGATGAAACTTATTGCTTGTCCGTGGATCACTTGGGAAAACCAGTTGATATTTACAGTAAGTCGCTAACATCTTTAACTAGTACGTAATTTAATTAATTCATTATTTTCATAGGCGATCCGGATTATATAATGAAGTGTATCGGATATTGGAAAGAAAATTTGAAATCGTATTTGATAACATATGACGAATTGGATCCCTTCAGTAAATATCGCTGCTGGGTATATCAAAGGGCTGATTTAAACAGAGTACTCTTATCCCAAGCTATCGGTCCATTTTGCGATCTTAAGCAGGATGTGTCAAGTCAAAATTATACGGAAGGCGCTGCGGTTGCACTGGAATTACAAGTAGGGAGAAATTTTATTTGAACTTAATTCCAAATTGCGGAATTTATCAATTTTATGTCAAATTATATAATACATTCTGAATTAACAGGAATATGAACGAGAGCGCGATCAATGCCCGATGCATTTCGATGACGGATCCAA
This sequence comes from Eciton burchellii, assembly GCA_020341155.1. Lineage (NCBI taxonomy): Eukaryota > Metazoa > Arthropoda > Insecta > Hymenoptera > Formicidae > Eciton > Eciton burchellii. The sequence goes on along the minus strand of JAHMML010000010.1, from coordinate 3,045,422 downwards.
TCCTTGGGAACAAAAAGAGAATTTCGTCAACATTTTTCACTTTGGGAGTGGCTCTAGCATAAAGAATCATTTTTCGTTGTTTATCATATCATTAGTGGCAATATTTTCTTTCAAAATTATGTAAATAATTCATTGCACGAAAATTTAACCGTCCATTAGTTGTAAAATTCTTGTTACGATTGATACGTATCGCGACAAATATTTTAGATAAAAAAATCGCGTAAATATTTTAAATAACTTTTATATGCAGATTTAGCATGTGTTACATTATACGTATTCCGTCCATTTTATCCATCCAAATTATAATAATTGTATGATCATAAGTGCCTCAAACACTATCACATTTAATTATTTAATATCTAATCTTATGTACTCTATCTAATTTTATATAGATAGACGATGACAATGTACATATTGTTTAACTCATTTTAATTCACAAATCCGTCCAAAAGTTACAAAGAATCTCTAATAAGAAATGAATTTCCAATTTATACACTAAATACATTGTTTTATTTGTGTATAAGTGGAAATGACAATATTAAGATCTTTAATTCAAATAATTTTACTGCCTAATAGATAAAAGAATAGTAATAGTATTTTTATTAAATAGAATATAATAACAAACATACATAGAAATATCATTAAAAAAGTGCAACAATAATCTAAAAAGATGTTAACTAAACTTATGTAATTTTAAATTAGTATATATTTCAGAACCTTATGCATTTATACAGAATTTTATATATTTTTTTCTTGAATCATAATATTAATTATATATATTGAATATATTTATATCTAAAAAATAAAAATGAAAAATGCACAAAATTATATCATTTTTTATCATTTTATGTGTATTGTCTATGCAAAAAGAAAATTCCATGATATTATAATTTTACTAATGTATTATATTTAAGAATATTATTTTGTACAATTTATGAGATAATAATAATAAATACAATTATTTGTAATATCTTTAGTATATATTAATAATTAGTATATATTAGTAATAAGTATAATATATTAATAATTTGATATTTATCAAGAAACGTTAGAAACAAAGATAAAAATTTATTGCTGTTATCTTCCTTTTTACTTTACAGCTAGATAATGGAAAACTTGCATTCAATTATTTTGAATTAAAGCTTTAATCTTTTTAAGTCATAAAATATATAATTTAACGTATCAATATTTAAATTATAATAATATTTATATTTATTGAGAGATACATATATATTATATAAAGGAAACATTGCTAAATATAACTGATTAAACATAAGCTTTTTTACATTATATCATTCCTTACATAAGTATTATATCTAAAACATTAATTTCTTTTATCAAACTTGACATTAATTATTTACAATATAAATACATAATATTCTTGAGAGATATGGAATATTTATTTTGTCCAGCTGACTTTAGGTATATCAAAGTGTTCTGTTAAACTATCTAAATGTCGATTAAACTCTTCTACTCGTTGTTTATGGGTCTTAGATGCTTTTTGCTTGATCCTTTCAGTTTGCTATAAAATAATATCAAAAATTATATTAAAAGTTAATAATTTATTAACATATTGACTATCATGTTGACTTAATAATATATAAATGCACAAAAATTATATTTAACAAATGTTATATATTGATATAGTTATACTATATATACTGTATATACTGTAAAATCTACTGATTTTAAATCTTATTTTTTTGTTGATAGTTATTAATTATATCTTACCATTTTCTCCTGCATTTTCTGAAAAGCCAGTTCTGCTTTGGTTCGTTTTACTTCTATCTTCTGTGGTTTTTCCTCCTCAACAATCTTTGATACTTCTACCAACTTCTTCTTTTCTCCATGCTTCTTTTTTTTCCTAATCAAGAAAAATAGTTTTCAATATATTGATTAATACTTATTTAAAAAAAATTACATCATTCATCATTTGCAACATGCATTTGTTATTCAACTTTTCTAACTGATGTTTATCCAGATGTCCATTATTAAAATATGAAACATACACGAAGAGAAAAAATATAAGATACTATATTAAGTTTGACGATTTACTGTAAACATAACCTGCGTCAGAGGAATGAAAGACGGAGAAAATACTTACTTTTTGCTCACTGTTTCCTCATTTTTTAATTTTAAACGTCCTGATGCAGTCTTTGCATACGGATCGTCTTTAGTATCCGTTGCAGCCATTGTGAATTATTATTATTAAAATATTGATAAAAAATGGAAATTTTCGTTTGACAAAATATACAAAATACTTGACGCTCTAGTAATGTCATCAGAGATGGCGCTCCTTTTGCATCAATGATACAAATATAATAATACAAATTTAGTAGATATGATGGGAACTTTCTTAGTTGGCTAACTTGAGTTCAGTATTTAAAAAAAGGGTATTCACATAACCTTTACGAGACGAATTTGTAAATAATGAATAAGACGTTTTTTAAGATTTTAATTTGAAAAGTTTCACTTATTCATTTGTACTTAATATTCATCTTTAATATTATTTATTTTTCTATTGTGAGATTTTTATATTTATTTCATAAATTATATGTCACATAATTTATATTTGAATGATATTTATATCTTGGTTTAATATTATATCATATGTGCTAATAATAATTAATTATATTTTCATCTTAGTATATCTCATAATAGTCGATTACATTTTGTTCTAGTTTACACTTACAAAAATGTGGCCCCTAATTCTAAGGTCTTTCGGCAACTTTGGCAGATACTTTACACTTCCTTTTGTAGCTGTTATTGGAGCTATTGGATACTATGCTGAGAGTTATGTATCTGATCGTTATACACCATCGACAGCACCTATTGTACAACAACGGCAAGAAAGATTATTAGAAAATTTAGACTCTTCAGCTATCAAAAAGAAACATAATCCTTTAGAAGTTAATCTCTCACCATCATTATCCAGTTAGGTTTGCATTTTACCATGCCACTAATTAGAATAGGAACTATAGAAAGACAATAATTGGATTGTCTAGAAAAATTGGATACTAATGTATATTTCGAAAAAATATATATTATTAAATTTTATAAAATATATATTTATTGCAATTATATGCATATATATATTACAGATGTAATTCTTGTTAAAAATCATGATCCTATCAATGTAAAATAGATAGTTGTCTAATATCTCTCCAGTTTAGAATAAAAACTTAATTGATGTCAGATGATGATTCTATGCCAAATTTGTATGTAACAATATGATTATATGTATCGCCTGGTCGTATTATGCTGTTTGGAAAGTTTTCCTGCAAAAAGACATATCAAATATTAATTGGATATAATTACATCATCAAATAATTTCACGACATGAAAACTTATATTCCATTCACTATTCATACTTTTATTTTATCTATGCCTTATCTCAATCAACAGTCATATCATACCATAGTAAGACTGCAGTGATAATGCAATAAAAATTTGTGTGAATGTTGCAAGTACTCTCCAAATATAATTATTTGGAGAAAAACTTACATGATTGACGGCATCAGGATAATTTTGTGTTTCCAAGCAGAAAGCAGCATGCTTGTAATATTGAGTTCCTTTCTTGCCTGTAATACCAATTTGATCTTTTTCAGGCAAAAAATTGGATGTATACAATTGGACACCTGGCTGATTTGAGTATACTTCTAAACGGCGTCCCGAATCCGGATGCACTACTTTAGCAACAAAATTAATCTTCTTGGAATCATATCGTCCTGGCAGACAAAAATTGTAATCGTAACCACCGCCTGGTGCCTCATCGATGACATCGCCAAGCGTAGTTGCGTTTCTAAGATCCATCACACTGTTTTCCACTGAGCGGATTTCACCAGTGGGAATGCTTTCCGCATTCGTGACAATCCAGTGATCTGCATTGAGAATGAACACATGCTTGTACAACTCCTCCGCATTCATAAAATTGCATATATCGTACAAAGATGTGTCTGTATCAAGACCGATTCTTGTAGCCGACATCTGCAACATAATTCCATGATTAATCGATTGATTATCTGAAATATAATGATTAGTATGCTCAAAGTTGCATTCATGATCATAACAAAATCATATTTTTCAATATTTTCTTTTGATAGATAATTAAAATATTTTAATTCATTATTATATAATAAAAAAATATTTTAGTTCATTATTTAATTTCAAAAATGTTTTGAATGAATACTTGCAATGTTTATTGACACTTTACATTTAATTGGTCCTAGTATTTCATTTGCGTAAATGCGACATACATTGCGACAGAGGAAATCTATCTGATGTTTTATTTCTCATATCAAATCAGAAAAGAGTTCGTTATACATACTCCAGCGAGATTGAAATAGCCATGATTTGTCATATTAATCGGCGTTGCTTTTGTGGTCGTAGCCTTCATCTCTATGCGTAACTCCCCTTCTTCATTCAGTTGAAAGGTTACTGTTGTTGTTATCATTCCTGGATAGCCCTCATCACCATCTGGACTGATAAGAGTCATTACTACGCGATTATTTTCGACGGTGGCATTCCACACCTTCCAACTCCAACCGTGAGTACCACCATGAAGACTGTTTTCGCCTTTGTTCTTTGATACTTGATAACGCTGGCCATCCACAACAAAACTCGCTTTACCAATGCGATTTGCAACGCGACCGATGGTAGCACCGAAGTATGGATTATTGTTTGCTTGATATCCTGAAAATTACTGTTGATTGTATTATTTCGAGTTAATTGTAATTTATGCTCATATATGAAATTCTATGTATATAAATCAGATAAATCCAATTCAAAACATTATCAACATTTAAAATTAATGTATATTTTTAAATAGTAATTATCTTGATTTATTATTTTATTATATTTTACTTGCTTCTTCTCTTATCTTGATTTCTATTATTTTAAATATGTAAATAACTTATGATGTTATTACATGTAATTTTTATATTTTTAGATACAAATTAGATACACAATTGGACACATAAATTAGATTCACAAATATAAAAGTAATTAATTAATTATGTGAAATAATCTTGTAAAAATATAAGAGATCCACCTTCTATATTGTCGAAACCAAGTACGACGTCTGCTATATGGCCATGCTTATCTGGTGTTCTGATGGCAGTCATCGTTGCGCCGTATGTTATAACATCCACTTCTTGACCAGCATTATTCTTCAACGTGAACTTCTTGATCTCCTGACCATTTATAGAACCCCATGGTTCGGTGGTAATAGATCCTACTTTACCCTGTGGCATCGTCGCAGTCATCCTTCACGAAGCAAAAGTAGTTTGAATAATAAATTTTTGAGAGAATCATACACATCAGAAATTTAAAAAGGATACAATTTTAACATACATTTATGGATAATATTCTTAATTCACAGATAAATAATACGAGAAACGTAAAACGTTTAAATGATATTTAAAGAATCACAAGACAAATGCTACGCGCAGTGATATCGTCTTTATAATTCAACCGGCCGCAGTCACCGCGAGGATAAGATTCGTCGTGACATTAATATCGGACGCCTATCAATGGCAATGCAAATACTTGCCAAAGTATATAGGATTACACATCGTTCAGATATCTGCAGAGCAGTGCGATATATTGCGCGATGTTCGTAATATTATCACAAAAATATAAATTGCACTAATCTATCATGTGATAAATAGCGCGCAATTCTGATATGTAATATACGTATTTAAAAAGTGTCAATGACTTTTCCACATTGCAGGAAATACAAATTTTTAATTTGAATTTTATTTGACAAGAAGAATTTTAGCCACTTTTAACATCAATTTTTCAGAGTTGTTCAAAAGAGCGGTTTATATGCATAAAACAAGATTCTTCTCCGTGGGGAATTAAAGAAAAGGATATAATACAGTAAAACAACTTGCTTCTCTTACCAGCAAGGATGAATCAGAAATACGACGCACAAAGACAGATAATATACAAACATTGTTAATTCAAAATTTCAAAAGTGGTGATAGCAATCTTTGAAATGCAAACGTATAACGGTATTCCGCGATGCGTAAAATGCGAATCTATAAAAGATCCCGCACAGTCTGCGACGCACAGTCCTGCGAGAATCTGACTTTTATTCTCACATCTACGTAGAAAGTCGTTCAAATCTTCTTTTTGCAAGTATATACGCAAGTGCGCGTAAATGTGAGAGTATCATACAATGAATCAAGGACGAATATTACACAAGCCAGTGCGTAGAATACACGACTTGCACGAGGTCGCATTTAATAGGAAAAGACTTCAGAGAAGACATTATTCAATTTATAATACATATTGTCTCTGTTATGTAGGAAGATCCCACAATAACAAATAGATAAATTAGAGGATATTAATAAAAATTTACTCTACAGAATATTTGCGCAGACATGATCTTCAAGGGATTCTGAACTTACAGATTTTTCATCACGATAGATAAATTTTATTTTTGTAATATAACAAACAAAAATTAAATAAAATTGTAATTAATTTTTTATGCAGTACTTAACTGTAAAATCTTGCACATTAGCATGATATAGTTTCTAGACTTTGATTATACTGGATAAGTGATTTTGTGGGAATCTCATTGCGATTAATGTGTTAAACATTGATTACAAAATTCTTCAACATTTATTTAAAACAATTTCTTTTATTAAGTAATTTGTTTTAATGCTGTTTTCGTGTGACAGATTTGGCAATCTCTAACTCTTTTGGATTACTGAAATATACTTTTTATATCTTATATTTATGAGCCGAATTTCAAAACTGATTAAAAGTGATCTTTAATTCTCATTAGCTGTTGATTTATTTGTTTCAATTGCATTTATCAAAGCATTCGTGACATGCATTTCCTCTTGGATGATTTTAAATTTCTGTTTGACATCGTGTGTGGCTTTTTTAATGGCTTGCAGATTCTGTAACAAATTCAAATAAAGTATATCTCAGTAGTACCGTTCATGTGAGCGTTACCATTTTGTTTGAAGTCACCTAACCATTTTTATGCTGGTTAAAAGTGCTATTTTCTGTTCCTCTGTAAATGTGTCATTAAAAGATTGCATGGACGATGAACTAGCCATAATGTAAAAAATATAAGATACTAACGAAGGAGATTCTTCTTATCAATTATACCGGAATAAACTATCGTCTGACAAATTTGAAACAGTATTAAAGTAGTATTAAACGAACTCAATTGGCGGTCAAAAGTTTTCGATAGCGCTCTCTGTCTGCATTCTATAATGCACTGAGAAGAACGAGATATGCATTTACCCTCATATGATTAGAACAATTTTGATTTTTATCAAAAGTTTTTTCATAATTTTCTATAAAAATTAATGCATAATTGTAAATTGTATGATTGTAAAAATGAGATTTTCAATTCAATTCACATTGTGAATTTTTTATGATATGCAAACCGAGACTAAAGCTGTGGCGATATAGAGATCTTTCTAATCTAGCGAAAGAAACATCTATTGGTTAATTCATCTTCGCGTCCGCCAAAGGCGCTAGTTTATATATCTTCCATAAAAATGTGCGTGTGAGATTGCTGTGAGGCTTGGTTACATCTCGATACTTTCTCTTTGTTCATAGATTACGATTAGCTTGACGTGAAAGCCCGTGGATGTCCAAGTTCATCGATATTTCAGCACGATCGTAATGCCAATTCGCAAGTCGATAACGCACGTGCCTGGTGTTTTGTCGTCGCGAGAGCGAACATAACCCCGAGACGATGGACCGTCCTGTTTCCAGGACGTTCTTGTAATCGTGAGCGAGAGACGCGTTCGTGATATTTAAACGCCTTTATCTCGCCTTACCTCGATCAACGTAAACATGGGGCTGTTATTCGCCAAGTTGTGGAGCCTCTTTGGCAACGAAGGTGAATCATGTCGTTGTGAATATCATTCGTATCTTCCCTTCGTTTATTCTCTTTGTACACAATCACCGTATGTATTTATGACAACATGTATCAGAGAATTATCGCGTGATCTGATAATATCAATCACTAATTCGATTAAGAGAATCGTACTTGATATTCATCAAGCCAATAAACCTCTTTCAGCATGCTAAATATTTTCTAACTCTTTATCACCTTTCAATAAAATGTAATTTTTTACTTGATTTTGTTATATCTAGAATTGTGTGAATCACTAATTCCATTGATTCTCTCTGCAAAATCATACTGCTAGTGAATTGACTATTGCCTATGCCTTTTAGAAATTTCATGGAAATATACATTGGCATACTTTCTAATCTTTCAGTTAACATATGCTCTCTTTTGATCTAGCAAATTTCTGTATTTTTATGTTATATTTCTATATATTGTAAAAGTAATAAGGAAAAACAAGATTTATTATTGATAATTTATTATTGATTTATATATTTTTATTATTTTGTGTTTTATCATTGTAATGAAAGATTTCCAATTATTGTCTAATTATTGTCTTTAAGAATTTTTTCTATTATAAAATGTTTATCAGGTTGAAGATATGATTTATTCGCATTAATCTGTATGTTAATAACTGTAGATAAAATTTTATGATACTATTAATTTTTGATAAATATTTTGGTCATAACATCATTATAACCGAGGAAAATTTATTTTCAGAGCATAAAATAGTTATGGTTGGTCTGGATAATGCAGGAAAAACAACAATATTGTATCAGTTCCTAATGAATGAGGTTGTCCATACATCTCCAACCATTGGATCCAATGTGGAAGAAGTAGTATGGAAGAATATTCATTTTATTATGTGGGATTTGGGTGGTCAACAGAGTTTGAGAGCCGCCTGGTCTACTTATTACACAAATACCGAGTTCATCATCATGGTCATAGATAGTACCGATCGTGAGAGACTCGGTATGATCAGGGAAGAATTATATTCAATGTTGAATCACGAGGAGTTGAGCAAAGCCAATGTTCTGGTTTACGCCAACAAGCAGGACTTGAAGGGTAGCATGACTGCAGCTGAGATTTCCAGACAGTTGGATCTGACGTCTATTAAGAAGCACCAATGGCATATACAGAGTTGTTGTGCTCTTACAGGAGAAGGGTAAGAGAAATGATCTATATGACAAGAAAAATGATATATCTAAAATATGAAATTAAAAAGATCAGAGTGTTTTAGGTTGTACCAGGGGTTGGAGTGGATTGTTGGACGTTTAAAAAAGACATGACGTACATTATGAAAATCGCGCGCACCCGCGCGCGTGTTCATAAATCTAACGAAATATTCAAAATGTAAAATATGTTATCAAGATAAGTTATTTTAGCCACACGCTTTGATGGTTATACGAAAGTAAGGAAAAAAGAAAGCAGCTTGGACGGATTTCGTTAGTCATTATTTAGATTTTCCGTATGACCTTCAAAGTGTATTCAATCATGTTATTTACCGCAGTAAATATCTAATGGATGGTGGACGGGTAATAAACCTGTTCTTTAGCTACCAATTATGCAAATACGTGACTATTTATACAATGCAAATACGATATTAAACATTGTTTACAATCGAGATAAAAAAAATTAAAATTATATTACAAAGGATAATTATTATTTTTCGTTTCCTGAAGCATATTTCAAATGCACATTAATTTTCGTAAATTAAAGTAAATTAGTTATTAAATGCAGTTTCGTGACTCGATAATTTCTATTAAAAATACATTGTTAATTGCAAATTATTAAAAGCATGCAAAAGATTCCTTTTACCCCGTCCACCTACAATAAACGAGCAGTAAAAATGGAGGATGAGAACAATTATTTGTACTCGATTGACATGAGAGCGCAATGGAAATATATCTATGTACATAGTTTTTTATACTTCTCATTAAGAAAACGAAGTCTGTAAAAAAGAGAAAAGAAGAATGGAGAGTTAAATGAGTGACCTTAGAAAGCGCAGATTTTACAACATTCCTGTACAACAAGAAAAACGAGAGCCTGAACAGATTCACGGCAAGATCGAGATCTCAAGCTAGAATACGAACTGTTCTGTGATATGTGGATTCAATTCTGAGACAGTTGTTTGTTGGATAAATCATATGATTAAATAAAAAAATACGACTTGTGATGCTCGAAAACACGATAAAACAAATTGCTAGATAAATTGATAAAGCCGAAAAAAGATTGATGATATTCCTCAACACATGGAATATCGCGAATTCAAATGAATAGAAATTTTGTCTTAAAAATTTGATTTGATTTGTTTGTAATTATTTTAACTTGTTTTAAGCTGTCTTATTTCTGATGACAAATATCTTGAAATTAACATGCATATATCATTATTATGTTTTTATTATCTATATATAATTATTATTAATATATTTTTATAATTTTTTTATGAATTAAATTTTTTTATAAATTAATTAAGACATAAAATTTTAGCTGTTTAATAAAGATTATTTTTCAAGATTCTATTCACTTACGTAACGCATCATAAATATAATGGAGAATGAGAAAACCTTAATTTTAATCTATACAAATCTTTTTATCTCCAATTGACAACTGTCTCATTTTTGTTTTATTTAAATCATGAATGTAATATCTTTACTTAGCGTAAAAATACTCCATTTAGGTATAATATTAATTAATATAACTTAGAAAAAAAATGATCAATTGGCTCTCAATTAATAACTATAGATAAAAAAATTGTTGTATAGGAATTTTTAACATCATTGCACAAGAGGGAAAAAAGGGAGAGGGAGAGAAAGAGAGAGAGAGAGAGAGAGAGGAAGAGAGGAATACCGTCTAATGCCAGAGTGAGATCGTAACACATCTAAAAGTTACATAAACGTTAATGCTATTTTTCTCATATTGAGAAATGGATTCTTAAATGTTGATAACATAAGAGAGCTGTATCTCGTATACATTGTTTGCTTCTCGAAATTCTACGCGGACTACTATATTATATCTTTGTCCATCGAATTTATTCTCGGATATGTCCGGCTTAATTATAATGTAATTATATAAAAATTTCTGCAATGTAAAGTACAATATATAGGTTGTTTTAACACGTCGACAGAGTGAATGGACAAAAGTATAGTATACTGATTTTATCAATTCTTTATACGGCCAAATCTGTCGTATCTGTCGAAACAATGATTATGGAAGCTAATCAGTTCTAATTAATCTTTCTCTAATATATTGTATAATATAAGCCAACGGAATCCTGTACAACTCTATGAAATAATAACAAAAAATAAGTACACAATGTGAAATAAATAAAATCAGTTTCGAGCATAAGGAACATAAATCTGTTTTGTTTTCTTTTCCACTGTAACGATCTTTTATCAATTCTTGTAATTTGCAATTCTTCAAGAGATATTATATAATAATACTTTTAATATTATATTAATTAGCATGATTTTTAGATTAAATAAACGAGAGTTTAAAATATCTGATATTGAAATATAAGAACATCGCTTTAATATTTTAACTTCAAGTTTTTAATATTTTGATAATAATAATATTGAAATAACAAAAAAGTTACTTTTTAAATTATATATATTTAATGTTAAAAATACCAAAAAAATCATCAGTGTCCTAAATAAAGAATGATGGATTCAAATCAAATTATTTTTCCATAGTTTATTTTCACGTTCATTATAAATAAGTCATTTTCACATATTCACACATCTATTCTTGGTAACAATGAACCCATTATTGATCATGATCTTTAATTTTTGTGTGAATCAATAACTCGTAACGAGCTATGATCGAAATAATCACATTGATTGTCCGAAAGAATTACGAAAGTGCTATCTTTAAATGTTTGCTATATTGCTTGCTTTTAAATATATTGTAATTCTAGCATGTTATATTGTTTTCATCATTCTAAGAACAACAATCGCGCCGCGTTTTCCGGAAATATATCAAATAAGTTAGCCAGAATATTTATATTCAAGCTAATTCACATTAATTCCCTAATCTTTTTACTGATTATCGCTTTGAATCGTATATTTTTTGTGCACAAAAAATATGAGTGTTTTTGTTGTTGAAAAATTTTACGTATTTTCTAAAAAAAGTCTGCTTAATCGAAGGAATCTATGGAATTTATACATATCTAAATAACGAGGCAAGATAATAACATTGAATTATATATTTTTAAATCGTGCCATTATATGATCTCGGACTACGCAAAAGTCACAGATATACGAAAATTGTCCAAATAATATCCAATGTTAAATTATTGTTCTTTTTTTATTTGAATAATGTTTCTTGAACATTTATGATTTTGTTAATTCTATTGATCTATCACTGGGTTTCAAGCTATTTTTCATTGTTTCTATATCGCTGAGATTACTGCTGACACACATACGCATCCACACATCCACAGTATTGACTATCGCTGTAGATTTTAGACTATTGACGTAGACATAATCGGTCCTTTCTAAATTTCTAGCGGTAGTCAATGTGTTAATGACTATTGAGCGATAATGTATTTACAATAATATTTTACTTCCGATGCGTTTTTTTGTCTGAAATACGTGTATTTTCAAATTCCAAAAGATGTTCTCCAAACATGATATTTTCGTTTAGAAACATTTGACGATTAAATATATAAAAATTCTGTTTATTGAGATCAAGAATTTTACAAATTCTTGATATTTATATCTCTAAACGATATTTTGATACATTTAAAACTTATTTTAGCAATTTCCTATTTTTCCATTGTTTCACGTTTTTCTCGTGAATTTGGCAGTTTTTAGATCTAATGGATCGATTTATGCCTCTGCTTCTAAGCAACTACACTGCAGGAATTGCAATTCTGTTTATTCTTACTCTGCAATCGATACTTTTTAAGTATCAGCAACTTGGAACAATCGTATTAATTATGTACTATATTAATTATTAGACTATAATTATGCTAATTACATACTAATTATGTACTAATTATATACGCATCAGTATCGCAATTGCTTATACCTAAAAAGCATCAAGCATAGCAGAGATATAAACGTGTTAATGCGAAATATTCATATGTCTGCATCGTAATATGATTCTAAGATAATACATTGGTATGACGTAATTATTTGTCGTTTTTAATACCTAGTTTTGTTTCTCCTTTTCATTCTTTCTCTTTCTCGTTCATTCTTATTTTCTTTCGCTAATCATTTGCTCTTTTCTTCTCTTTGTTCATTCATTCATTAAGGCGAGTTTGTAAAGGTGATTCTGTTGAGGTCGATATTAAAGTGGTATCTTGTCGAAATCTCCGGCAATTCATTGTCAATAATTAAAGGAGATCGAGACTGGATAATGAAAAGATTTCGAAATGACATTGCTGATAACGATCGTCGATCAAATTTGACAAATATATCCTTAAGCTTTGACAGCCTTCATAAGGAGATCGGTGCTGAGTGATTTGGGTCGCTCGATAGGTAATCCTAAGGCACGGTCCCAGACCAGAGAAGCAAGCACACCTAATGCGCGTGATACACCAAACAAGACCGTGTAGTAGTTCATTTCTTTCATGCCGTAGTATTGCAGTAGCACACCCGAATGTGCATCTACATTGGGCCATGGATTTTTCACCTTACCGGTCTCGAGCAAGACTGGCGGCACTACTTTGTACACTTGCGCGACCAACTGCAAAAACGAGATATTTATTAAGAAGGTTAATAAGGAAACGAATACATAAAGAATAGATTAAGAAAAATAGAAAAAAAAATAGTAAATTAATTTTCGATTACGTATGGATAAACTCGAATCAGAAATGCGCAATTCACCTTGAACAATGGATCATCTGGCAGATGTTTCAGCGCAAATTCCCTCTGGCAGCTATATCTGGGATCGGTTTTTCTGAGAACAGCGTGTCCATAGCCAGGCACAACTTGGCCACTCTTCAGCGTGTTCCAAATGAATTCTTTTAATTTGTCGTCGCTGGGATTATCGCCGACTTGGCCGCGCAATTTCTCAAGCCACACCAACACTTCTTGATTGGCCAGACCGTGTAATGGACCGGCCAAACCATTCATGCCGGCGGCAAAAGATAAATACGGATCCGATAAAGCAGATCCCACTAAGTGAGTGGTGTGGGCGGATACGTTACCACCCTCGTGATCCGAATGAATCGTCAAATACAGGCGCATCAGCTCAATGAACTGCTGATTATCATAGCCGAGCATATTGGCGAAGTTCCAAGACCAATCCTTGCCGGCATCGACCGAACCTAAACCCTTACCACCCCTATAAATATTTCGATAGATGGTAGCAGCCACTACCGGAAGCTTCGCAATCAAGTTCATCGAGTCCTCGTACACTGTTTCCCAGTACTTGCTCTTGTGTACGCCTTTCTGATACGCCCGAACGAACTCACTCTCGCTATTTAGCAACGTGATCGCCGTAGAGAATTGTGTCATCGGATGTATGTTCTTGGGAAGGTTATTAAGAGCCTTGACTACATGCTCCGGCAGAGAACTCCTGGCTGCCCACTCTTGCGAGATTGCTTTGACTTGCGCATCTGTGGGCACATCACCGGTAATCAACAACCAGAAAAGACCTTCCGGAAGCGGCTCCGCGCCGCCAGTCGCTTTCGGCAGAAGTTTCTGGCACTCGGGGATGGATTTGCCACGGAATCGGATACCCTCTTCCGGATCGAGTACCGATGGTTCCCAAACAAGACCTTTGATGCCACGCATACCGCCATACATCTTCAAATAGAGAAAAGTATATTAATGACTAAAAAAATATAAATGATTTGATAAATTAGATGTTGCTATCTGATTAAATCTGTTTTTTAATTCAGACCTCCAATTTGTTAATGTATCCAAATTTAAGATTAATAATATTAATTTAGAATAATAATTATACATATACACACATATATATATAATAGAATTAATTAAGCAATGAAAGATGCGCGCACGCACACGCACGAATTCGTAAAAACATCAGTTGCTAAAATGTCTTTCAGTAATCAGTTATGTAATAATTATAATAATATTATAACTGTCCATCTCTATATATGAATAAAATATAACTATGTTAACATCAATTGATTACATAAAAAGATTAGTGATAAATACAGTTGCGGAGCGATAAATCTGGTCTTGATGTAACATGGCGAATAAAATCATCATTATCATAGATAATGATTAATCGCATTCGATCGATAATTAAACCGGAAATTTCTTATTTTTAACTATGTACACGTATATGTAAGAATCATCATGATAGGAATATACATTATGCTTATCGCGATCACATAATAAGCACGCAGTCCCGTAAATGTTCTACAGTCTTTATTGAAACGTCATTTGAATCACAAATAACGTCAGGAAAATTTGTTAGTTGACTCAATGAAATTTATTGGTTGTATTATTTTTTACTAATCATTTATAACATTGCAATTAAGTGTGAATGTTTAATTACTATTTAATTGATTAATTCTGATTGTAATAACATATAAAGCTATAAGTTAAATCATTGAAAATAGAAGATGGTAAATAATTTTTCTTAAAGAAATAAAAAGAATTCATGAAAATTCGAATTCAATTCAAATATAACTGATTTAACTTTATTATATAAAATATTATTTTATTACATTATGTATTTAAATATATGTAAAATATTTTATATCCGTTAATTATAAAATACATACCATATCAACGGTGACTTCTCCGACTTTGGTGGCACCATGAGTCTTACGGAAGGCTTTGACACGCTCCTGCTCCTGTGGGATTTTCTCAGAGAGAATCTTCCTTAGATCAGTAGATGCATCACTTAATTGCCGCAAAAAAACAGTCGATGTTACTTTCTGGAAAAAAAGATATTATTTTATGATTAAAGATTGAAAATTACTAAAATTACTAAATATCTTAAAATTATTCTCCCTTTCTCTCTCTCTCTCTCTTTCTCTCTCTCTGTGTGTGTGTGGTGAGTGTGTGTAAGAAAGAGAAAGAAAACAGTTGATAATAATAAAAATAAATATGAATAAAAACTGTTTATGTTAATTAGCAGAAAAGTTGTATTGTAATGTATAAAATAATATTATTAAATAAATTAAATTATATAATATAAAATATATGATGTTGTATGATATGATACAATTTTTATGTATATCCAAGTAATTAATAGATATCTCATTCAAATAAATATGATTGTCTAGATTTTCTCTTTTTTTTATTCTTCAATTCGTACATTTTTGTCTTATCTTGTGTTTTGATCTTTCATTAAGCATAAAAAATGCTTTGCGTAATATATGCGCATTGGACAAAGGGTGATCATAAACATATAAGTACAAGACATAAAAATACAAACCATCAACAATTATGTATGCGCAAATGTTTATTGTGGTGGTAAATTGTGATGGCGATAACGTGGAGGGAAATGATTTCTAAAAATAGAATTTTTCTCATAAATCTACCGTGTAATTTATGAAATTGTATGATTACACACTTTACAAGAGTAAAATTTAATTTTGAATTAAAATTTTGGAACGGTTTGTTTCTATAAATCTATTTGATTCCGAAAAGAAAGCACAATACAGATTATTTGATTTGATAACATTATAAACATTACTTCCTTATTTTTCATCAATTAATCTGATCAATCAGATTGAATTATTGTTATTGTTTGACAGAATGTGATAGATACGCTTATATATGGAACATTAATGCGGGAATTACACGGTAGATGTATTGCCTCGTTGAACTTTTAATCACTCTTTAGCGCAAAAAAATTCGTGATCATTTCTCATCTCGACACGCACCATCGAACGTCATGAGAACTCAGATAACGGCAAGGTCGCAAGGTCATCGCCTGGAAATCATTGTTAAAGCCACGGAAACGTGCTTTCAAACCAGAATCCTTTAGGATCGTCTTCATTTTCTCGGAGGATTACTCAATCATAACAGTCCTTGACGTGAAAGTAGTATTAAATATAAATTATGATAAAAACGCGTTTGCGAGAATACAAAAAACGAAAATGTACGCGTAATTGCAGAATTAACAAAATGAAACCAATTCAGTGCGTTAATGGTAGCAATGAGAATAAAAATTAAAGTAAGTGAAACGTACAGCAGGAATAAACAGCAGATTTTTTGATAAAGGAATATGAAGATTAATTTTATTATCATTATTAATCGGCATGTATGAAAGCATGCGTGTGCGAACACTGGTGAGCCTCGTGATTCTGATTCCGGCATTTCGTAGATATGAAGATCAGAAGAGATTCTTCTCTTTTTTCACAAGCGAAGCGAAAATCACATGGTGTCTTCTTATCTTTTATCTGTATACGTAATAGTCTCGAAACTTCCTAACACAAAAAAGTAATACACGAAAATTTTTAAAATTTTGCTTGTAAGTTTTGTACTGATAATTACATAGACAAGATATATTAAAATAATTTTTGTAAAATAGAAAAAAACATGGACTTGATTTGAAGAACTTCATTTGGACAATTGGACCTCATATCATCTTCATCAGTGATCTTCATCAGTAATCTTCATCAATGTCGGTTTCTGATAAGGGCATTTAATCAATTTATTAATTAGTAATTAGTCTATTTATTATGTATTATCGATTTATCACTAAAATGATTAAGTTACCGATTAAGTTAACGACTTCATTTTATAAAGGTCTCGTTGTCGTACTGAAAACTTATAAACTTATTATTTTCGCAATCTAGATGCATTTTTCTATAAAAAATCTCATTAGCTTTAAATTATTTTTGTTAAATATTAGTATCAATTATCTTTTCTATAATATTTTTTAAATAGCATTCACTGTTATTCGATAAATTGTTATTTGATCAAGTAATACGGAACATGTTTCAAGATAAAAAAGATAATGATAGGTGAATAAGCGCTTCGTTTTCCAAAATAGTACTCGAAAAGGGAATACGAAAATCTATGTAAAATATGCAAAATGAAAATATCACGTAGAAATGGATATTCAAATATCTAAAAAATTTTAGATTTAAATAATCTTAATTAATGTAAATGATATTCAAATTAGCATGCAGGATACGATAGAGCTGTACCGCGGAGCTAAAGAACCTTTTTGCCTTTCTCTGAGAAACCCGTTTCTAAATTGGTCGAAGAAGAAACGAAATGTATTGCATTAAAATGTCATTTATAATATAACAGCACTGCACCTTTAAATTCGAGGGACTCGGTTCAAAGATCGTTCCTCGTCGTACGTAACGCGTTATTATCGTCTGCTCGATAGTGCGAGCTCCACATTATTTTTATGTAAACGCATGGTAGCACGAACAATTACATAGCGCCGAGACGAACTTAGTGGGAGACACTTGCACTTGAATGCGGTCTGCAGGTGACCTTGACCTTTATACTGTCAACTGTCCTTTCGATGAAACAGCTCCTCGATTGATCTCATCGTGAATCTCATCGCGATGAATATTTGATCAAAGCTTAAAAAATGATTCGATAAGAGTTTCATTGAAATTTAATCCAGACACGAGACAAAAACTAGAATCATAAGTTTTAAAATTGAAAAGCTTATTTTTTATTTCTGAAATGTCATATGTAATTTCCGTATTTAACTATAATCCACTTTAAGCAGGACCCCTCTATGAACAGCGTAACAGCGATAATAATGTTGTATTTTGAAGCGTTAAACGAGAACATTGTCATTGGACGAGGCGCAGAATTTGGCAAGCAACCTAGTGGAATAGCTAAAAATAAAAAGGCTTCAACTTGTCGATTGCAATTCGGGTTACTATGCATAGCACGAGGATGATAAGAGAATCAAGAGCATCGGAAGTTCCACATCTTTCGGGGGCGATAATTTTTTTACAATTTAGAAAAACAGGTGAACCGTTTGTATCCTTAAAAAGAAAAAGTTCTCGATAATTTTAAATAAATTGGCAATAATTTTAATCTAACGATAATACAATAATCCAATAACAATAAGAATTTCTATGATTTGCGATGATTGCCTTAATCGCCTGATATTAATCGCCTCGATATCTGTTGTTGAAAAAATTTCAAAAGAGTATCAGAGATGATTGGTATCAGTAGATATCGAAAATATCAATACAGCTTTTTAGGAAAATAATGCATCAATCAATCTGTTATGATTCGATTTTACAAAGGCCTTTATTAAATTCGCGACTGCGAATTAATTGACTGACAATTGAAAGATCCCCAAGAGCTTCGAGGGTCAATCATACTTGTGATGAATGCGATTAACCCTTAGGATATACAGTTAAGCCAAGTACTCCGTATCAATACCTATTAAATCTCGCCGAGATTTAAGTGTATGTATTTTACATTAATAAAAAAATATGTACTTTATCTATTAGTAATGAATCTCTCTCTCTCTCTCTCTCTCTTATTTACGCATTTGGTGATACTAACACATAGAGCAAATCTAATCCTAACTATTACATAACTACTTTTATTTCATTTATTACGTTGAAGCGTTCTGGATTAATCGTTTATTGACGCAACGATGAAGATATTCCACGTCAAAAGTCGCGAGTTAATTTGATGATATGTATCTTCGATCAAATATGCAAATGCATTATGTGAAATGCGAGAGGCATTGTTCGCAGTATGTAATATAAAACCGATATCAGATTAAACTGCAAACGATGCGTCTGATGATACGTATTGTATATGACAAAGAGAAAGAGAGAGAGAGAGAGAGAGAGAGAGAGAGAGAGAGAGAGAGAGAGAGAGAGAGAGAGAGAGAGAGAGAGAGAGAGAGAGAGAGGGAAGAGGAAAGGAGTAGAGAAAGTTAATCTTATCGACGTATATTTGAATTTTTTAATTGGAGATCTATGTCGCGTATAGAAACGTATTGCAAGCCCGCGGACATCACAAATATTTTGTTTCAAATAATCATCAAGAACATATAATGAATATAGAATGTAAGATAATATAATGTCATTGTTATTTTTAATATTCAAGACGTGAAAATAAAAAAACTAAAGAAACAAATAGAAAAGAAGATTCATAAGGAATAACATAGCGTCTGATAAAGATTTTAATGAGTCTAGACCTTTATTGATGAGTGATAACGGAGTTTAGTCTAACGGGCAAAGTTCAATTGCATGATTTCTCAAGTACGGATTATATAGTATTCGGCTACAGGATTTTCACATGACATAATTATTAATCATCAGGAACAAAGGGCGCTTCACTTCGCGATTTTCTTTTTCTCTCAGTCTTTGATAAGTCTTTTTGTAAGAGTTTTGTTCTTATTCTCGTTCCTTCAAATTATTTCTGTATAATCGCATATATAAAATAATCACCTATATGTGTACACATATGTCTATATTAAACTCAAATGTAATAACTGTGAAATTCAATTTAATAAAAATTATTATATTCTCCATAAATGTGAATGATCAAATTTCGTAATTGCTTTCCTTTAAATGTAGATAAATGCTGATCGTCCGGAAGCCAAGCGCGATAAGAGTTCTCTATTATTCACGTATTATGTATGTAAATCTATATCACAGGCATTACTAGACCACGCGCAGTCATGTTATCATACGTATTGTCATTGATACGTGGCAAAAACGATACCACACGTAAGAAAGAATAGGGAATACGATGCCTGTTCCTCACATGTAATCAAATCACACTCTTTATTATAAATATTATATATATATTTTATAGGACAAAAGTCTTATAAAAATCTCATCTCTATCTATAAATAATATACGTATAAAGCTAAATGTAAATATGTCAAACCTTGAAATATGTCATGACCTTGAAATATTGTAATTAGCGAAAGGGAAACAATTCTAAGAAGCATTGCAAAATGCAAGTTGTTCCTATAGTAATAGAATTAATAGAATACGATTAAAATCTCTTTCACTCGTCAGGAAGCTGCATCGTTTATAACGATTACATCATATATAAAAGAGAAGCTGCATAATTTATATCTGAATAACCAAAAATCCTCATTCAGCGATTCACGATATTGCAGATTTCCGAGTGATCTGTATTGTTCATTATCGCTCGGAAGAAACGGATCTCGCAAGTTAGCCGATATATTGGCGGATTTGACGTCATTTTATAACCCGCTACTTTGTACCGTGACTCGCATGCTCACGGATTGATATCACGGTATTCACGTCCGTGAGTATGATCTCCTTTTGAGCGCATAAGGCTACTTCCGATTATAAAAACGTTATTGTTATAAAATAGTTCTCGTTACTTTAACAAAAAAATGTTCACATTGTTTGCCGCCTCGTAAAAGGCTTTGTTTGTTAAAGTTGATTATCCATCTAAAATGATATCAAATGTAATAAACATAATAATGCAATAATATGTGAATAAAGATAATGAAATGATATATATGATATGTGCCAGATACATATTAAAAAATCATATTAATGGATATCCCTGCTTCATATGTGCTATGCGCGCGCGCGTGTGTGGTGTGTGAGAGTGAGAGAAACACAAGTATACTTGAGAAATATGACTGCGAATTACTCAACTAGTTACATTAGACGTTTCTACACAAAAAATATCACGCAAGAACAGAAGTCTGAGAAAACCGAGATAAATTCAACAGGTTCACTTCGATGAAGGTCGAGGATCTTATACGAGTTTGCTCTTCAGTTCGGTTTTATTTGACGACATAACCGCCTTTTGTCGTTACACCCCTGAAGAAATATCTTATCTTCGATTATTGGAGAGTAGAAAAGTGAGAAAACATTGGCAATTATGCAATTAATATAGCATGACCGTTACAGGTATCGAATTGTATCGATAGCTTCGTAGGTTTCTGTTAGAAAGATAGAGCTGACAAAGCTCGAGATTGAAGCTAAAGAGCGTTATTAACAGATTCAACAAGCTAATCGAGTTTGCGGATTCAGTCCATGGTAGGAGTGACAATGTGACATACTTGCCACTTTGATCAGATTAATATGATCGATGTGTATCGATGAAAATTAATGGTACATTCGATTAATCGTCAGAAAGACGCGTGTGCCAGATGTGATAATGTGTCGCGTTATCATTGATTACGTAATCGAATCCTCATAATCGGAGCATGCGAAAAGTAACTGGAACACGCTCGCAATTATATTTCGCGTTGATCTTGTATAATCATATAATCATCCGGCATAATGCTGAGCAATGAGTCTTGTGAAGTATCGTCTTTTACGAATGCAAGTTCCGTGTTCGTAAGTCGAGATATTTCAAGTAAATATTGCCAATTGAGTACCATGTTTGAATATTCATATAAAATCATTCTGAGGAAAAACTACGTATCGCCAGTCAACATTGCCAACGCTATCGCTATTTCTAGAGATGTAAAAATGAATTTTATCTAAAAAGGATTAACTTACGTGTAGAACGTAAATACATGTACCAATATTTAATCACGTCTACAATAATCAAGATGATATAATTGTGTTATCTCTAGATTAATATTTGCATTGCACATTGCAGGGAAAAATCAAGATAATATCCACAAGTTTCGTGAAATTAAATATTAATCTGTAATGATCTACGAAATTTCCGATATTCATTTTCAATTAATATTTTTAATTGATGACATTTCACGATTTTTTCCCGAATTTAAAATCAATTCAAAGTAGAAATCTGTTAATCGATAAAATAATTCACTCATGCAAGTGACGCGTATCGATGCTTTTGATTTCGAAACTATGCTATAACTGAAAGCATCCAAAATAGCATCTCCGCAAAATCGCAGTTAGCCTCGGATTCTGTTGATTGCTACTCGAAATACTTGAAGCAGGCGGGATCTCGAGAGAAAAATAAATTCCTAATGATTTGTCGCGATCACGGTTTATAAATTCTCTAAATGTTCTAGCATCATTTCTCACGAAGAAGTTGGCGGAAATCATGTGCACTTGCATAAAGTTTCTTCGGCTCACGAAAGATAACAGCGGTTTATTGAACAAAAAGAAGTTAAGTTACTCGCGAGATACAACGATGATGTTATCCCAATTGGAAAATGGCATTCCAATATTTGAAATTCAAGAAAAAATATCTAATAATAGACGACGTATTCGGATCTGAAATGGAAGAATCGTTCCTGAAATAGTTTGTTACGCGATGAATCTTTATGTCGGCGTTAGGTAACAGATAATATATATATGCATGTATACATGTATATACATAGGATGTACATATATTGCACGGTGGAGAAAACACAAGAGTATGCCAAGAATCGTGATATAATAAAATACATTATTACTTTTAAGCCTCATTAATCCTGTTCATTGAACGTTATATCGATATTATTATCGTTATAGCTTCGATAATACTATTATTGATATGTCCTGCGATAATCTTGAGATAATTGCCGCAATAGTAAGGATATTTGATATTCTTTCGTAAATAATCAAGTAATCCTGAGATTAATTGATCGTATTCAATTAATGCTTAATGCATGTTTATCTAATTGCAAAACTTTCAATAGAAACTCGATAATTATCTAATAAGAAAGATCTATAGCGTTCATTCATGATGATACTCCTAAGTACAATTGCTAATTAAATTTCTTTACAAGATGGAGACTTCCGTTCAGCTCCGTTAAGTTCCAATGAATTTTATTTCACACATTTAATGACAGAAGACATGACAATGACATTTAATGACAATGACATTTAAAGACAGAAATTTCGAGTACTGCAAATTTTATGAGATAACATCATATAAAAGATTTATTTTATGTATTTATTTAAACATAAGTAAAACCGATTATAATATAATCTGCCATTTTAAACACAGATGCGATTTATTACCAGCAAGAAAGAATGCCATCGAGTACGCTCTTTTGTACGTAACGCCACACATACGCTTTCGACGGTTTTATATGTGCACGTGCACGTGCACGTTGTGTAACAGCTGATATTATTTTCTCATTAGATATATAAAAGGCAAAAATCATTCGTCTGGGAAATAGAGGAAATAAAGAGATCATATTTCTGTCTTGATATTAAATTGAGAATAAGATTTATCAGATGCAAGTTATATAAATAAGAATTATGAACTTGTTTCATAAACATGAATTTGTGTAACAAGTTCGATTTGACACAGGGAATTATCTCACACGCATTATGTTGTTATTTTGATTTGTATAATCCTAATTCAAGGTCGTTACAGAGATCAGCCTCGACTTTTCGCTTTTCGCCTTGTCTAGAACAAGAACTTGACAGAATGTCTTCTGCGTTGTAATGTGCTTGTATATTGCCATTTCTTTAGGCAAAACATATTCAAATTTCTAAAGAAATATATATCATTATAGAACAAATATGTTCGAAATGTTTGATAACGCTGTGAAAAGTAAGAATAATACACGAAAAGTCAGATTTCAATTCCGACTTGATAATAAAGTAATGTTTAATAGGAAATTTAGAGTTATTCAACTTTTGTAATATTTTAAAAATCAATTCCGTAAAATGAGACATGTGAGATGAGTTGAATAATAAATTTCGATGCGCACCGACATACGTTGCATAATCATAGCATATTTGTATTTTTCTGTCAAATGAAAAATCGATCGACCGCAAATCCGCGAATCCAGTTGCTATTTTTGAAAAATTGGTATGCGAAACCGCAGTCTGTTCCATTTTGTATGAGACGCCACGTAAAATTCCATGACGCGGTTAATTAGGAAGAAAGAAGACGTCAGAGTCTGATGAGGAAAAAACATCGTCAAAGAATGAGAACTGACTAAATCTTACATAATTTCTTCCTGTACACGACATAAGAAGTAAAAGAAATAAAATGTAATTGGAGAAGCTCATCTTTTTTCAATTAACGTAAATTACCGTATTTTTTAACATATCTGTGTTAATATATTTTGTTAATGTTTATTTTACCTGCATATATACTTTTACTGATACCGCTCAATGTATGAAACACTGCAACTGGAAATGTAATGCTTGAGGTGCATATCTTTAATCATAAATAATTCTCCTATCAGCAGTCGAATATCTGATGTCAGTCCGCTAAAATATTTGTTACGTAACAGCTATAATTAACAAACGTTGATCTTAAAAGTGGGACGAATATACATGTGCAAAGAGACTGCATACAGTTACGTACAAGTGGCACAAGATTACGCACCTGCGCAAGTTACAACAATGCCAATCAACCAACCAGGTGAAACAAAATACGTCATAATGCAGGAATTCTTAAATTTATATACTTTTATCATAAAATATTATACAACTCACGATATAGACACTCAAAATATATCTGTGATATATATTTATGAAATATATTTCTAAATATATTTATATATCCGATACACGTTAAACCGTATAGAAATTAGACTAAATCCACGTTTATACTTCAAGGAATTTTCAATTCCAACGTGAACAGAGTATATAAAGCAAAATCTTCATTCTAAAATTTTATCTTATACATTATTTAAAAAAAGAATTTAATTGAAATAAGATGTCGATGAAAAATGTTTATATAATGAAACAAATTCATTACGAGCATGAATAATTTGAAAGTGTTCAAAGCTGACGAACACGATCTGGGAATCCCAAACTCGATTCTCAGCGCAATACATTATCCCTACGATCATACGAACGTTGCTGAAACTTGGTTGAAGAATGCGGGTCATCGACGAATCGATAAGCTTAAAAATTCAAAGGCGCGAGAACTAGAGATCCTTGTATAATTCTGTCATATAAACGGGCCTGAGAACTTCGAATCTTGATATCGCTATTAAAATCTGATGGATTTAAAAATATTCACTGAAACAGAAAGAAGTCCGACGATACATCAAAGAGTACGATATTAGAATTAAGCTTCAGAGTTTTGTGACACCTTGTACATGAGAACCACCCACATTGATCTAAATCGCGCACGGATATTCTAAGTCAACTTCCACAATGAAGATTCTATATACATAC
This sequence comes from Eciton burchellii, assembly GCA_020341155.1. Lineage (NCBI taxonomy): Eukaryota > Metazoa > Arthropoda > Insecta > Hymenoptera > Formicidae > Eciton > Eciton burchellii. Next base: position 3,019,614 of record JAHMML010000010.1, on the reverse strand, counting down.
ATATATATATATATGTATGTATATATATATATATATATATATATATATATATATATATGTATTGTGCGCACACACACACACACACACACACACACACACACACACACACACACACACACACACACAATTATCATCTAATATATTTATGTAAAGTTATGTATCAGGCGAACCCCCCCCCCCCACACACACACACATATACACATCACGAGGGGAGACAGAACAGAGACAGAGACAGAGACAGAGACAGAGACAGAGAGAGAGAGAGAGAGAGAGAGAGAGAGAGAGAGAGAGAGAGAGAGAGAGAGAGAGAGAGAGAGAGAGAGASAGAGAGAGAGAGAGCCGAAAATATTATTATTTGGTATTTTTTAATATAAAAACAAAAACAAGGCACATATCATATATAAATTTATATATACCTATGCATATACGAATATCAAATTAAAATCATTTTTTTCCTAAAAATGAGGCCTACGTGATCTAACAATGGAAATCCTATTCACACTCACACAAAGAACTCGCATCCTGCGTACCAGGCATAGCTAACATATCGGATTCACAGCGTTGTCAGCATTATTCTCCCGCCGTTCTCATTTTCAAGCAGGTGATCGAAACCCACTTCGGTGACCGCGATACCGTTCATGGTCATTCGATTGTCATATCGACAAATTTGAAAGCCTATTTATTCGTCGATTCTCGCAGACGGGAGGGTACCATCGCTCCGGTCGATAGAAGACCAACCGCCTGCGGTGGCGAGATCCGCTTTACGTTGAACAGATGAATCTACTCCACGAATTGCGGGAAAGTCCCCGGTCTCGATCATCGAATTTCATATTTCGAATTTCAAACGATCTATATCTCGATCGAATCAAACGATCGATGAATAGTTTGAAAGACAATGCGGCGCGAAATTCGTTCGTATAGGGGCGAAAGGATCGCTTACTTGGATATCGAGATAGCGTTTCGGGGTGAAACGAAAGAGCGCCATCCTGTCCTATGTTCGTTAATCCTGCGCGAGAATCTCTCGTCTATCGAACTGACCGACTCAACACGACCTTCTGACTGATCGACCGACCACGCGATGATGCGGCGCCCCAACTCGACTAACTCGCAACTCTAGTTGCGCTTTCACTACTGTGTGATAATATGCGCATGCGCCTACTATGCGCGCCTCGTGGCATCACGATTCTGCGCACGCCCCACTCAGAGCCAGTAGCGTGTCGCTACATTAAATTTTTTATATCTACTTGGAAGTGACAATATAGCTAAATAATTAATAAAGATATAAAGATATATAAGATATATTGTAATTGTTATTTCCATCTTGTCTTATACAAAATTAGTTTGAAAAATTTTTATTATGATTCGACATTTTGTCATGTTTCTGAAATATAAATCGAATAGCAAGTTTATTATATGCTCTCGAGTTTCATTTTAAGAAATTTTATATATTTTATGTATCTTCGCCATTGATAATCTGTAAATATAATGTCAATATAATACACAATATGTCTTTTTATTTATATCCTAATATGATTTAATTTTATGATATTGTTAATATTTTACGTAAATTTTTCAGGGTAAATAAATGAAAACCATATGTGATCCCGTTTTTAATTACATCCGTCATTGTCTGCCAAATTGATGACAAATTTTTCTACTTCAGCATTATCCTTCATTCGCAAAAAATCGTCTTTTATCTTAACTGGATGTTGAGTTTGTAAATGTGCGCCATTTCCTCGAAACATTCTCAACTCATTGGTACAAAAATTCCGGGAATAATTGGAACTTGCATATCTATCTTTCAACAATCGATCATAAATTCTATTATAGCCTGAGATTGAGAAAACATATTGGAGTTATAATAAAATCCGCGCCCGCATCTACCTAAAAAGTTATAATTAAACGTCATATTTTGTTACTCAAAAGTATGTGATAAAACGAGTTGACAGATAATGCGAAACAGCTTGTATAACAGCTTGTACATTATATAAGAATCGATTATTATTTTTGTTTTTAGATAATATAAATCGAGTTCTTTCGTAGATGATTCAGGATACATTTGCGGATAACCCGCTACGCAAATGTAGAATCTATCGCCGAATTGTTTCCTAATAAAAGCGACCAAATCTGTTGCATGCTTGAAGTCACCATCCTCTGATATAGAATCTACAATTTGATCAAAAACGTATATTTTTCGTGTATTTAAATATTTACAATACTTAAGAAACTGATACAATCAAACTTGGGAGATACGTTTTATCTCTTAAATTACGAATTCTTTTAATCGATAATCGTGAGACATATCATTATTTAATGCGTATTTACAATACGTGTTTATATAAAGCATTTTCTTCCCCTTGCTCTTCTCGGACATTTTGGCACTTAGTATCAAAGTGAAAAATATGTTTTAATGTCTAGAACATATCTTAAAGTTAAAACATTCATTGGCAAATCCAGGATCTAAACTTGTTGATTATCAGAATTATAAAAAGGTTTAACAGAAAATAGATTATCTTCTCGTAGCGCAAATATATTAATCTTCCCAATAGCAAGAGTTTTCCTTAGAATCATTATGAATCACTTCGTTTGAAATTATTTGTTGCTAATGTAATAACATGTTAGGCGGGAAATACCTCGCCAGATTTAAAGATAAATAATCGTTATTGTTAGCAACTGCTTCCTTATGCCATGTTAATGGCATAAAATAAAGGTGAATATTTATCCATTTCTTCGAGAAGTTTGATATATATGAAAAATACCAATAAAATATAATTTTATTTCCAATCGTTCTAGTTATCATATCGATATTATTAATCTCAAATTTCTCTATTACATGAATCTCTGTTAAAATTTATTAGGTTTCCTCGTGGAGATAACTTTAAAGCTACAAAATATCTATCAATTTTATCTTGTAACATATGTCGCAGGTCCATAATCTCGCATCATGATTTGCAATATAAAAATTGTTTGAAAATTGTGGAAGAATCATTCTCGCTATTGTTCTTATGTAATGTAATATTACTCTTTTGAGACATCTTATCCTTCTCAAAAATCAAATTTCTTATTATGGATTAACATTTAATTATGGATGGAAACATTAATATCTCCATCTTATTGGAATCATATTAATGAATCATTATATTATGTAATATATGACATGGAGATATTTTGTACAGTACATACATGCACAATACAAAAATATAGATCATTGATTGTGATATTATATTATGTCAACAAAGAAAGAAAATGTAATTTGTTCATTGATGTTCATAAGATTATTCAATTCGTTCATAAGATGTTCAATTGATTATTATATATAAATTTATTAACAGTAAATATAAAATAACATAAATTTCAAAATATCTGACAAGTTTGATCTTGCTTTTATGTTGTATAATATTTTTACATTGTATTGTTTCTATTGTAGCTTCTCATTTTGAAAATGCTATATAAGTTCCATTCTGAAATATTCATTAATAACAGTATAAAAATTTAATTTTAGAAAACTTTGTGAAAATATTAATACATTATCTCAAATTTTATTTTTACCAATTGCTAGATTATATATATATATAAAGAATAAAAACAAAGTTCCAATTTTTTCATTAATTAATTTAATCATTTAGTTTTCCTCAAATATAATTTTCTGCTGACTTCTGTTATGGGTATGTCGAATACAGGTGGTATCCCATCTGGGATAGTCTCGGTCTTTTGCAGAGCATATTTATCCGTAATAGTTTTAATATCATCAATATCTGGAGTTATCAACATATTGACAGCTGGATAAATAAAAAATGCAAATGTAGCCAGTGCAGTTAACGCCCATATAGGAATCGCAACTGCCCAATATTTCGAGGGCCAATACGTTAGACCTAGATAATCGTGTAACACTTTATCTGGCACAATTGCCCATATTACATATAATAAGAAAAGAATATTTGACCCTATATACATGGCATATCCATAAACGGCACGAGGACCATAAGGTGCAGGAGTATGCTCCATAATGCTTATTATGTATTTATAACATTATCAAAATATAATCAATTGAAAAATATATTATTAATTTTAATAGTGATTATATATTGGTTCAGGTGGACCAAATTGAAGAATGGTTTCCATAACTAATTGTAAACTATTAAAGAACGATGTAAGTCCTACACGTACTTTTCGTATTTCGTTACCGCTAAATGATCTGCAAATAAAATAGAAGTATCAGTATTAAGAACATATAAAACATTATAGTCATTATATACTTACACTTCTAATAGATTATTATTTAATGTAAGTTTTTTGATGACTTCACCTCTCGATGGCTCCTCATCAACTTGTAATACTTGGTATGCAATATCTGCTTCTCTAGAGCTTGGAAAAGGTATGGACAAATCTCTGTGTATAGGTTAAGATTCATCGTTGAAGACAAATGATTATTAATATACACAAGTTTTATCATTAAAATTCTTTATAAAAAAAAGATACATCTTGAGGTTGTTCATGACAGCATTCTGCGAGGTCATTCTATGATTATATCAATACCAAATTAAAATTTTTACTGCTTCTATTATCTTCTAACTGTATCTATAATTATACAATAAAAAAGCACTAAAATTATCACCATTATAATTATAAATATGAACATCATAAATTTATAAATATAAATATGAATTATTAATTATAAATATAAACAAAACTCAATTTATATATTTTTATAGGTATACAAGATTTCCTTATTATAAAGTTTATTTGTAAAATATAAGGGAAAAACTCAATTTATCAATAATCTAAAATTATGACTAACCTAAAAATAATTTAATGAAATTTTGTACGATATAATTACTACATTTGTGTTTATCTAAATAATAAAGAAACTATATAATAACTGCATAATGATTAAAAATTAAAAATAATAAAATTAAAAGTGATGAAATTACAAATGATAGCGATTACTCCCATATATCGATAACTTATAATATCGATATCAACAAACGAACTCGCATATTTGGAATTGCCCTCAATAGGAGAGTTACTGAACTAATATGAGTCGTAATCATTTTTGTATACGACCAGCCGTTCGTTCGTTCAGTGTTAGTTTAGATAGCAAATGAAGTACCTGTATTTATATTTTATTGTCCAGTTTAAGAGTTGTGCTAAGTAATTAATATTTAAAATGTATCTTATTTGATAATACCTATATAAATTCCTTACATTTACTTTTTCTAGATTAGTTTATGCTTTGTGATTCATTTATAATATGTGATATATATAAATATATACGTATATGTTTATTATATATATACATGTGGTGATGCAGTATTATGTTAACGTGTGAAATATTAATAATTCAATGATACGTTATACAAATTGATTAAAAATCACAGAAAGAGAGTTATATATTTATTACTTATGAATTAATTTAATCAAGATTTTATAATTTAATTATTAATTAATATTCTTTTGATATTGGATATATATTTCATATAAGATAGTGTAGATATGTTTCTCAAGAAAACATATTTTGGTTTTTTAATATATATTTACATATATGTATATATTCTATATATATCCTAATATATATATATATATATATATATATATATATATATACTCATTGTGATTAAAATATAAGAAAGTAGAAGAAAAAGTTATACAACAGAATATAATATAATATGTTTTGCTGTTTTAGGATCAGAAATTTAATATACAAGTTGTCATATATATTATATCCTTAAGAAAAAATTATATAGAAAGAAAAATATTAAATATGAATCGGCCAGAAAGAAAAAATTTGCCATATGGCATTAGATGTTTAAAATATATATTCCATGGATGTTGTGAAGATCGTCGTGTTAATTTTGTAATGTGGCAAACTGGAATACTAGCACTCACATATCTAGCATATACTTCTTACCATATGACACGAAAACCAATATCTGTAGTAAAACATACTCTGAGCCTTAATTGTAGTGGCTTGCCAATACCTCCAAATATTACAGTGAATGATACTAATCGAGACACTTGGTGTGATTGGGCTCCATTCAGTAAGAACAAATATAATATACAGAATTATTATTATATAGAAATATAAAAAAATAAAATATTTTTAAAAATGAATATATCATAATTTAAAAATTCAGAATTGTTACTTATTGCTTCTTATATGTACATATAGAATGTGTAAATAATTTGCTCGTTATTTTTATAGATACAGAAGATGCACCAGCATTACTTGGCATGTTGGATTCTGCATTTTTATTCTCATATGCTATAGCTATGTTTATCAGGTAACATTATAATGAATTTCTTCCTTAATATTTATATTATATATTATATATTATATATTAATTCTGAAATATATATATATATATTTGCACAGCGGATTTATAGCAGAGAGGCTAAATTTACGATATTTTCTTTCTCTTGGTATGTTATTATCGGGCGTATCATGTTATTTGTTTGGAATTGCCAGGCCATATAACATCCATAGTTTATGGTACTTCATTCTTATACAGGTAAATATTGATCTAATATGAAATTTATCACAATATATCTGTTACATATTTTAAAGTTTCTTTTTTTACATAGGTACTAGGTGGCATCTTCCAAACTTCTGGCTGGCCAGGTGTTGTCACAATCGTTGGAAATTGGTTCGGCAAAAGTAAACGTGGCCTAATCTTCGGCATTTGGAATTCCCATACATCTCTGGGAAATATATTGGGTACTTTAGTCGCAGCTGTATATATTGAAACTGATTGGGGTTTAAGTTTTATGTTACCTGGTGTGATAATGGGAGTACTAGGATTCATCAATTTCTTCCTCCTTGTACCAAATCCTATGGACGCAGGATATAGTTTACCTACCGCTGACGGATATCAGAAGATTAGTGGAGCGAATAGCTCGGACGAAGAATCGGCTGATGTAGGTTATCATTCTCAGAGTACTGTTGAAAATGTAAGTTGCTTGTAACAATTGATATTCTCAAATTTTCTACTCATATTTATTTTTATAAATATGAATATATATCCTAGACGTATATATCGTGTCGTGTTTTTTAAGATGTTTTGCTTTTTAATAAAAAGTAGAAAATAATTATAGAAAAATAGAAACTGCAACTATCTAGATAATTAACATATATGAGAATATATATATAAGAATACGTTCATAATTCAATTGAAAGCTTGTTTTTTTATTTGAATGCATCCAAAATGCATCCAAATCATAAACTATTCGTCTTTTAATCTTTTTCTAAACTAACATAATTACTAAATAAATTGCGTCTACATGTAATTGCGAATTATAATTTGCACTTCTAATAAATAACTGTTTCTTATAGTATTCCATCCGTAGCTGTGTCTACCGTCAACAATTTGTTTGCAATGTAAGTGCATTTTGCTATATAACTAACACTATAATGCAACTTGAATATCTTATAGAAACTAATAGAAACAAAACGTTATTTCTATATAACAATGTTAAATTGCAATGACAATTATCCATATATTACATCACATATATTTAATTCGATTTGTAAGCTGTAGAAAAGTGTGTATTGAGCAGCAATATATTATTATAAGATATTCATCATATTTTTTTCATAATGTATAAATTATTACAATATAAATAATAAATATAAATTCTTATGTTTAAAAGGATTTGGAAAGTGGACTAAGTGAAACTACCCCGATACTTTCAGGACAACGTGTTTCCCACGTATATGAAAATAACGCGATCGGGTTCATAGGCGCTCTGAAGATACCAGGTGTCATAGAATATGCTATGTCTTTGTTCTTTGCAAAACTCGTCAGTTATACATTCCTCTACTGGTTACCATTGTATATTGCATCTTCAAGTTAGTATCTCCTAGATCAAATCTATTATTTTTTTACTATTAATGATATAATTTACTATTCATTGAATTTTCTAGCTGCATATACTTCAACCGTGAGCGCAGATCTCTCGACTTTATTCGATGCTGGCGGCATATTAGGCGCTATATTGGCCGGAGTTCTCTCCGATTACACTGGCATGAGTGCAACGACGTGCGCCGGGATGTTTATTCTCGCAATTCCTTCGGTAAATATAATCTATGAAGAAATGTAATTTGTTATTAAATTTCTTATCAAAAAAAAATTTTGACTTTATAATTACAGAATAAATTAATGATTTGAAAAATTTTTTTAATGTCAATTAATTAATGTCATTTATTTATTTCAGTTATTTCTATACGATTACGTTGGAAACGTCAATTTAGGTGTCAGTATAGTATTATTATTATTAGTGGGAATGTTAGTGAATGGTCCTTATGCATTGATAACAACTGCTGTATCAGCTGAATTGGGAACACATTCAAGCTTAGGCGACAATTCAAAAGCCTTAGCTACAGTAACTGCCATTATCGATGGTACTGGCAGCATCGGAGCTGCGGTTGGCCCACTATTAGCAGGTCTAGTTTCCGAATGGAGTGGATGGCACAATGTATTTTATATGCTTATGTATGCCAATTTGATGGCTTTATTGGTGAGTTTATCATTTTCATAGTTTGTTACAGAAATATTTTTATAAATAATGTGTTTAATTATTTATTCTTTTATTCTTTATTTTAGTTTCTATCCAGGCTTGTTGATAGAGAGATAAAGACATATAGACGAAGACGAGGAGTTATACAGATCTAAACTCCGAAATAAAGTTTACTAATTGACGCATAGGTACACATATGTATATATGTGTGCATTTTGCATAAGTATTTGAGTTCGCGTACTTATAATCTTATTTGTATTTTTTTAAAAATGTACAAGGATATTGCGCAGAACTTAATCAGTCCAAAATTATATATATAGAATATATTATATTTAAATTTATTAAAATAAATATATTTTTTACAATATATTATGCAGTTGTTATTTGCACATATAAATAATTTCAAAGAGATCAATTTAAATATTCTTTCTAAAATCAATATTTATATATATATATATATATATATATATATATATATATATCCATTTATATGTATAACTTTTAGACTAAATATTAAATATAAAATGTACCGTACATAAGTTATTATAATTATATCATAAATTATACAATTTGTTTTTTATAACAAATTATTAAGAGAAAGAATATATGTGTGTACACGTAGTATCCATGTTGCAATCTGCCCATTGTTACCAAGTCTTTACCAGTTTATTAATTATCAGTTTATTAATAGGCTGAATAACAATATATTTTACAAGTTTATATATGCTGACTTGTTGACTTCATTAATAAATTTATTAATGAATAGTTTATAGTTTGCTTTATAGTTTGCTCGTTTGCTTCGGAAATCTTTTTATGAGTAATATGTAGAAAGATTATTTATTTTACTTTTTTAGTTTCTCTCCAAGTATGTGAAATATCAATATTAAAATTATCATGGAATACCAGTAGGAATTATATAGCTAATAGTATCAGCAAATTCACCCCATGCAGCTCTTTGAGTTTGAAAAATAATTATCCAAGTTAATAAGGCTACTGTCCAAATGATTGATCCTATAGCGGAGAATATTACATCTAAAAGCAATGAAAATATAAAGTATAATTAAAAGAGAATATATAGATTGCATATATATGTATATACATATATATATAAAAGATTTGTTTCAGAATTAATGGAACTACTACCAACATTTCTTAATTTGTTTTTGTTCTTCGTAAGGTGGCATGGCAAAAGCTTCTTTAAAAAACCAAACTGCATTTATAGTCCATAAGAATGGTAGTAGTGCGAAACCTGCTATAATAAATTATATAATAAATTATATAATAAATTATATAATATTCTTTTGTGTATAATATGTTGGTTTTATGTTGCATACGTTTCCTAGATTTAGTAAAAGAAAATAAAGAAAAATATAAAGATGAGTTGAAAAATATAGTCAGACACTGTAATAATGAATTACCAATTTTATATATAAGTAAACGTTATTTTAAATAACTCCTATTAGCTAACTGTCTTACCATGAAAATACCATTTGCAAAGATATAATTTTTTCTCATTTGATATTTTAGAGAGATCCATTGTGGCGATATAACCTTGTGGATCTAACCTTCTATACTTTTATCATTCACGTTGTTAAATACTGCTTATCTCACTTTTGTGTCAGATGTTATTAACACAAACGTGGCCATGAATAATCAATCGTAATGATTCGTAAACATTGCTTACAAATGGCACATTTACGAATGAAATAAGAAAAAAACGTGAGTAACAATCTCACATTAGAGTGTCTTTCAAGATGGCGCAACGGCCGTATTACAGCACATTGACGTTAGAGGGTATCATGTTGTGCGGGTCACGTGGTCATTAGACGCTCGACTCCCCGTTGAATCCTGTGTCGCTAAAGCCAGCCATTTTGGTGTGTAACATGGCGTCGCCGCCGGAGATTAATATGGCGTCCTCGGACATAATAACCGAAGTGGAGATTCAACCGGATATCCAGGAGGTTGAGATAGAGACAATACCAGTAGAGATACCGTGCGAAACTGTGGAGACAACGATCGAGGGTGAGGATGGGCAGCCGATGATAGCGTTGCAGCCATTACCGGAGCCAGGCCGCGAAGAAATCATACTGCAAACGCAAGAGGAGATCGTCGGTGCAGATCCGCTGAGCGTATACGATCAAATCCCAGTGCCAGAGAACGACATTTATGTCGAATCTAGTCCCGGGCCATCGCGTAAGGCCGCTAAAAAGGCGCGCAAAAGCGGTGGCACGCGATTCCGTGCGTCCGACCACGCAATTTTCGGCGAGATGGCTACTGAAACCAAGGCTAGGAAGTGGGAACAGAAGCAGGTGCAGATCAAGACGCTCGAGGGCGAATTCTCGGTAACGATGTGGGCGTCTGGCACGGACGATGGTGAGTTTATGATTGTGCGCGTATTCGGCATTTTTACGTTTCGCTAATCCTCACAAAGTCATCTATCTCTCTTCTCATACGTTCTTCGCCGTCATATCCACGAGTTCGTGTGGATACGCACTTCCGGTGTGATGCTCAGATCAATGTTGCGTCGCAGCTTATGTGCGATCGCCAAGGAACACGGAAAATCTGCAATCGCGAATCGTCGTCCGCGTGTTACCCGGCTTGACAGACCGCATTGTTTGTTTTGATCGTGAGAACGCCATTACGCTTGCCACGGGGGCAGCCATATTTTGAAAATGGCCTCTTTAACGCGGTGAATTGCCCGCCTGCTCGTACACCGAGCAATGGCGGTCTATGATGAATCAGCGGCCGATGCCGTTGGCTAGCGTTGCATTCCCTTTCTTATCGATGTTCCTTTAATGTCAATGATGCATTGCGATTCGAATATTTATATTTGAAGAAGAATCGCGTTTCATGAAGAAAGAAAATATCATGAACGTTGCTAGACGGGATCCATGGACACAAAAGAAGTCCAAGCGAGGAACTTCTACTTCTGACGTCATGAGGGATCTATGCTGCCTCGCGAGCGTATGTACCGGGTGTACCAAATTAAGACGCGTTAATAATGCGAATTAAATTATATTCATATCTAACGGATTTATTTGTTTTCCGCTTATTATAAAGTTAAATCCATATATTTTAAAATTAAAGCGCTAGAGAATAAAAACATGAAATTTTGAGATATATTTCATATTATTTCTATAGGTCATTTCATTAGGTTTTAAAATCTTTCATGTTAAAAAAACACAATCACATGTATTTTGTTTTATGCATTGCTTACGTTATCTTTATATAACGTAAAGTATTAATTATCACATTATTATATTATATGCTGATAATATATATTACTGAGAATATAAGTAGGATAAAAACATATAAATCTCATTCAAAGATTGAAAGATTGTTATAACTCTTGTTCGAGACTGTTCTCTGTTTGTTGGTTGTTAAAGGTAGTGTCCTATTAGCGCCTGACCCGGATGTGGATGTTCCAGATGAGGGCTCGAATCCGGAGCCAGATCCAGACTACACGGAATACATGACGGGGAAAACAAACACCAAATTCAACTCGAATAGTTCAGTATCAGATGGCATGCCCGGCTTAGATCTTTCGGATCCAAAACAGTTGGCAGAATTCGCGCGACCCGGTCATAAACTGAAAGTACGCAAACCACCGGTGATGGATGGCGTAGAACGTACGATCGCATGCCCGCATAAGGGATGTACCAAGATGTTCCGAGATAATAGCGCGATGCGCAAGCATCTGCACACCCATGGGCCACGAGTACATGTGTGTGCGGAGTGCGGCAAAGCTTTTGTTGAAAGTTCTAAGCTCAAACGGCATCAATTAGTACACACTGGTGAGAAACCATTTCAGTGTACATTCGAAGGTTGTGGCAAAAGGTTTAGTCTTGATTTCAATCTACGTACTCACGTGAGGATTCATACTGGTGATCGGCCTTATGTATGTCCATTTGATGGATGCAGTAAGAAGTTCGCGCAATCTACAAATCTTAAATCGCATATTCTGACGCATGCAAAGGCAAAGTAAGTATCTCGATTTTTCTTAAATTAAATCAAAGAAAATAAAGATTGTAATTGGCTATTAGACCATCTCATTTTTTATTGAATTGAATCATGTTGTATGAGTCATGTATAATGAGATCTCACGGCAGAGTCTAGATCTCAAGAAGAAACATAAAATAATTATTTCGAGCATATGTTTTGGTTATATTGATTTGTGAGCTAAAAGTAATAATTATTTCAAGCATATGCTTTGGTTATATTGATTTGTGAGCTAAAAGTAAATAAATATGAATTGATTGAGATAAAATTGAGTAATATTAAGATCAATTTTCTGTGATTTTGTCGATTAAGATCTTATTTTCTATAATTCATATATATAATTTCAGATCACGAAATGCCATTGGAAGACAAGTACAACAAATCCAACTTCAACAGCCTCAGTTTGTCCAAGTTGAAGTTGCAGATGTGGACAATCAACAGTTCATTGTCTACGCTGATTAGCCCCCCTAAATATCGATCTCATAATCTGGCTGAATCTTATTATTGAAGTATCGTAATCATTAATTATTAATCTAAACAATGTAAATATTTTCACGGCGCGTATATGTCAACAAAATGACACATGCGGTTATTAGTTATTTTAAGAGACTTAATTAACCGAAAAGTTATAATTGAATGATACCTCTGTGCTTAGATACGAATTATTTGATAAATAACTGGAGCACTATATTATGACAAAGCAAGAGGGCAAATAAAATTAAGTTATATCACCTAAAGAAAGAAAGAAGAAAATATAGTGTACCTTCTAAATAACGCAATTAGAATATGTCGAGCACTGCTCAACTCAAGGAATGAGTCAAATCGAGTGTGCATAACACATGGCATGCATACATTTACACATACACACTCGACTGTACATATACATAAGTACAATTAAAATAATGTATACAGTATATTTTGGAGAAATTCAAATGAGAATAAACCACGAAGATGCATCTTTTTCCGTCGGACTTATATTGTACCATCTTATAGTAATACTTACGACTTTTACACTTGTATAATGCTAAAACTTGTTATTAATAGTTATTAAAAATGAAAAGAAAAAAATTACGCGTGTGTAATATGTATTCTAATGTAGTCCATACAACGCGCAATTTTTATCGATATTTGATTTACTTCAAAAGTGTCGAAAAAGTATTATAAATATGGGACTGATGGAGGAATGTTTAAACAAACAAAGCATAAAAAATTATATGAAAGAAATCGAGTTAGCAATATCACATATTTGATATTGTTGCAAAGATATTGTGATGTATACACCTTGATGTATACATCAATTTAATGATAACTTTGACGATACTTCACATTATGCATGAAAAGCAATAGCTGTGAATAAATTTAATATCAATTAGCGTAGCGATTGTTGCGTGTATCATTACATCATTGATCATAATTGTTCGTATAATATTCTGCATATCATAATTTTATGGGCATCATGCGCATATATTTGATTGAACATTAACTCCTATTTTATCGATTAGGTGATTTTTGGATTTATTTAAATCTTGTAAAGTATAATATATATACTTTCGTGAAAAAATACTTAAAAAAAATAATATAAAAATATATACTTTACAGATACACAAGTAATTCATAAATTGTACATTAATATATTAATATTTTATTATATTACACAATGATTTTTTATAAACATGAAAATTTATTTTTCAGGTTTTATATGAAAATTTCAAATTTTTTTTTAGTCAATAAATTTTAATTTTTATTTAGTTTTGCTTATTTTAGTATATATCTGTTCATTTATTTCTGGAAAGAAATGTTGTTATCTACTTTTATGAAGAAAATCTTGTAACAATATGCGCGATAACGATGTTCTCCATTGAGGATCATTGAAATATAACTCGAAATGTGCACTAGTGCATATTATAGATTTTTACATTTATAAATATATAACTCCGTGCGTAATTTTCCATAATATATTTAAGTTCGATAGTTTATATGAAAAAATACAGCAGAATGAAATATATGTATGTTTCTATACTTATACATTTTATATTTGTTCTGTTATCATAATATGAGTTAAATAACTATCTTTCAATTATTGCAGGATTTAAATTATTGAAAGAAAAAATTCAATATATAATATTTAGATTTTATAAATTTTATTTTAGTGATACGATTTTCAGTGATATGAAAATCCTTTCTTCCAAGAGTGTTATATACATTTATATTTTATTATAATTTATATTAGAATTGAATATTATACACAATCCTGCAATCTTCAAAATGTTACTGGAAAGTAGCATAAGACAAATATTTTGTTATAAACCAAGACAAATTTCAGTATTAGTATCAGTCTCTATTCAATTAGGACGTCGGAATGTTCTCATTCATATTGAATAGAATTTTTTACAATTAATATCTTCCAGATCGTCCATCTCTGCCTTTGTCGTCTCTCTTCCGACGATCTTTAGATCTTGATCGCCTGTCGCGTGATCGAGATCTACGTTTGCGATCTCGGCCACGTGATCGTGAACGTGACATGGATCTTCCTCTGCCACCTTTCTTGCGGCTATATAAATAGCGACGGAGTTCACGTGAAATAGGTTTTAAATGCATGAAATTACAAAATCCAGATCGTGTACATTCTCTGACAAAAAAAGATTACTATTAATATTAAGATATCTGATTTTTATATAAACGAGTGATAATCGTACCCCATTTCGTATTGACGACAGCAAGCTTCTCTAAAGTCTGTTACTGGCGAAAGCTCGGCATAAACAGGTCTGCCACCAAACCAACGATTATTCAAATCATTTACAGCTCTTTCAGCATCCTCTTCTCTGCGAAATTTTATATATACATTGCCCACTAAATGGTCACCGAGATTATCACATACATTCATTTCTTCAATTTCTCCATATTTATCTTCGCATTCAACAAAGACATCTTCGAAGAAATTATCATAATGCTCTTGCATTTCTTCATCTGATACATTTGCAACCACTAAAATAACAGATACATACAATAATTTTTTATTTAATTTAATAAAAATTAAAAGAAAACTTAATGATATCAAAACACGCACACATGCAACTAATAATTATGTATTGAATTATAATAATAGCATTATGCATAATTAACTTACAATGAGATCCATCTGCACTCTTTGCGGAATTTTGAGGATTTACATATAAATTTTGCAATAAACATGTCTGCAAATCAGAATTAATTTATATTTATATAATTTATATTATTAAAAAAATGCTGTATTAAGAGAATATTTTTAGAAATATTAATTAGAATTAAATAGAAATTAAATATTTTTGATCTCCTGTTTTTGTTATAAAAGCAAAATTAAAAACTTGACTTTAAACTGTCATAGTTACATGTAGATAACTAATTCCAAAATACAAAAAATTATGCATAATGACATGTTTTTATAGTAAATAAATTTTGATTTTTAGTTTTCTATTTTTCAAATCTACAAGTTACCCATTATATAATTTTTTAATTTTCATATTAAACATTTTGAATTATATTAATTCTTTTACTTTGAAACTGTATAAAATTATCATAGACTTTGCACAATCATCAACTTGTTAATTTTATCATATGATAATGTCAAGATTAAAATTAAATTAGAATTTTAATATAATATTAATATTTTTATATTTATTTATATTTATATTTAATACTTATATTTATTATTTAATTTATATTTTAATATTAAAATACATTAATGATTTAATACCTGGCTGAAAGTGGGTTTATTGTGAATACGTGAACAGCGATCACCATGACGGCATGCACCAATTTTAAAATAAAATGAACAATTCACTCTAATGAGAGAACAAAAATAGGTTAGAATTATATTACTTTCCTTACAACTTGAATTATTATATATATACATATATATAATTTACTTACTTGTCTTTTTCAGTTCCAAAAATTGATGCTAAATATTCTGCCATAATATTTTTATTCTTATATTTAACTTAGAAATATTAAATATTAAATATTAATCTTAACATTCAAAAGGCAAGCATTTATAAACTGTGTGTGCATGCATCATACATCAATGATTAATAAAAATGATAGATACATAGACCTAATCCTGAATAGATTATGTTCTTTGACATAATCTAGGGAATTCCTTACAGTGGAAATTCGTTCTTTGCAGTTCTTTTGGAATTAGATTTCAATAGTATAGATTATGTTCCTAAACATAATCTAGAGAATTCCTTACGGTGGAAATTCGTTCTTTGCAGTTTTTTTGGAATTAGATTTCAATAGTATTCATGAAAGATCGATTCTCTATTTAGCAATATTCAATTAATATTAATTAGTATTAAAGTTTAATAAACTATGAATTATAAATACGAAATTTTATTATAAAATTTCTTGTTATGCTGCTTCTTATTCCTCAGTATCCTTGGAATATGATAATACAAATAAATTAATGATACTTTAAATAATACAATTTTATCCAAATAGATATTTATAAATAATTTCATAAATTAAATAAACATTAGGAATATTGCAAAAAACATAGAAATACATTTCTGCAGTTTTATTAAAAATGAGATTTTTTATACATAAATTACAAACTCGATCTTCATTACAATATAAAATAATATACGCAGGAAAACGTTTCTTTTATTCTTTCTTTTTCCTTAATGCAAAAAATTATTTGTTATTTGTTATTACAAGTTTTTTCCTCGTTCTGATTACTCTCGTAATCTCTAGTTCCAATATCGCAAAAAAAATTTTGATTCTAAGAGCTCTATTTTAGGAATCACTTTATTTATCATAAATGTTATATAAATATGCGCAATAAAGTATTTGTAAAACAAAATTAAAAGTTATATTAAGATTTAAATTACTTTCACATTATTTTAAATTATTTGTATTTTCGGATCTGTTGAGTCTTTTCTTCTCTTATATCTATACATTAGAATCGTGATACAGATACAAATATCTGGATTCGCTTTCCAATGATCATACAATGGAAATAGTATTTTGTGATACATATTTTGTATAATACAATGATTATCGATCCATCTAATGAGTATTATGTCAACAATAATATAATATGATAATGCTTACTATTATGTATTATATGATTCCAATGTTTTAAAATATTTCATCAATTGTACGTATATATAATAAAAATAAATGAAAATAAATAAAAGCATATAAATATATAAGAATATATACATTTTTGGAAACAATAAATTTTGAATATATTTATGTATTAAATGGCAAATATGTTGTGTTGTACTTTCTCCATATTACATATTTAGAAATTTCATATTACAATTTTTCAAAATATATAGTGTACAATATCAATAAATAAAATATATAAGCATTCTAAAATTTAGACAAAATAATATTTACATATAATACAACGAAATAATATTAAGAAAAAAAAGACTCTTCTCTCTTACCAGAACATAAGTCTACATGATATAATCGCATTTTCATAAATATTAACTTTCAATATCATGGAACTTGAATTTTCCTTTTCATTCTTGTTACAAACTTGTACGGCTATATTACGCTTTAGAGTAAGATCCGGTTTTTTACGGGAAGATATTTCGATTTACTTTGAATAAGAGAGTAAGCTAAGTATTTTTCGTAAATAATTTGTTGCGTCTGATACATTATTAAATAAAGAGAAAAAAACTGGAATACAGAAACTTTCACAACAAATAAAATTTGTTCGATATATCAAAAATGCTACGCGGCAAAAAAAGAATGTATTTTCATATATCATAAGCAGCTAGAGGTATGACTTGTGACTAGTAAACGCGCTAAAGTCGATTGCTTTGATTGCTTTTTTTCTTCTTTCATTCACATTTGAGTGATAGATAAATTTTTCAAGCCACATTGTATACACTACCGTAAATGATAATGAATAATTTCTCGTTGAACACATTGATATACAACGCAAGTTAACAAAAAATGAATATAAGAATATACATAGGTATGTATATTCAACAATTGTTTAATGTTTATTGTTATAATCAGGCGAGTTAATGTTTGCTCGCATTATTTGATAATCGCGTTTCATGGTGATGCGATTACATCTATTATATTTCATATTATATTTATTTGCTTATCATGTTTCAGTATACTAAGAATCACTTCTAAGAAACGGTAGTAGCCAAATTATGTGAATTATTTTTCAATTGCTCCCTAATATCTTCTCATGCAATTACATAATAAATAATAAAACTGACATCGATAATTAAAAATTAGTAATATGGTAATTAGAAATATTATCAAAGTATACAAGACAATTTTTTATGCAGAATCGATAAAAAATAAACACACAGTATTTTCTTCCTTAGAAAAAAGGAAAGATTTTATCTTTAGAATATACATTTAAATAATGTCTTATTTTTCGTATCGAGTTAGTAGCGAAAAATTATTTTGAATATTTAGAGTTATACACTTATGTATTTTGAAATGTAATAAATATTGTCATTATTCATTTATTACTTCTGTCGTATATGTCCGTATAAAAAATTCAATATACGATATAGATTTTGTAATTTGATGCATTTGAAGCTTCTTTTGTACAATTGCTATTTTTATAGCACGAAGAGCTGTTAATAATAGAAATATACAAATATATCAATTTATATATATTTCATCATTCGCATCGTTCATTTTAATAGCCAATTTTAATTCATATATTCTTATCTCCGTATTTGAGAGTTCATGGAATATTTTTTTTTATCAAACTTGGCAAATGTAGAAGTTTTAACAATAATTTCCTTTTGCATCATTAATTCATTCTACGTCTTATTTTTATACCTTTTTTCTTTCCTCAATGATCTTTTCATATTCTATATATCTCTCAATACTTTCTTTTTTTCTATATTCCTTATTTAAAATTTTTTTTGCTTATACAGTTTTGTGAACGTTAACACACATACACACACACACACACACACACACACACACACACACACACACACACACAAAATGTGTGTATAATTTATGTGCACGAAAAATTCTTGTATTGTGATACATTTATATTACTTTTAATTGATATATAATTAACTAATACTAACTATAATGATATCACATTAATTTCATATTGTTTCCTAAAAGTGATTCTTTCATCTGCTTTTGCTATTTTTATGACATTTATTTGCCTTTTTTCTGCCTTTCTTTTATATAATAACAATCACTATTCGATCTTATTGCCGAAATAGAGTTTGTGTATTTTCTTTATAAAATATTGAAAGATTTGCAGGAATACATACATGTGCAACGAAAATATCAAATGAGCTTAATACAGTTAAATGATGACTTACGTTTTACCAATGATTTCGTGCAATTACAAAATAATACAAATAGGATACTCAGGAGAAATTTGCATTGCATCAATGTATCAATGTTGTACTTTGAAAGTACTAATTGTACTTTCTGTTCAAACTTTGATTTTTGTATCGAAACAAAATCTTTGTTTCATGTATTAAGTAGTTTCAGATGTTGCATTCTGGAAAGAAAAAAAAAARAAAAAAAAAAAAGAAAAAAAGAAAGAAAAAAAAAGAAAAAAAAACAAGAATGAACATATAACATAAATTTTTCTAGCGTAATATAATAATTCATGAAAATATCTTCAATAATATATATAATTTAAGATCATAATCAAAATAATGGTACATTTTTAACGTCTCTTGTTCTTCTGGCATCGAGTACCACAATTCTTTTTATGATTTTTTCTGCAAAGAGAAAGTAAAGTTAAACATTGCGTTCTAATTGTATCCGCGGAATATATCTTGATAATAAGGATAACAATTACCTAATTCTACGCGAAGATGGAACTGGAACATGCTCGGCGATAACGGGTAATACGGATTTAAATCGATCGGTCGGACGTAAAATGCTAGCAGTGCGTGAAGACAATTTCCAGATTAAACGTTGTCTATGAGGTGTTTGCTCCTGAGCATTGTACTTGTTCAACACAATGTTCATTGCTTCACGGGTAGAATGAAAACTTTCATCTGAAATCTAAAATGCAATGCGAGCATTATTTCAAAATATCAATAATTTCATGTATATACATAAATAAAGCAGATGCACAATAATACAAAATATAATATAAATCGAGAAAAAAGTGTAAACTCACTTCGCATTTTCTTCGAATTTCTACGATAAACTGTGCAAGTTCATTTTTTAACATATCGTGAGTAGATGTAGTGGCGGTATGATGGATAATGGATGATCTGTCGGTAGACATGTTTGCATCTACCTTCGTATTCAACTGATTAAAAGCAGTGTCCAGGGAAATGCATAGTAATACTAGAGCGATTTCCGACAATTTGAAACTTGAGCAATTACCATGACAAGCCACCATTTCCAATCTGAGAACTAACTCAGATTCCTGAAACGGAATAAAATAACATTTCATTATTTATAATTATGTAGTTTAAATATATAATAGATGATATAATCGTGCATCAAATTAGGAAAGATCCAAGTTTGATTTTGAGAATTTTGATTTTTTGCTTATTGCTTATTTTTGCTTATTTTTTGCTTATTTGTAAAATGACTTACCGTCACGAGACTAGCATACAAATCGCCAAGATGTAATTGTATCGCTACCGCGTGGAACATATTGTTGAATAATCGTAGAAAAGTCAATGCAGTAATAGGTTGAGTACCAGGCGTCCATTGCAATTTATTTTTTATTACCTCCGACATGCGTCTCAGGTCATCAGGACTGCACCTACATTGCGAGACTGAGACCAAGTGCTCAGCTTCTATAGGCATTTGCTGGGCGATAGAAGCTATATAAAATGCGGACACACTGATGCAGGCCATATGTTTCTGTCTTGCCTTCATTTTAGTCAGAAAGCGATCCATCAGATTGATCGCTACGAGGAACACGTCTGACGACGAGTCGTATACTACTTTCAAGCATCGTAATATGTAAGCAGATTTATCTCGAGCATCCATAGTTATTTCATCATCCTATGAAATATAAATACAGGTTGGTGAGTCAATCATTAAATCCAATAAATTAATAAAATAAAGCTTTCATAAAATGATAAAAATTTTATTATGGTAAGACAATCTTATCAGAATTCACTGTGATTATCTCATATTATATTAAAATTTTACTGTGATTTTATTGTGCTTGTCAATTATAATCTTTTACCTGTGTTACATTAGGTAATTGCTTAAGATTTGGTTTAAATTTAACTTCTTGATACAGGTCTTCTTCCAGTTTCTTGAACATCGGAATTGCATCCGGTACAGGCAAGCCTGATGTGCCCATTCTTGCAGTGTGCGACATCGCAACAGCTAACTACAACAACGATCCAACTGCAACGGTTTGACAACCTACGACGTGTGTAGTGTGGCTGATGGGAAGAATCACACAACAAGAATGGCGCAGCTGGCTAGCCTTGTATCTATAAACAATGAACAATACAAACATTTCAAGATTAATTTCATGTATTCACAAACTTCATCAGTTGTTAGCAAATAACGAGATTTATTCTTAGATTAACATTATTGGTAAATCATTTTAATTATTTTCTAAAATTTATATTAAATATAGAGCATTCTGTGATTTGTGATCTTATTTCTCATGATAAATTACTATTACTATACTATCGCTACTACTACTAATTCATTTGTATATCTTTTTTGCAGAAATTAAATACTATCTATATTTATAAAAAAATTTTTAGAATCAATTATCAAAATAGATGTAGTCTTAATTGTTATTTTATAAATAGATATATATGTTATATATATATATATATGTTATATTTATTTATATATTACATTCAATTTTACATTAACTTTTTATTTCAAGTTTACTGTTTTTTAACTTTTACGAATATTATTCTTAATATATTGAAGATTTTTTATAATATATTGTCAAATTATTTCAATTTTCATTAATAATATTCAGCTATCAACACAAGTGCGTACAGTGATTTAATACTATGCATATATATCTTTGCTCACGCCCACATCATTGAAATAGCCCTGTCATGCGTGGACATTTACGATTATGCAAGACGCCTTTTTCTTTTTTAGCACGATTGCTTGCAGACAACATAAACAAAATGCTATGTGCTCCTTCGCACGTATGACCTAATTGGAGAGAATACAAGGCGTTTCAAGGATGCGCCAGTTTAGTAAGGCAAATTCCTTGATTTCTCTCTCTTGATCATCTCTAGACATAGTAATGCAAGAGATTGGATTACACGGATATGAAGAAGTTGATACGAAAAGCAAGAAAGAAAAGGGAAGTAAAGAAGATAATTTTGGCGTCATGGCCAAGATAAAAAATACGTTCTCTAAGATGCATCTTAGGTTGTATTGCAACATGCTCGGATAGATTTCTACTTCACAAAACAGTTAAATACACACGAAAGAATAATTAATTTAATACTAAGATTATGAATAAAGTCAAAAAGTTGTGTTCTCTTGATTTAATTTTATAATAAAATGTTTATAGTAAAAGCAATTTAATATACGAATAATTTTATATCTTCATATTTAGAAATACAATAATTTTTAATATTTAATAAACATTTATATATGTTAAATGATAACACGCAATCTTAGCAAGCGTTATTATTTGTGCTTTAAACGAATATAACACCCGAAATATTGAAAATATTTACTGTTTTTATCATTGAAAGATTATAAATGCAAAGAAAACATACAGAATCTAATCTATGCTAATCGTTGCTAACCGATACGATAAAAAGTGACGACGACGTTAAAAATTTTTAAGGCAGTCACCTTCAAATTAAGCAAGATCAACGTCAATGTGATCTAACATCACAACGAAGATAAGCATTTCCTCTGGCGGAGGAAAAATAATGCATATTTTCGTCGGAGTTTCTTACATCTCAATCGAGATGATGGACTGTAACCACATGTTGAACATGTTGAGATAATTGCGACGAATATTCCAGAGATATAAGAGCGATCCGTGAGTAAGAATATTTTTATGAAAAGAATCCAACGCTTTAATGCAATATCGGACTATTTTTTCGTGCAAAAAATACATAACGTATGATTTGTGCAGAAGTCATTAACTTCTCCGTAATAAATATATATAATATATATATAATAAAATATATATCTCGTATTAGTGAAATGAAAAAATAGGGGAAGATATAAATGTAATATGAAAATAAAACACACAGTTAAATTACAATATTGCGAATTGCGAATCAGATTCGTATCTGATAAAATGCCGCAAATTTATTTTTATTCTATTCAAAACCTATTCGTTTATATTTGAATATCTATTTGAACTCATTCAAACTTTCTTTACTTCTTTTTATTCCTTTTTTTTATATCTTGATCCTAATTATTCCGTACCGACTAAAGAAAGTCGTGCTAGAAACGCTTTGTTTCCATGAGAGCATCATCATAATCTATCTCTTGGATTTACCGATTCGAGACTCGACTGGAAAACGTTATTCGCGTTGAAGATAATCCTTCGATGAGAAGAAACACGAATGCGAAAGGAGCGAAAATGTTATTAACAGGAACGAAGCTATCGAGAAAAATTTCCACTTGCGTTTTATGATGACTTCACACTTAAAAATTTACTAAATGGGCATATTTTCTCGTTAAGTTACGTCATTCATAAATATACAATCTTGATTGTATCTGGAACCCTTGAAATAGCTGAAAAGATTTTTATAAGAAGATAACAGATATAAATAGAATATATATATATATATATATATATATATATATATATATCACTAATATACTACTAATATTTATTACGCGCATATTAACAAATGTAATATTAACAAAAAAAGATTAAAAAATTTACAGTTTCAAAGTGATGAAATATTTCGATAAAATATGTTTACATCAATATCAGGGGTCTCCCGATACTACTGAGAAACGCGGTGGTGTAGAAACGCAATGGTGAAACTTCGAATCACACGATTGGATATCTTCATTTATTATAAGAACTTAGATTCCACACTGTTAGATTTGGATAAAATGACAGCATGTAATAATATTCTTACAAATCATTGGAAAATACATACAAGGAACTACTTACGGAAAGACAAGGGGAATTAAAGAAGACGATCGTGTTGCATATCACAAAGTTGAGTGAAATCTTCAGACAAAGACGATAGACGTGCGGCTGATGCAACAGCGAGAGCTGTCAAAATCTGGAGTGGCGTTTAAAGTGGCGTTCGTTGGATGCGTTTTCGCGCGCTGATTGTTAACAATTAAGTAAGAGACAAACTGTTCATGTATAGAAATAAAGGCCGTTTCTAGATTCTAATTCTCAAGTCTCAAGAGTTACGCTCCGTCCACTTGGTTTCTTCCTTCTTTTCTTCTTCTCTCCTTCGTTTAAATGTCCTCAGATGATACGCGTTCGTTAATAAGTTTACAGACTTGGCGAGAAGATTGCTTGTATTGCGAAATATAAATGGACGTTTGTATTTGTACTTGTATGTAAATTTAAAAATATTTTAACTTCCCTTGAATATTGTCCGCATTTCTTTTTCGTATAAGCGCGAAAAACAGCGCACGGACACACACAATACACACACGTATACACACTCCTATGTGTAAACGACTGATAAGCAGCGGAATACAGTAGCAAGTCAAGAACGCGATACGAGTAACGGCCGGAGAACCGAGAACCGTCGAAAAGGCGCGGGAACAGCCGAAGTATCATAGATACGAAAGTCGCGCGTGAATCATGGAATAAGAAATAAGTGAAGGGAGTGCAAAGGTTACTTTTAGACAAGGTAATTAATAATTAATTAGAAGAACAAGATAACGAATTTGATTTGATCGATCAAATCGTTATTCCTGTATTTTGAACAAAATACGTGATACATTTCAATATAGTTTATTTAAACTATAGTTGAAAACTATTTAGCATTCGGTCGATGATACATAAAAAAACCATATATAGTAAGACTTAACTGAATCGGCCAATCATAATCGATATTTTAAATCGTTATTTTAAATCTCGAAACTAAATTTAATCATAATTCATTTGAATCAAATCAGTGATTCTTTAAATCTTATGTTTATAGTTTTATATGCGTTATCGGTCTTTTATATCCATTACATTTCGCATAGATATATATAACTCTTCTTAATTATTTTTTTTAAATCGTTATAACATATATGACTTATATTCATATTAAAAAGTTTGAGTTTATTGTTAATATTAAAATTTAATAGCTACTTTAGAAATAGCTAAAAAGTTAATTTGGAAACAGTTGATAAATTATTCATGAATTCGCATAATATGATTACAATAATCATTCATTTTTCAAAAACTACTTATCATTAAAAGTTATTAATTACTTATTATTTTTTAAATATTTTATTATTATAAAAAATATGTATCAGACGAATCAAAAAATAAACACGAAATGTCTCGCTTACAGAATGATCCTTCCTTATTTAGTAAATTATTTAGGCTTTATATATTGAATTTTATATTTGTAATATATGTTTAGAAATGCAAAAATAATTTAATGCAAAGATTGAAATAATATAAAATGGGATACTAAAACATATATACTGTTTTCATTTTGAATATACTATTATTAGTGATTACTTAGCCATAGACATGGAATTCAAAGAAAATGGACTCTATTGTATTATATGCATTAAGCTACTACCGAGAATAATAATTAATAATTAATCTAATTGTCATAGAAATAATCCGTTATTCTATCGCGAGTATGCAATTTTATTTTTTTTATAAATTTAAGATTTCTTTATTGATCCAAAGGGATAAATTAAATGGATCATTTATAAATGCATTATTTATAATTTAAACAATAATGTTACATCATCGCAATATACAGTACGGAAGTTCAATGTACCCGTGTACCAATACAAATATTTATTGATCTTTGCATATTGCATATTACATATTGTATAACGTACATTTAAAAATAACCTATTGTTGTGATGTATCATCATTGAAAACTTGGTTTTTAACTTGCTATTCGTTGCTATTACATACTTATATGAATTTAAACGTCTTCGAATTATAATTATAATTATTTTATGTCGATTAATAATATTAAAGCTAATATTTTTATTAAAGTAAATAATAAATTTATTATTGTATTATCTAATATAATATAGGCATTAAATGAATAATATATTAAATTTTACAAATGTCGGAATGTTTTTCTATCATATTAATCTATGACGAAAAAATTAATACAGTTATAATATAGTTGAAGTAATTACATTGGACTCAAGGACAATTTAAAGTTGCCTACTTTCGTTACACTAATTGGATAATAAATATATCAGAAATTATAGATGGAAGAGAACAACTATAAAAAATGTTCCAAATATATAACGAGAACCTTCATCAATCGACTAAAATATTCCAAAAATCTTAGATTCTGTATGTATGTATGTATATTTGTTTACGATTTTGATAAAGTGATGAATAAAATGTAGCAAACTGATATAAACTTACCCGGATGCTTCCGAGAGGCTTCTTTGTCAGCGGATCACCCAATCTTGGCTTGTATCTTATTTCTCCGTCCAAGAAGTTGAACCAACTAAATCAAACACTACATAGATTAATGGTTGATGAACAATGAGAAAGTACCTCCCTTACGTTCTTTTAATACGCCGTTGATTCAGCTGATCACTGTGCATCAGCGCGCGCATACGTAATGAAATATTTTTCGTTGGCGCGAATTTCAAATCTCTAGATTTTTTTAAATGTAAAAAGTAGATATTTTTAGAGTCTATAATATGCTAATATTCATACAAATCCTTATATGTAAGAATTCATAATGGGAATAATTATTGAATTATTTGCAAATATAATTCGAGATAGGATTATAAATTATATAATTTACAATAATCACATTATAGAAATTTTTACATAATACAAATTTCCATTGATTGGAACGTTATTAACACGAAAATTTTAAATATAATATAAATTCCGATTATCTTATGTAAAAATATGTATAATTAATTTCATCAATAAGATTTATTTTTCCGTCATTGATTATCCATGTTTGTAATTGTACGGAAATATAAATTTTTCTGTTATTGCTTTGCAAGGATGTATTACCCTTTTATTTTTCGACCAATTGCACCAACAACCTTGATCTCTTAAGTTTAATCAGTTTGCTACAATAAAGAAGCTTTCATAGCTTGTTATATATTCTTAACTACAATCTAACTAGGGGCAGAAATTAAATAACTACTGTTAGTATTGATTCATGGTGCAATTGGCTACATCTTTCTATCATATCCTTTTTCTGATTCTATTTTTCTTTTATTACATTTTAAGAAAATTGATTTAATTCTAATGTTTTGTCTCTTTCTTGTTCTAATTGTTTAACAGCTTTCTCTAATGTAAACAGATGTTCATCTTGCACACAAGGAGCTATCGTACGCATCGCAGATGCCAGTTTATAGAGATATTCCATATTAGAACCACTTATACCACATGAGAGGAATATGTGTTTCGCAATGATATCTATATTTTCTATGCCAGCATAATTTGGATTATCTTCTTCACCTATGTAGATAGTGAGGTAGAATGACGCTTCATCCGAAGTGTTTGACAAAGATGTTGTTGAGAAACTCATTTTTGAAAGATTATTCAAAGAAACATTAGCATTTGAACTACTCTCAACAGACTTAGATAAATTATGAGGATAGAAGAGTACTGTTTTCTTCTTATATCCTCCTTTCTCTCGAAAATCCAAATGATTGACCACATTATCTATATTTTCAGAAGATATTTTGTAAGCAACTCCCCATACTTCATCATTAGGATTTGTAGAGGCAAGTAGTGTTACCACACGTCCAGGCTAAAATAAACAAAAACAGCATTTTATTAATTAGCTTTAAAAAAAGCCAATTTCAAAAATGCATTTCACTCTAGCAGAATATTTAAAGAAGATGCTATTTTAAAGATCAAAATAAACTATGAATGTTAATTCATCTTGAGACAAGTATTCTTTTTAAGAGAAAACTTACTTTATTGGGAACTCCTCTATGATCAGTACTTTTTTGGTAAAAACGTCTGATATATCCCCTGATGAAACCAACAAGTTTTTTCTCATAAGGAAAATCTGCTTTCCATATCAAAGAACCATAACCAAATACCCACATACTCGTTTAATCCTGATATTTGCTAAATATTTTACTATTAATGATAATGATTATGTCATATACAAATGTAAACTTCGCTTAATGTCTTCAATAAGTTCACCTGTCAATTCTGTGATATAATTTACAAGAGAATTAACTCCGAAAGTATGCCCCATGTTACATTTGATGTGTCACGCAACATAACCCTTTTTGTCAAAGTTTCCTAGAGCACGTGATGTGCGAATATTGTAAAGCAGACGAATAAATTAATTTATGATTTATAAACAAAATAATTTATAATAATTATATCATAATAACGATTATTAACGTATTTTAATGTATTTTTTGATGAAATAATATAAATTATATCTAAAATGATTTCTAAATTGTTACGCACAAATGTTCTCGCTATTCGATGTCTAGAAAATCTCGTACTCATAGGTTAGTGACAAATATTGACAAAACAATTGTAAGAATTTACAATTTGATATGAAAATTTAATATAAAAATAAATTGTTGAAATTTTATGAAGCAATTATTTATTAACATATAGGTATGGGACCTATATTATACATCTTTGAAAAGGATTCCTATCAATTGAAAAATAGTTTGGATTGTTTGTACCCAAATAATATACATGGTATTGTGTTGGGACCAAATAATAAATTAGCTATATTTGGTGCTAAGTCTATATGTATCTGCAACATTCTTAAGGAAAAAGAAATAATGTAAATATGTTATTTTTAATTATTGCATAATAATGAAAATATAATGTTCTAATTTTTTTATAGATTTGAAAAACAGAGTACTGATCAATTTAATGATTGGATAATTGCTGTAGAGTGGATATCAAATGAGAATCGAATACAATTAGCAATTCTATTTGCTCATAATCATATGTGTATTTATGACATATCTGATAGATCCTCTCGAATTATATATTGTAAAGAAAAATGCATACTGTATCCTTTTATGATTTTTATGAATTTATATTTTTTGCAAAGATAAT
Source organism: Eciton burchellii (assembly GCA_020341155.1). Taxonomy (NCBI): domain Eukaryota; kingdom Metazoa; phylum Arthropoda; class Insecta; order Hymenoptera; family Formicidae; genus Eciton; species Eciton burchellii. The sequence goes on along the minus strand of JAHMML010000010.1, from coordinate 2,989,976 downwards.
CAATATCAATATAAAACATGAAACAAGAATTTTCTTAATTAATATATAATTAATTAATATAGTTATGGTGGATCTATATCAGGAACATCGAATGAGAATTTAATAATTTTTAGTGGCACAGTATTTCAAGAAATTCTAATATGGAAGATAAATAATGATCAAAGTAATGATGGAAACATGCCAGTTTTGCATCGTTTAACAGGACATAAAGTTAGCAATCATATTCTAAAAAAAATCTAAGATAAAAGTAATATTATATTGCATACTTATTACAGGGTGTGATTTTCTCTGTTGTTTATTGTCCATATTCGCGACTTATCTGTTCCACATCTGATGATAGAACTGTTAGATTATGGAAAGTAATAGAAAGAAATACTCCTGAAAATAACAATGTAAATTGGCAAATGGCTGAGATAACATTAATGAAAACAATGTTTTCCCATACAGCAAGAGTTTGGAGAGCTATAATTAAAAACGATATTATCATAACGATAGGAGAGGTAAGATTTAATTTCTTCAAAGATTATGGATAATTGTTGTTAATATATAAATGTAATATTTAATGCAAAATATAAATTATTCTAATATTAATATTATTTATTATTAATTATAATAAAATAAAAAATTTCAATATTTCAATATTTAATTTAACAATAATATTATTTTAGGATTCACTTATGTGTACATGGTCGCTCACAGGTAATTTACTCAATAAAGTTTATGTTCATCATGGAGCATCTATATGGAGCATTGATGTGACAAAACATAGTGAAAAGATATTCACAGGTGGTTCTGATGGTTCTGTGTATGTGTGGTCAACACATTGCTGTAATAATCCAAAAATAATTTCTTTATTTAACAATGATAAGTGCAATGTTCCTAAATATATATCGTACTTAAGCAGTGGCACAATTTTGATTTTTAACGAAAAGGGAATGATGCTCTGTTATAACAAGCACGAGATAACGCCAAAGATGTCTTTGTACTTAGAGAAATATTGTACTTATTGTATCATGCAAGTATCACCATGTCGCTCTTTTGTTGCTATTGCATCTAAAGAAGGAGATATAGCGATATATGAAGGTACATAAATATTTTATAATGGAAAATGAATATATCATAATAGAAAAGTATTAATAATGATGCAACATAAAAAGATCTCTTTTTGCAACGAATGGCTTCTTTTTTTTTTATTCATTCAAATTTCTTTTCAATTATATTATTCAATCAAAATATACTTTTAGAGATTATTAATGCAAATACCTGGCATCTACAACAGCGTGTTGAAGAAAGAATAATGGAATCACAAATATTTTCTTTACAGTGGTTAAGAAATGACACCTTAATAGCATGTGGAGCAAATGGTCTTATGAGAATTTTCAATTTTACAATCGATGGTATGTGTAATATAATGTATACATAGTTATGTATACATTAAAATATTTTAAGATGCGTCTCTTATTAACAGATTTTTATATAGGTATAATTCATATGAAGGTACAATGCATTTTGCCTCTCAGTCGAGAATGTTGGTTGACAGCAGCTATAATCTATGAAGAATTGTTGATTTGTGGAGACAGAGCTGGAAACGTTCATGTATTTGAACTAAGCGACACAAATAAAGATAGGAAACCTGTTCAAACGTTCACTAAAGTTCATGGTAAAATAGGAGTTCAATCATTCGCTGTAGTAAATGGAAGATTGATGACAACTGGACGTGATGGAATGTTGAGATTTTATGAATTGAATAATGGAGACAAAAAATGCTTACTAATGCTGCATAGAAAGAAAATGCCAATGGATTGGGTTAGCAGCACATTAACAGTGGATAAAACTATTTTTATACTTGGATTCAAAGAGGTAACAAATATGCTAATCGATGAATAAATAATGTAGAATAAAAAGGATATAGAATAAACATTCCTGATATAATAATTCTTCCAGATGGAATTTATGATGTATGATTTGCTGCACGAGAAAATATTAATCAGAATTCCTTGCGGTGGTGGTCATAGATCATGGGATTGCATGATGTTGGATAGAACAGCAAGTTTTGCCTATATACGGAATAAACATGTTTATGTGTTTGATTATCCTTTGAAATCTCTCAAATTGCCTGTTTTACAAGTACGTAAAATTAATCTTTCCAAAAAATTGTACGAGGCTTCTACAGTTTTCATTTTTTCTTATTTTGTCTTCATCTTTATCTAGAATGGTTTTCATAGAAAGGAAACATATTGCTTGCGTCATATTTTGAAGCTGGGTGCGCAAGATATTTTCATATCTGGCAGTGAAGATTGCTCTCTTCGTATTAGTTGCGTCTCTGAAACATCTCAAAATGAGTCTTACGCTTTTTACAATTTAGGAATTTTTGATGGTCATCTTTCGGGCATAAAGTGTATAAGTACTGTTAAATTGCAAAATGATACATCTGATAAGTTAAATAATAGATATCTAGTGTTCTCTGGTGGCGGAAGAGCGCAATTGAAGGTCTGGGAAATGAATTTCAAATATAATCAGAAAATATCGCCAAGTGTTGATTTGTCATGTTTTGATATAAAATCTCATATGCTGCATGGACAAGATCAATATCGTAAAAAGCCTTGGCAGGAAACTAAGCAATTTTATGTTGTGGAACCAGAAACTCGTTATATGGATATTTATGCATATTATCCTTCTAATGATCTGAAATATGTATTAATATTCGTAGCCTGTGCAGATGGATATTTGAGGTAACTTAATCAGATTTTATAAAATCTTGAATTATATTATAAAATAATATTATTATCTTTTCATTATAGACTCTTTGTATATGACATCCAAACTACTGATATATATTTGAAAATATCTGTCAGATGCGTAAATCGTTGTATTTTGAAGATACACGTGTTAATGCATAAACATAAAATTATCGTGTTAACGATGACGATCGATGGAATGCTACGTTTCTTCGACTTTACTGATACGGTCTCAAAAATATATGAGGATGCATATTCTGACAATCAAAATAATGTGGACTTCGATAACAGCCCTTTTGCAGAATTCAGTTTACATCAGTCAGGAATTAATTCTTTCGATTTAAAATCCGCTGACAAGGACAAATATTTCATGATCACCGGTGGTGACGATAATCTTCTTAATATCGTTTGTTTTCAAATCTGTATATCAGAAAACGATAAATTGTTATCGCTAATATTATCTAAATGGAATACAATGTCTGCACATTCCGCACAAATTACAGGTATAAAATATTTGAGTAATAATTTTTTAATATTAAAGATATTTATATCTTTAATACTTATATCTTTATATGTAAACTGTAAAAGATACGTACAAGAACATATTAAATAAATTTATTATTGTGACTAATAGGTCTGAAATTTAAAAATGAAAATCAAATATATAGTGTAGGAATAGATCAACGAATTATTATCTACAATTACTCCTGGTACAAGGGAGTTATATCTGCAAATATCTCAAATCAAGTATTTACATCTGTCACAGATGCGCAAGGCATGGATTTGTGGTCTTCTAACAAGTAAGTCTCAAAATATTAGATATTACATTGTATTCTATTAATGCTACTCTTTTTTTCTTCATTTTCTAAAGAGCAGATATTATATTGCAGTAATGATATCGTGTGTATATATGGAAGAGGTTTTGAAATACTATCCATCTAAAATATTGCAAACATTTAAGTAAAAAGTATTTTTTATACAAGCATTTATATTTAATGTACGTTATTTAGTTTCATTTATAATCCTGAATTATATATATAAAAATAATTTGAAAACAGAAAAATGGATTGTACAAAGTTCACGATATAAAAAATTGTTGCCAGCATTATACATAAGTATTTTATGTATAAAGTGTATAAATATAATATAAAATAATATAAAATTTTTACTTTGAGCAAATAAAATTATCTATGTAAATAATCTTTGATTATTGGTTTCTTCCTTGTATCCTTAGATGTCAGATTAATCGATAAAATGGCGACGCAGTGTATACAAAAACATTTTGATAGCAAGGTATATCAAGCAGCGTAGTATTTCTTTTTCAGCTATATATTTATAGAAATTATATGATATAATTATAGCAATTAATTATTTTAAAATGTCTGGCATCACAATATCGGCTATAAGACCGCGGACTAGCATTCTAGACAAATCGCTAAGCAAGGGTAAAGGAGAGGTTAGTCTCAGTTGTTTCGCTCTTCTGTTTTCCGAATTGGTGCAATACTGTCAAAACAGAGTCTACACTGTTCCAGAACTACAGAATAAGTAAGAAAAATCCATGACATGTGAATTAGTTCTTCGACGTTAATGCCGAAGTAATTATTGAAGTATGCATATCCGATACGATTAGATTGGCAGAAATTGGTGCTGAAGTTGGACACAGGATAACTGATTTGTTGGTGGTGCGGGAGAAGGGCGGCAAACGTGAGATAAAACTGTTGAATGTTTTGTTGTTCATCAAGAGCACCGTGTGGAAGTCATTGTTCGGCCGAGAAGCTGATAAGCTCGAACATGCCAACGATGACGAGCGTACATATTATATTATCGAAAAGGAATCATTGGTAAACAGATTTGTATCAGTACCCAAGGACAAAGGAAGTCTGAATTGCGCATCCTTCGTAGCAGGTATCGTGGAGGCTGTACTTTGTGATTGTGGTTTTGTGAGTATTTTTCATCATTTACTTTAGATTTTATATCTGTTATTTCCTCATTGGATTATTATATTATATTATATTTTGAAGCCAGAAGATTATAAAAATGTTCTGATTTGTAGCCTGCAAAAGTGACTGCTCATTGGCACAAGGGTACTACATATATGGTAAAATTTGATGATGCTGTTGTTGCACGAGATAAACAGCTGGAAGATCGATAATAGAAAGAAAATTCTAAAAAATTATCATCAATGAAAAATATATAATTATCTACAAGATTCATTAATTGTAGAGTTAAATGCTCGATTTATGTTTCCCATTGTTGAGTTAGTTATATGTTTCATATATATATATTATATATTATGTATATATATTAAAAGCTAACATCTTATATAATTAGATTTTCTTTACAATCATATATTTATAAAGATTTGTATTATTTTTACTTGAAAATATGATTTCAGTACTATTTAAGACCAGAGATTGTGTTTCAATAGTTTATTTCACTAGACAGTTTAATGTATTGAATTAGAAATATCAACTATGTTTATCTGCTTAAATAACATGAATTTAAAGAAATTTAGGATTTCTATCTGCATAACTAACTTGCCCAGTACGAAATCGATGTTCATCTGCGCCCTGTGGAGAATACAGATAATATCATTATAATTATTATATGCATGCATATTACATGCATATATTATATGCATATAGCATATTTGTTTAAAAATTTTTACTTACTTTGCTTTTTTTAAGCAACCACGTTAAACCAAAAATTGGACCAAATATTATTATGGTTTTTACAAAAAGATTTAGTGCAGTAGGCATATAGAATTTACTTATAGTTGTCTTTGCTGAGGCATATCTAATTAATCCTTCATCAAGCTATATATGTACAGAGTAAATAAATATATACATTTATTTTAGAGTTTTACATATAAACAAGATCATTAATATAACAATAACAAAATTAATAAAACAGAATTTATTATTATCCTTTAATTTAATAAGTATATAATAAAAAAAGAATAAAATTATATACGATATGAGTTATATTATTTTTCATAATATAACATCATAAATATTTAAAAAATTGTATAACACATTATTAAATCTATTTATTGTCATAAATTATCTTTTATCAGATTGTCATATTATATTGTTTCCTTAGTATATTACATAATTTTTCAAAGATGATTTAATATCCAAAATATAATAATCTAAATGCAATCGAACGCAAGAAAAATGTTTATATGAAAATAATAAAAAAATTACATGAGAATTTATACATTTTGTGTATTTTTAGCTTATGAGGCTTTAAATACTTGATTTTGAATATACATGAACACATTGTATCAATTATATTCTCACACTTTAATATTACATCGTACGTGATAGTTTCAGATATTATATACGAACTAATAATAATATAAATAAAATATCTCAATAAAAAAATACCCAAATATTGCGTATGAAACATGAATATTTGTAGATACAAATTAGGTTAGATTAGGATTCTACAAGTTTACGTACGAGAAGAGTCTTGGTTGGATGTCCCGAATCTTTTAGATATAATGCGCGCAACTCTTTTCGTTTAGCATCTCTCCATTCCGCAATCTTCCTTTGTTTCTCTGAAACATCATAGACCTTACTTGTGTCCATGATTTGATCCGATTAACTTCTAAAATTCTCGAATTTTTTCCTGTTTTATCATGCCAATTTATGAACTACTCTTATCGATTGCTGGAATTGTAACTTCTTTCTTTTCTAATTATTGATATTTTTTTTAAAGTTTTTGATGAATATTTTATAGATCTTTTTAGTATGACTCATGATTCTACCTTTTTGATCTAGGAATTTTTTAATATTCTCAGATTTCTTTACTGAATTTCTGTTTTATCACATAAATAATAATATAAGCGACTCTGACTGGTTATTAGAATTATAAAACTTTTTCTTCAATTTTTAATTTTTTCTTTTTTTAAAGTATTTGATAACTTTATTTCTCAAGTTAAAAATATTTCATCGAGAAAGATATTTTCTTTTCGATATAATTTAATTTGTAATTAATGAATTTAAGAAAATAATCTAATAAAAATGAAATGTAGAAACGAAAATCTAGATTAATTTTTTGATATATCGCTTATATGAATTAATTACGCGTTTATGTTACATCATTTATCTTAATTATATGATTATATAATTATATTATTTTTTAATTTAATTTTTGCGTCTACAAAATATGCATTATTAATAAAATAAATAACTTATTGTATCAATTAATTAACTTAATTTCTCAAAGTAAAGAATACTTAAAGTTAATCGTAATGAATTTTAATTGCGAATTATCATTTAACGCCTTTAACGAAGAAAAAAATTGCTTCGTTAATAAAATGCCTTCTTTCCTCTCTTCTCATAAAGATAATTACGAATTTGGGTTATTTGATATTGGTTTATCACAAGCACATGACTCGTGGAAGTGACGTCATATAAGAAGCGATATGCACATCACCTTGTGCACAATGGTACAAAAGACCACGTGTTGAAATTCAAATTATATATATTTCTATATGCAGTCTATGTAACAAGATTCTTAGTCATCAGATGAGATAGAATTGATGATTTGATGAAAGTTCGCACGATTTAAAAAGCTGCACTCTTACTAGCGCTCTTTAAGAAACATGCGGCCAGAATGAGAAGCAAAATCTGAATTGAATGAAGATTTGGGAAATGCAATTTCGCAGAAATATATAATATGATTATACATGTATATATGATTTAGAAGGTAATAAATTTTTAAATTAATTTTTATTATGTTTCATTAATCATCTAGATGAACATTTATATTTGGAAATGATCGATAACGTTCATGCTCTGTAATTGTTCCGACATATTCAGATCTTACCACAAAAAGTTTAACTTTTGCTTATCTTTTATGACAGTGATCAATGACGTAGCATGATGGAAGAGATACATTGCGGAGTGGGGGAAATATACAAAAGAATGACGATGCGATCGTCGTTCGTTTGTTAGCAGCGGACAGTGTCATAAAATTGGAATTTCTTGTTCAGTCTGTTTTGTCATTTTACGCGGAGGTGTTCGCGTTTCTAATAGGTAAGTACTTGCGTAGTAATTTGCGCCATTGTTTGTGGCAGTCGATTGAAGTCTGATATTGCGATCGCATTAATCAACGATTTATTTATTTATTTATTAAATCGCTTTTGATTTTTTAAAGATTTTTTTCTATATATTTCTGGATATTTTTAAATATTTCTAAATATTTTTAGACATTCCTAGATATTATTTTAAGGTTGTCATATGCTTAATGCGTGTCCAATATTGTAAAGAAAGGAAAAGCTCGAAGTATGGCCAAAACAGAATTAATTTCAGAATAGCTTCTTTTTCTTTGTTTTAATATTATTTTTGTTGTATAAGATATAGATGCTAAGGATTATTTAAAATTGTTGAAATAAAATGTCAAGACGAATAACACATAATTCAAAGTAATACTAAACTAAAACTTATTAAATTTACTAATATGGCGCCTGTCGAATAAGATATGTAATTAATAGCTTATCCTCTTATCTAATGCCTTTATCTAAAATTTGTTTCAAAATAATTGAAAATATTTAAGAAACTGACAGACTTAATTAATAGGGAGATAAAGTATTAAGCATCCGTTTAATATAATTATGAACGAAACGTTGCTTGGGGAAGGGAGCTTGCATCACACATATCAAATATGACATGAGATTTTCGATACAAAGAATTTTAATCAAATCGCATTTTTAATTTTCAATGCACATTTTGATGAAGCTTTTATATATTAACAAATTCATAACCTGAATATATAAGTAAACTAATATCTACTAATACTTAAGAAATTGAGAAATTATTGAATTTTACAGAACACATGAATCATGTACTTTGTTGCTTTGATAAGCTAAAATGATCTAGCGATACGTGCTTCACGCGTCGTTTAGATTTCCATGATATTGCAGTCTTATGAATCGTGTTTCGATTTAGCAATAATTTAATAATGCTGTGGATTGCATGACTAATCTTTAATGTTGAAACCATAAAGGATGACATTATCACATATTTGTTTAAATAATGTAGTATTCTTTTAATAGTATTTCTTTCATTTTGAATGAATTTTATAAAAGATCAAAGTTCATATTCTATAAAGCATGGACTTTATGATGGATTTAATGATCCTTGAGGGAAATTGATTCAAGGAAAATTAAAATGAAACTTCATATTTCATATTTTGAATATTTTGGTAACTTTGATTCAAAACATTTTATGAAAATGATATTTAAGTGAATTTAATTAGAATTATCTATTTTCATATTTAATTTCAATATTTGGTTTGAAATTTCAATTTTTAGCAGTAGATAATAATAAATAATAAATTTTTTCTTTTTAGTTGGGATATGCCCTTATAGGTTACTTTTAATTTTTTAAGTATCTTTAAGTATCTATTGTTACCTTTGTTACTCGTAAATGATTCTTCTCTAAAAACAGTTATTTTTTCTTTTGCCATATCTGTGCAGCTCAAAATTCTTTTTTCTCATATATGTATCCATTGCAACTAGCGAGAAATATGCGCCATTCATAAAAATCACAAATACAATCTTTAATTATTATTGCTAAATAATTTCTTTTGTATTAAGGATTATAATATATGTCGAAGAAATAAAAAATATGAAGCTGATCGCGATCAGTATGACTAAGCTTCAGTTTGATCTTGAAATATCTTTTATGCGTATCATATACATGTACTGTCCCTATAATAAAATGAATTGCTCTCTCGCATGATCATTTAAGAAAGGAACTATCTAAGAAAAGAAGCAGCTCTGCTCTAAATAGTAAGAATTGCAAATATTCTCATATTGATGATAATAAAAAATAATCGATGGTCATGATGCAACGAGTAATCATTTCGCAATTTCCAAAGTTTTTTGATTATTATTTATTTATTATGAATTATATCATTATGAAAACAGAGTTTTATTAGCATGAAACTATTAATTTCTTAATATTACAATAAATTTCGAATTCCGAATTTTTTCAATGAAATTCAATCGAAGATTTATTATTTTTCTTTATGTTTGATCTATGTTTAAAAGTAAAAGAATTATTTTAAAAGTTATGTTAAAATTATGTTATGTTAAAATTTCATTGAAATGATTGATATTTTCAGATAAATCATTCTTTCAAGAATAATCATGAAGGGTGTGGTAGCCTTACTTTTGCTGGCTATGCTTGCCATGGTACAGGCTATTTCTTTCAACAGTTTTTTCGATTCGGATTGGTTGACGTTTAGGGTATGACATTATTCTATATAATAATTTAAGTATTAATCTTGAATCATATAAATATATATATATATATATATATATATATATATATATTAATAGTCATCTTTAATTTCATACATAATTTCATACATAGTTTATATATGCTTATTTATAATCCATTGTATCAGTTCTAGATTGCTTTTGAACTAAGATTATATCTTCTTTCTAGTAAGAGTTTACCGATATAAATCATGATCTGATTCAATGCCAAAAATTATATATGTTACAATTATGTATGTTGACAAATATACAGGATAAGATTGCAATCTAAGAAATTACAATCAAGTTATAATCAATCAATATTTTATATTGACTTTTTTTTTGAGTAAAATGATTTTCACGAATATCATGAAATATGAAATATCTTTGTTACTAATTCAAGCAGATAACAATTGTGTTATTATTTTAGATGACTCATAAGAAATATTACAACAGCAAGTTTGAAGAAGGCTACAGGAGAAAAGTTTATTTGAATAATTTACAGAAAATTCAGCAACATAATCAAAAATACAAACTCAATCTGGTTTCTTACAAGTTGCAGATGAATAAATTTGGAGATATGGTAAATGAGAAGTAAATTGTACGGATTACATGATGAGCAATTTCCTGCAAAATATGCCTATATATTCTTTTCTGCAGTTGAATCACGAATTCGTCAATACGTTCAATGGATTCAATAAATCGGCAATAAATCATAAAAATCATAAGCATGCTGTTACTTTCATAGAGCCAGCTAATATTGAGTTACCAAAAGAGGTTGACTGGAGAAAACATGGTGCGGTTACTGACGTTAAGGATCAAGGACATTGCGGATCTTGCTGGGCATTCTCTTCGGTAAGTTTTGTTTTGAATGCCTTTTTTATTAATTTCATTTATTTTTATTTCATTCCATAATTCAATTGCAGAAGATAATATGTTAATATTTCTTCAATCGGTACTTTGATTTATTTTTAAATATAACAATTTAAATAGGATTTTTATCTATCGCATATTATTTTGTAACCAACCGTCTGTTTTTGTTGTATTTTCTTTATAATTATTCATAATCTTCGTTTGTAATACTTGTTATTTTTTCAAATTTTTTAAATTTTCATTCAACGGTTTTATTTTTTTACATTCTTTTTCTTACAGACTGGTGCCTTGGAGGGACAACATTTCCGTAAAACAGGTGTTTTAATATCGCTAAGTGAACAAAATCTGGTTGATTGTTCCGGCAAATACGGCAATAATGGATGTAATGGTGGTTTGATGGATAATGCATTCCGATATGTTAAAGACAATAAAGGCCTCGATACCGAAATTAGTTATCCATATGAAGCGGAGAATGATAAGTGCAGGTTCATATCGATTATCTTTGCATGATAAAATGTTTATACGTAGAATGCGATGATTTATCGCATTTTCTAAAATTATACAGGTACAATCCGAGAAATAACGGCGCTACCGATGTCGGTTTCGTGGACATTCCAGAAGGAAATGAACAGAAATTGAAGGCCGCAGTTGCCACTATTGGACCAATTTCCGTTGCCATTGATGCTTCCCACGAGTCTTTCCACTTTTATAGTGAAGGTACATGTTATTCGCTTAATATAATTAATAGGCATAAATAAATATAAAAGAATATCAACAATATTAATTGGTGGTTTTTCACAATATTATTTTGTAAAAGTTTGCGACTTGCAAAGCTTAAAGTTCAATTTATAAATTTTTTATTCATCCTTTATGTTTTTCTTCTCACTGAGATTCTCACTTACTTTTAGGTGTGTACTACGAGCCCGAATGTGACTCGGTAAATCTGGATCATGGTGTGTTAGTTGTCGGTTATGGTACGGATTCGATTACTGGTCAGGATTATTGGCTGGTGAAGAACAGTTGGGGCGAGACATGGGGTGACAATGGTTACATCAAAATGGCCAGAAACAAGGATAATCACTGTGGTATAGCAAGCAGTGCCAGTTATCCTCTCGTTTAATTTTTATCGACGTATAAATCCTAAACGCGAGATCTGCTCATCATGACAGATAAGCCTAGGGATCTAGAAAAAATGACAATGAAATTTCAAGATTTTTAAATAAATATTTTTACATGTCCCTTTCACATGTGCATCTTTGAAGTCATATTCTTGCTCAATTTGCATTCTGGTAGAATACTTTGTTTCTTCTTCGCAAGTCATGGAAAAAGCTATTGTCACAAAAGATTATAATTATTTGAAAATTGCAGTTACTTGAGGATTCCTTTATAAAAAAAATTTTTTTTTAATTCTTTGTAAATAAACTCGTAATAAAAATAGAGGAAAAAGAAAAATTCGCAAAAATTTTAGAAGATTGGGAGTGCTAAATTTTATTGATTTTTTAATCTTTTTTTCGTATTATATAATTTAGTGACAATTTTGAATATTAATTGTGTTTAATTCTCATTTCTATAATTCACACTCGAAGTTGCTATCTGGGGTATCTTGCAGGATTTAATAGTAAATTTTATTTTAAGTTAAATATTGGGAGACCAATGTGTAGTACGTTTAGGTTATAGCTTAAGTTAAATGAAAAAATATAACTAATTATGTATACTTCGGGTAGTAATCCAAGATCTGTTTGCTAAGCAAACCAATTTCTTGTACACGAAAACGTGGGAATAAAGACATTCTTTATAACGGCATCATTTTCATTTGCATGAGATGTTTGCGAGTTATGAATTTGATATATCATCAGTAGACATGCAATGCGTCAGTAGTAATTGACATGATGTTTTTATCTTAGATTTTTTTAACTTGTGCGTTTCGTTTCGACATATTAACGCGGAAACGCGGAATGATTGATCGTTGGGTTATCGCGCGGCCAATGTTATCTATGAATGCATATGCGTTGCGACGATTTCCGACAACTCACGTTGAACCAGGAAAAATAAATTCTACTTTGTTTCGTGGAACGATATCGGTTATTATGTTATACTTACGCAAATTAAAGATATCCTTATTATTGAATAGAATTTTTACGCAAAATCCAATTATAAAATGTTGCTCACAATCTCCTGTTATTTATAATATTCTTATTTGTTTTATTAGTTAAAGTTTCTTAAAATCATATTTTATATCTCTATAGAGAATTGATTTCACGTTTTTGTCACTTTTGTTCAAATAATAATCCATGGTCAGTCTAATTAAAAAACCTGATCATCGAGATTAAAGCGCAATCACATAGATTTTACTTTCTTATTTATATTTTGTATTTATGTTATCTTTATTTTTATATTAACTTATAAATTTGTTTTTAACTCATATTAACTTATATTAAATTATTCATTGTATTTTTCAGAAATTAAATATGCGTTTGTTTGATTATTACGTGTGTTTCATTATTTTTTTATTTTTAATGATAGTCGATAAAGAATCTATCTATAGTTAGCTACGAAATTTGCTCGACAGATATACAACTTACCTACATTTGTGTGAGTCTCTCTATGACAATTGCGATGTACCCATTTTCCTTAATAGATGGCATTTGCAACAATATTTTGCTTAATGTTATTTCGCGTGGCAGCAGATTGTCACATATTCATTCGATATATTCATTTTGCATGCAATAATTTTTTTTACTCGATTATCTTTCTTATTAATATTATAAAAGAATTACTTTCAACGCAAAAATGAAAGTTATACTTGTGACTGGTGGTTCCGGATTGGTTGGCAACGGTATTCAAAGCGCTATCGAACTGGATAAGAGAAATGATGAGAAATGGATATTTGTTGGATCCAAAGACGCGGATCTATGGTGAGTTAATTAAAAATTAACAGCTGCACGACTGAATATAGCTGAATATAATATTTATATTGCATCAACTGAATAAATTTTGCAGTGATAAAGAAAGTACTCGTAAATTGTTTGATCAGTATAAACCAACACATGTTGTACACTTAGCTGCTATGGTCGGTGGACTTTTCCATAATATGTCACATAATCTGGATTTCCTGGTGAGTATCCTGACAGTGTTCAGTGTAGTTTATATGCTTGATGAATTGATTCTAATCTTTAGCTTGAATCGTGATGTTAGTCATTCTATTTTTTATTGCAGCGTAATAATATACAAATAAATGACAATGTACTTCATACTGCTCATGAGCATAATGTTGTAAAGGTTGTTTCCTGCCTTTCTACTTGCATATTTCCTGACAAAACACTTTATCCGATCAATGAAACCATGGTAACAAACTAAATATGGTATATCATACTGTAGTAGGAACGTCTCCTGATGAGAGATATGTCTGAAAGAACTATATATATATATATATATGTATGTAGGTACACAATGGACCGCCACATTTTTCAAATTATGGTTACAGTTATGCCAAACGTCTTATAGATATCGCGAATAGAGGTTATCACGATCAATATGATAGAATGTACACGAGTATAATTCCATGCAATGTATTTGGTCCCCATGATAACTTTCATCCTTCCGCAAGTCATGTCATACCTGGTCTAATGCGGAGACTTTATGACTTATGCAAAGATGGTACGAGATAGATCATACTTCATAAGATTTTTATACGTATATGATCTGGATTTTTGGTAAATTAGTTAATTTATTATTAGGAAACACAGAAGAAAAAGTGTTCACTGTGCTGGGTTCGGGCAAGCCTTTGAGACAATTTATTTATAGTATAGATTTAGCAAAGTTAATAATTTGGGTGCTACGGGAATACAATTCTGTGGAACCAATTATATTATCAGGTAATTATTTAAATAGTATGTAGTTTAGCACATTTACTAAATTATAAAAATGATTATTTTTAGTGGATGAAACACAAGAGAAATCGATAGCGGAGGTAGCTGAGACTCTGGTGCAAGCTTTTAATTTCAAGGGCAAAGTGATATACGACACGTCAGTGGCAGATGGCCAATACAAGAAAACGGCGAGTAACACCAAATTACGGAAGTACTTACCTGATTTCCAATTTATGCCTTTTGAACAGGCAATTAAAAAGACTGTTGATTGGTATATAAAGAATTATGATCAAGCAAGAAATTGAAATTATAATCTTATGCTATAAGATCATAATTTAAAATTTATCTAAACTGTATTTATATATAGTTTCTATTTTTTGTGGATATATTTTTCATTCATCAGATATGTTATATCAGACTTAAATTGTCATTTTGATTGTCAATAGTAGATTTGACAGTTGTGTCTAATGATTTGAGTTATCAATTTATTTATTATCAGTTATTAATTTGCTATTAGTATTGTTTATATCGTATTTATTATATCGTAGGATAAAAGGAAAGAAAACATTGAAAGATTGTGGTGGCGCGTCTGTAAATTGGTTGAAGCGTTGTGTGTGTGTGTGTGTTGCGTGTATGTTACGTGAATGCATCGCATTCAAAATAAAGAACAGTTGCGAGAAAAGCCGTCGATGTTCAAGAGTTCGTTTCGAGGAGTAATGTGATGCATCCGAATTGCAAATATGTAGCGATTAACTGATACGAGTGTTCCAGGGAATGTGTGTTTCCGTACAATCACGTGAAACATTATAAAGTTAAGTATGTGTGAGAGTCGTTTTGAAAGGATGGAAAGGCGAGAGTCGTACCAAGCGAGCGAGCAGAGCAGACTTGAGTTGAAAATTCAGAGTGAAGAGAGCTTGGTAGAGTAGAGTGGAGCTAGTAAAGTCTAGCGAACGAGCGATTGATTGTGCGAGAGCCCAAAAAGAGTAAAGTGTGAACTGATTTTAGTTCCTATTACATCTTCTATTGCATACAATAAATATATATATATATATATTATATGTTTTTACAAATATATATATATATATATATATATATCTATTCTTCATTTTTGTTAGTATATTGTGGCTTATCACGACATACGTTTCATATGTTTGTATCTAGTCTTAAGTCTTCGCGAATGATTTATTAATTTGACACTACACGAAGCAAATTATTACTTGTTAAAATCGTGAAAAATGAGAATAAAAGTATATAGAATGCACGATTACACAACTTTGATATATTATAAATATTCTATTTTTGGAATAAATGATTTACGCAAGTAATGCGTTCACTGCAGCAATTCGATGAGTAATTAGTATGAGCTCAGCCCAGATCACGATAATATCAATAAGTCTTAAATAAACAAAGTTTAGTAATAGAGTAATAGACGTAATAAACAAAGAGGAGAGAGAGAGAGAGAGAGAGAGAGAGAGAGAGAGAGAGAGAGAGAGAGAGAGAGAGAGAAAATTTAATTAACCGATATCAGTCTATGATTATCCTGAGAGATCTTGAGTGCAATAATCTGGAAAATGAAAGTTTAATGAACAGCTTGCTATGCTCGGTCTTCGGACGAAGACAAGCATATATACTTAATAATTATATTCTAATATTTCTAATTATTTTTTTGTTTTTAATCATTATTTACAATATGCTTTCTTTATCGCGATTTTTATGCTTTATTTCTAACTGATGATATTGTTTTGATGTTCGAATTGCGCGATAAAATATTGGAGAAACGATGATATTCAAGGAAGAAGAATAACAACCAAGTAATATTTTAACATTTCTAATTATTTTTTTTGTTTTTAATTATTTATAATTATATATTATTAATATTGTTAACAACGTTGTGTATTGACGAGTTACGCGCCTTCGAATCAGCCAGAGCGAAATGAGAAATATTGTACAATATACATATTCGAATTCAAGACTGATCTAAACTTATCGAAGATTGCGTTGCAATCGTCACATCGATAATGCGAGTCTCTTCGAACTCGTTGCATCGATATTATTTCATGCTCGCCATGGTCAACTAAATCTTTTTTCTTTTTAGAGAACTATCATCATTTCTTTTGGCCAATTATGGTAACTATGGTAATCAAAGCTAAGAGTTGGAAAATTGATAAGTTATAAAGTTAAAAATAATGAGATAAGTAAAATAAGAAAATCTCTCTGTGTGTAAATTCGTAGATAAATTCTACGTTAAAAGATAATTTTTAAGATATCCATTTTTTAAATGAGATAGTTTACTGAAAGTTCTTCTGAATTTATTTTAACAGATATCGATTTGTTCAAAAGTTATTCGAGCCGTTCAGTGGATAAACGGCATTATGGAAAGAAATAACAAATTGTTGATCAGACTTAGTCAACCGAGGCCGTTGTACTGCAACGGGTTCTTAATTATTTATAATTAAAAGATAAAGAGAAGTAAGAGAGAGACGTGCACAATCGTATCTCATGATTAGCGGAGTATGAAAAATGGCCTATGATGTCACTATCCGCATTAAAAGGGTGGCGAGAGGAAATTATACATAAGAGAAATAAGTTGCTGTCAGACTAGACGGAGAGAGAGAATTCCCGAGAGAGGCGTTTATATCGCAAAATCGTGTAAAAGATTTTATGGTATCTAATTAATCACTTATTTGTCTTGCGAGAAGCGGATGAATTGGAGGGAAAACATCAAGGAGATCCATTCTGAAAAATTCAATCTTAGATCGAACAGGGCAATCGATCTTGCAGAATAGACCGCCGAGTTTCCCTGAATATTCTTTTCTCTCTGTCGCGAGCAACGATGGACTAATGCAAGTTATTCCGCGAATTTTCCTGTTTTTCCTTTTCCTCTCCCCCTTTTTTTTTACAAAACGGCGGATCTGAGAGTTATTTTAATGCAAAGCCACGATATCGCCGTCGATCAGCAGCTAGACTATAAAATATTTTGTAAGCTCGGTATAAGTCTTCGACGTCCGTGTGCGTTCGCCCCGTGAAGATCCTCGCTTTTCCTTTTCATCGTGTCTTTCAGGCCACGATTTTCGTCTCTTTCAAGCAGCCTCTGCTTATCCCCTGCGGAGAATACTTGTATTGCGAAAGTAAGATCATAAGAATTCCGGTTCCAACTCGAAAGGGAACCTTGATGTCGAAGATTAAGAGAGATTCGTGCGTGTAAGTGTCCCCCTAGTTATTTCTCAGATTCTCGTATTCTCCGCGGGGGCTCGCAGGATGTATCTCCGACAATATCGGGGATCTGCGATCGAAAATGAAACTAACAGGTGTACATGTGTCTAATATAATGAACGCTTTTTGTTTCCGAAGAAGCAGCCGCCGTTGTCGTCCTTCGTCGAGTGATTCTTCCCATTTAAAGAGAGACCCGTTACATCTCAACCAGATACTTTGAAGACACTAACGGCTCGTACGTATCCTATATAAATTTGTCTCGTGTGCATTTTGTTATTCATCTAGATAATCTCACGCGATACAGATCTTCTTGTCGTTCGATCTTTAAACCTGACGCGGGTCCGGAGGGAACGCTGGATCCCTGATTTTAAGTGAAGGAGCGAGAGAGAGGAGTGAGGAGATGATCACTCTTGAAAGGACTTGCGTGCTGTTACTTCTTCTTTTCCTCTTTCTTTCTCTCTCTCTCTCTCTCTCTCTCTCTCTCTCTCTCTCTCTCTCTCTTTCTCTCTCTCTCTCTCTCTCTCTCGAAGTGGACCTAATCGGATAGAGAACGATATCGCGTAACTCGAAGTAACGGCGATACAAACTATCGTTCTCGTTTCCCGTTACGCGTACGCGTGTATATCCCTCTGTTTATAATTATATATAATTATGTATAACATTACCGGATTGCGTGTGTACCGTTTATATTATCAGCGGATACGCGCGGGCTTGAGCGTACGCAGTTAATTCGCCCGCAGACGTACGCGCGGATCGGAAAGATGCTAACATGACGCTCTAGAGCGATCTCTTGTACAGGGCGGCCGCCCACGCGTGATTGTACAGTCGCCGTCGAAGAAAACGCGAGCCCTCGAGGGTGCAGACGCCCAGTCTCACTTTCGGTCCGTAATAAACAAGATCCGGCATATATCGCGCTCTTTTAATTTTATTCATATTTTACCTACATATCGTGTGTATGTATATGTATATATGTACAAGTACGTGTGCGCGGAACGGACGCATGTACACCCACCGCGCGTGCACGCGCATACCATAAGCATCATGGAATCCCGTACTCATCCCGTTCGTCTATATGTGCATATAATACAAATTTGCATATTATATAGACGTTCGTCGAGTTGTCGTAGCGCTCGAAAAAGCCTTGAAACTTTCTATGCCGCGCGCGCGTGTGTATGTGCATGCGCACTCTCTCGCATTATATATATATATATATATATATGTATTTTTTTAATTGACATATAATTCTATCATATATGCCTCGTGAAAACCAGCTCCCGAGGATCTCGGATCCATTCCCCGAATTCGTCGCCGGCTACCGCTGCCGTCGAATCGCTTATCGAGGGAACGTTTCTGCTAATCTTCTTTCCTCTATTCTCCCCATCTTTCTTCAATCTCTTTGTTTCAGTTGTTTCCTTCACACGCGCGAACGGAGTTGTCAAGCTTATTAAGCATTAAGGTACTATCTTCTGATCTGATTAACATCGTCGATGCAATAATGTCGTGATAATGCTACGCGAGCCTAATTTATGTTCCGTAATTTAAGTCAGCATCATTGCTCGTACTGGATATCCGATGAGTGCGTTTGGATGTTCTCCGGGATATAAATAAACGCGCGCCGTTATTGCTGTAAACAAAATCTCACATGCTTTCCAGCTTCAACATACATCTCTTCAATTCACGGATTTTGTAAATGATTCCAGAACTTGCCTCACTCCTGCGCGAAGAGCTCTCCCAAATATGCTTATTATCATTATTATTGTACATGGTATCCTAATGAGCAGAAACTTAGACATGCGTTGGACGACGTCGCGGGACGTCGTATGTCTAAACAATATCCAAGGATACCGATCAAACATGCTTGAGCGCTACGCAAAACTGGGATATTCGTGAAATGGGACTCGGACAACGCCATACGATTTATTCGGCTAATCGATAATAGGCACTATAGGTCAACGTTGTAGCATTTCAACGAATGGCGATGTCTATGACAAGAACGAAAGGAGGATGCTAGCGATATGCGCTCTCCCAGGAGGAACGATGATGCGGAGGATCTCATCGGTTCACGCGCGGAATGTCAAGATGCAGGGCTCCTCCGGAGAATGAAGGAACACGAGTCGATGCAAGAAGATCTCTTAAAATAATTCGTTGTCCATGAAGATCTGAATATGCGCCTGCGGGTGTTATCTTCCATTGCTCGGTGACAATTCTAATGAAATCTAGCGAAGTCAACCTCACGTGTTTCAATTCCGCAATGGCGAGGGATATCCCGGATGTCTCTGGACATCAACGGGACACGTCTCCTATGTTACTTCCGGCATTGCTGACGATGCTCCTTAAGTTTAGAGGGCGACGTGGACCCGTGGATGTTCGAAGAGCCGGCGAGAGATTTTGGATATCAGGCGTCAATGGCGAGAAAAGTACTCGAAAGTACGAACATATGGATCACGTTATTGTATATAGCGAGTTTCGAATCTCCTGATCTAGGATCTAGGATCAAGAAGCATAACAGCGATCGTTCATGATTCTGCAGATTTCGGGAGGGAAATCTCCGCGCGATCGATTACGCCGCGATCACAGATCACAGCGCTCGTACAGCGCCGATTACATACGTAATCGTAATTTACGATGAAACGTGGATGACACGAGATACAATTGCAGTTATATGGGGCTTCATACCTTGAAGCTTTATATCGAGAAAGCTTAATATTCGATGAGAGAGACTGAATTATTGCTTCGGCTTTACTATAAAGGAATTCAAAGGAAATCGCGCGTAAAGTCAGTTGACTTTGAAGCCAGTTTCAAGAAGGTTATTAAATCCGATTAAAAGTGACTAATCGTTTAGAATTTTATCCTCGGCTGCGATTCGCGATATTGAAAATCCTCGAGAGAACAATTAAAAATCATTAACGACTCGGCGATCCGACGATATACTTCATCGTTAAAAATCGCAATCGAGAATACTCTTAACTCCTCCAACAATTCTTCCGTATCTTTATTTGCTCCAGAATATCTCGTGGAACAATCGCAGATCATAGATCCGTATCGTAAACCTTCGTTCAGCTATGTTTCTACTTATAGGAAATCGATCTAATCGCTTCTCTCACGCGAGAATTAAACGATTGAAAGAAGATATATAATCCTTTAACAATTTTATCTGAAAATATGCGTCGTATAGAAATTCTTTAATATCCTTAGTGTCTTATTCGGCACTAACCATTATTATTATTATTAAACTTATTAGGCGATTCTTTTAATGTGACGTTAGAAGGATCAAGTCAACGCATGGCTACGTAGCTATCGAAGATATGCAACGAGAAAGCATCCGTGACACGGGAAATGTCTCGTTTTGTGCGATGTTTTGCCTTCGTGCAGTCAATTAATTGATGCGCGCACAGAATGCGAAAGTCGAGAGAGAAACGTGAAAATTAAAAGCATCCGAATAAGCTAAACGAGGATGTGAACGCGCGTGGACATGTATGCCTTCAACGTTCATCCTCGCTGATCGTTGCGTGTGCATAACGAAAACATATTCAATTGATCGAACAACTATGGCAGTACGATGTGCAATGACGGTTGCGTTTTGTGAATCTTTTATGTGGGCTGCGGATTGCAATGAGAGATCCCCTTCTGATCAGCCGATCGGCTTTGTCGGCACGATCGAATCGCTCAACTCAAACGATGATCGCGCGCTAACACAGCTTCCCGCGGATTATGATAGTTACACGCTGATTCTGTCTTTCACGGTTGCTTTCTTTCTTTCTAAGTGAAAACCAGAGAGAAGGGAAAATTTTATTCTCCAATTTTTAATCGGCGGTCCGATATCTCATTCGTGATGTCAGATGTTATTCGTCCGAACGTTTCACGTTCGTGGGAAGTGCGATTATTTCCGATGTGTAATTTCCATATTCTCGTCTGACAAGTTAATCGCAGAAAATTACAGCGCGTATCCGCTTCCTGCCAACCGCGGGACAATCCTGTGTTAGCATGAAGAAAGAAAGATACGGGATCGAAGTGCTTTGGTTACGCAACGATTGTCACGATCACCGAAGGAAGCCACGATATTTCCTTTGTTTTATTCGTTTCTCAAACTACCCCGCCGCTGTCAGTGATGCAGCGAGCAGTTTACCCTAAGATTTGAGGCAGTACTCTTTTTGTATACCGGTAAATATTCGTTCTTCGTAGCAAACTTCGTAGCAAGACGTAGGGCGGTCTGCGTTATCTACGTGCTAACAGCCTAAGTCTTTTCTTGCTTCCCTTTTTTTTTCTGAAGAGAAAACCGCTCAACGGGGTTGGAATGTGCCCAGTTTGGTCCGACCGCCCTTAATTACGATGTAAGAGACAAGGATCACGATGTATATAATTGTAGAGTTTTAGCAAAAAGGTAGTCTCGATTATCTTCGCCGAGATGCGAGTTTTCTAACGCGAACGTGCAAACGTCATCTCCTCGAGATTACTTTGAAGAACATTAAATCAGTGTCAGAAAGCGATTTCAGTGATATCTGAAATTTAGTGGAATCGAACAGCAACGCCGTAACGCAGCGAATTAGAAACGGTTGATTGAAATTGACTGAATGATGACGGCAATCCTGCAAATAAACATTCCAATTTAAGAGCTTGAATTCCAATTCAGGATTCCAGTCTCGGGATTTTCGAGATAACAATTTCAGCGTTGAGCGTTGAAAATTTTCATCGCTCATTTAGAACGTTCGACTCGAAATTATCGAACAGTTTAAGATGCTCGCGAATAACGCGAGCACGTAATCGCACGTTCACGTACGGATGCTCAACGTTTCGACGCAACCGAGCACGTTCTTGTTGAGAAATTCAACGAAGAAGCAAATTAACACACGAATAAATCGAAAGCATGTTTTTACCAGGGTAGCGTAACTTGATGGAAATGGTCGCTATCTCGGAAGGAAATCTGATCTTGTTTTAAATTAGTTTAATGATAATCGATTGATCGCGACAGACCTGACTGTATCGGAGCGAGAAGCGTCTCCTTAACAATCACGGATTATTGATAATGCCTAGCGCAACGCGATTATGTTTCTCATTTATCAGTGATTAATATCTTTATTATTCCCCCGCGACGAAGCTACCGTATCTATTTCTGTGCCTTATACTTAATATCAATTATATGGCGTAGACAAAACTGCTGATATAAACTAATGCTGCGAGTTTGTACGGATCGGTACGATCCAAAGGCGAATCGGAAGTGCGCGATTAAACTGTATTAAGGTTTCATATCTCAAAGTGTTTCCTTGTAAAGCGCTAAATTGCTTTTAGAATTTACGGTAATATCAATAATGATTCGTCAATCGCATCAATATGGATCTGTTTACGTAGCAAAAATTAATAGTATAATAAATCGTTCGTTATATTTATACTATATGTACACTGGCGTGTCTAATATCGTAATTTCTCTCTCTCTCCCTCTCTCTCTCTCTCTCTCTCTCTCTCTCTCTCTCTCTCTCTCTATTAATGTAGTGGTGCGATAAATATTTCTCATCGATCGAACCGATCGTCGAAATCGATCTCTCGTCAGTAATGATTGCGGCTCAGTGCTCGAAGTGAAGAAAGGAATAATTAAGTAATACACTACGGCTATTTATGAATTGTACTTTATACTCTTGGTTATATTGTTTAAACCACGAGACAAAGAAACGGGAATTTAGTTTTGTATAATCGGATTAAAATTATCGCGAATGTTCCATCCTTGTGCTCGGCTCTGACTCGTGAAGCTGAAACTCTTGTTGAACTGAATAACGATTCAGTGATTCAATTCACTTCGAGAACCGATGCCTCTTGGCTAAAGTGTGCTCTCAAAAACGGCTTGCATCCGGTATTTCTGCTACGCTGGTAATTCATCCTTATGCAATTCATTCGTCGTTACGAGGAACTCGGCATTTATAGCGCGTGCATTTCCGCGAGGAAGCAAGCGTAATGATGACCGAATTCCTCGGCGAGGAATTCCATCCGTGACCGAGAAGCTATCGACAATTTCTTTGCGATCTCGTCCTTGTCCCTTTCTTCGTCTCTCTAGTGCAACCCAACCCAACCTCTTCTGGCGAATGACGAGGCAAAAGTTTGCAGAAGAGAAATTTACATCCCTCGACTAAGGCAGATGCTCGGAAAGAAAATGGCGCGTTGGATTATTTCGTTAAAACGATTGATCTCTGAAATAATCGCGACGTTACGATTTCATCGGAATCATTTGATTCCGTCATTCCTTACGTTGTAAATGCTGCGCGTAAGAAGATCGCGCTAACATCGTTATACAAAATCAGCTTCCTTCGTTATCCTCCCTTTAGTTATCAATGATTGCACGTGGACACGCTTGATGACCACCAGGAAGCATTTTCTTAATAGTTAGCGGCGCTAATCGCTAATTTTTGATCATTTCTAATCGAGTACATCACAGACCCAACAAAACGTTACGGCGTTTCTACATGAACCGACATCAGAGAAAGCAGTCGTCAATGAGGAATCTCCCATGATCGTTAGTGATCTTCCCTCTTCTCGGCGACCGAGAACCATCGTGACGTACCGAAAACCGTCTCGTCCTATCTGGACAGCACTTGCACCTACAACACGCATACACGTAGCACTCACACGTCGCACTTCATCCCGCCTCAAGGAAACTACGTCGAACCACGTTGTAGATCGGACGTCATTCTACTGTTAGCCCTGTTAGCGCTGTGTGGAAAGTCTGCACGCACGTACACGCGAGCTACGCATGTAGCTATTTATCATCGAGCGGCCGTCACACCGCCGCTGATCGTCGTCGTCATCGTCGGAGGACCTACGCGCCCAAGATCGACTAGGATCAGCTGTCGTCCGGCGCGTCTTGGTACTCCTCGCTCTCTCTGTGCACCAATACATGCACCACCGTCGCCTCCGATTGCTGTCTGAGCAAGGGCGGCCTAGTTGGCGGCGCCGTGTTCTCCGGGCTCGGCTCTGTCACCAGGATGCTCACATCGCTACCCTCGACTGGCAGTTGCACCGGCTCCGGCGGTGGTGCTCGGCGTCTCAGACTGCCGCAACGGCGGTTGAACGCCTCCTTGATGTCCCGCTGCAGCGTGTTCAATGATAGAGTGGTGCCACTCGGACGCAGGGAGCCGCGTTTCGATATCGGCGGGCTCACCACGTCCTCTTCCGGGTACTTCTCCACTGCATCCTGCCGGCCCAGCGTAGGGCCCAACGATCTGTAAACAGGACAGTCGCTGAGTCGAGAGTGAAGCTTTCATGAAGTTGCAAGAAGACCTTGGAACCGATCCGCGATAACTGCGTGTGCGATTGATGTCTCGCGCGAATAAAACTCAAGGTTGAAACGATGTATTCTTGAAGCATTATTCCATTTTGAATATGGTGTAAGCGAAGAGAAGTACATCAAACGAGTCAACAGCAACATACGTCTTGTGATAATGAAACAATGGTCTCCTGATTTGATCGAATCATTTTTATGCCCTGTAGTAAGTCACAGACATTTCATGCAAAAAATCAAAATCGCGTATGAGAAATGGCTTGCTCTTAAGGTTCCGGCTAGGCTGAAGCATGATACAATGCTGACGAAGTTAGACTAATGGTATGTATCTAAATGTCATGAACTGCCTATCGATACGTTGGGATCAATGTAATCAAACTAACGGGAATGGCAATCTCTTTACTCGACTACCAATCACAGATCGATAAGCGGATGAATTTAAGAACGTAACTACGAGCTCAACGAGTTTGCCCTGTAATGTGCTAAGAAATATCCCCTTTCTTTTTTCTTTCTAATTCTAAGAAAATGTTTCTTACGTTCTCGATAAAGTGCATAAATTGTCTTATCTTACGATGCACTAGTTTCCTGTCTATAAACGAACAACGGCAAACAAATAGTCTACAGATATTATTATTATTATATCTCAAATGCTAAGATTGTAGTACTTGTGTGATAAGTACTTTAACTCTCATTTCACGATACGATAAATCGAACGATCAAACTTGAAGAATTCTAAGTATGTACACAAATTCACAGGTTTACCTGCTCGTTCTCTTGCCTGAGGAGTTTTGAAAGAAAAAGAACCTGGGTTAATTTCGTGTACGATGCGTGGCGCTGTGTAGTGTAACTTAATTACGGATACGATTTGTCATATCGTTTATTAGTAAAACTGTTAGCACGTATTCACGGACACGTGTTAACTGTCGACATTAAACTCCTCAGGCCAATCTCGTCCTTTGCGTAATTAACTTAAATTAATTCAAGTTAAATTTGAAGTGATCTGAATTAAATCTCACATTGAGCACTTTATGTAGTGTAGCACATTAATGATATATGTTGGATACGCAGATTAATTTCCAATAGAAATCAAGCTTGATTTTTAGTAAGAAGATCAAGTTGGCTTCGTCACATCATATGGCAGCATTGATTGATGATGTTTCAGCATCGCAATATTGAATATTTAAATTTGGAGTGATTATCGCGTATAAAAATCTGAGTAAAACTAAATACCTCTGATTGATTCGCACTTATCAACCGTACTGCGAATGGTCTGCAATAAATGTACGTACCTAACAGTACCGTGAGAGTCCGAGCCAGAGCTGGAGGCGGCGGAGGGTTGTTCGGCGGTTGGTGAGGGACGGGACACGGTCAACGCCGGGGGTTGCAGGTCCTCATGGGTTCCTGTGGCGCCGGAGAGCAACAGCAGAGGAAGATTCGGGAATAGCCACGCCGAGGCGGTGCCAAGTTCGCTGAGATCGCTGGCGTCGCTAGCCCTGGAGGACTTGCGGCTACTTGCCCGACTACCCCGATGCACGTGCAACAGGGCCGACAGTTTACCGCCCCATCCACCACTGCCCCTACCATCCACGCCGCCCGGGCTCGAGGTCTGCGTCTGCGAGTCTACTTCCTGGGCGATTCTCTCGCGTTCCTTCTTCATTCTGTAAATTTTGTTTCATCATTAATCGTCGTTGGTGTATATTTTTGGTGCAATGCGGAAAGCGCGAAGGAAAGATTTTCTTTTGGGTTTTTCAAATTAATCGTTCTCCGAATAGATCATCAATTGTAATTATCGTCAAATCTTATCAATGTAAAATCGTTTGTCTTTGCATGCGCTTCGTACTTACGCGATGAACTCCTTGATGGAACGTTGAATCAACCTGGCAGCTTTGTCTTGCCGTTTCCAGAGTCTCGTGGAAGACACTATCTCCAATTCCTTCCTGGTCGGGAACTGTTTCTTGAACTTGACGTCCATCTGCTCCTGCAGTTTCCTGAAGTCGTCCGATTCCTCGACGTGTCCAAGAACGTGCTTGACGAGTGAGTGCAGGATGTCCAAACAATGAATCTTGTTACCCTTTGCGATGGGAAGATTAAAGCTAACCAATGCTACCACGTTGGGCTTTGATATTCCCAGCGGCGGATCTAGACTCGCTATGAAGTCGCTCAGCTGCGAAAAGCTGATAAATTGAGTCGCGTGCGGATCGTACCTGAAAAAAGGGATGAGAATTTTATCTGAACTGGCAAAGAACATTTTCTCGCTAAAGCGAAGAGAATGACAGGACGGGGCTCACTTCGACCATCGGATGTAGAACATCTCCAAGTCATCCTCGACGATACCAATCTCCTCTTCCTGATGAGCCTGATTAAAATTCTCCAAGATGATGGCGATGTACATATTGATGACTATCATGTAGCTAATAATGATAAACGATGTGAAGTACGTGATCGCTAGTAAAGGGTATCCGCAATCTCCGTTCATTTGTCGGCTGTTCGGAGTGGGATCGCATTCGGGCGGTTGTACCATCAACGATTCCAGCACGTCGTTCCAGCCAGCCGATGTCATCAAACGGAATAGCAGCTGCATACTTCTACCGAAGGTTTCGAAATTTACCTGAAGAACAAGATTTCAACGTATCGTTCAATGATGTAGACCAGAATTACACATTTTATTCGGAAACATGTGAATGTGAGTCAAAAGAAATTGTTCACTTTCCATTAAGACGCAAAATTCGAAATATATAATATTGTCAAAATTTAGGATAAATTTCGTCGTCCATAAAATCATCTCGTAGAGATAATGCGTTGCTGTTCGTATCGCTCAATGGCTTTGAAAATGCAATAATTTACTGTGTATCATGCGCTAGATTTGCATATAGAATCATCATTTTAACGATGATAACGAGTTTTGAATACTTCGATAATATAATATATACAATTTGATAATGAATTCGCTGGATAAACGTAAATTCATGCCGACTGCTCACCATATCGTCTAATGCGCCCTGTTTCCTGACATGTCCGAAAATGGACATGCCGATGATAGCGTAGATGAAGGTGATCAGGGCCAACAGGGCCCCGATGTTGAAGAGCGCCGGAAGACTAACGACGAGGGCGAAGAGCAGCTTGCGGATACCTTTGGCGGCTTTGATGAGCCTCAAGATTCTGCCGATTCTGAACACTCTCACGACTCGCAAAAGCGTCGGGGACACCGGGAAGTCTATCATGATGTCCTCCATCAGTATGCCCAGAATGGACGCTAACACCAACAGGAAGTCAAACAAATTCCACGGCACCGTGAAGTAGTGGTAACGTAGACCGATTATCTTGACGATCGCCTCCAGGCCGAAGACAGTCGTAAAGAACGCGTTCGACACTTCGAGGACGAAGAAGATGGCATGGGGCTGATTGTAGTGCTCGATCCCCATCGTCAGCATATTGAGGAATATTAAAACGAAGATCGCGATTTCGAATCTGGAAAGAGACGCGCGTGGAGGTCTCACCTGGCGCGACGAGCTTGCCGATCGACCGATCGATCGATCGATCGTTTCCTCTAACAGATGCAAACAGAATCGACGCATGCAACGTTTAATGCGGTGAAAATGGCGCAAACAGTATCTGCAGTAGAGCAAACGCCACACTCTTATATAGATCTGACTCGCGATCCTTCACGTGCTCTCATGGGCTATGATGATCGACTAGGTCCAAGTCTACATACGTTACTCTGTAAATTTTATATAAGTACATAAGAGACACATTATACAGCCTTGGCCTTGGCTGCTGAGCTGTTTGTCTCTAGCTGAGACAACACATTAAGACAACGGCGATCCTTATTCGTCGAAATTGCGCTGATTCGAAATCACTAATTCCGGCACATGTTTCCCGATCACGCTGAGATAATCTCGCGGATTTCGCGGAATAACCGGACAGTCATCTGCAGTAGTGCGCGGAATTAAGAAGTTACGATGCCTACGTGAACCCTCGGGCTGCAGCTTATCTCGTCCATTATGTACTCTCGTATCGTCGGTGCATTCGATATTGCGACTGCAATTTCGGAGTCGACGGGCGTAAATGTCCTTCGGCTATTGATTTCCCATTATTCCGAGTAACGGATCGGAGTACGGTCGCGCCATTTATCTTACCTGCCTCTGCCGGAAGCCGAAAGGCGGAAAATTCACGCATCGTGTCACGACGATTTGTACACGCACGATGCTGGTTCGGGAAAATGTTATCGTCAAGGAGGAACGAACGTTCTGCGAGCCATTTACCGAATCCACGTTAAATCTGATATACCGACGAGAACCGATAAAAACAGAAGCGAAAGGGATGTTTCGATTCTCAACACGCTGTTCCCAGCGATGTTGTTTCGGTGACAATATTTTTATGTTTCCTGCCTAGCGTATTTTTAAATGTTTACTCGGTATATTCTAATATCAGCTGTAATATGGCGCATATAACAGCGCGTGATCCGATATGATTTGAGAACCGGAGATCGTTTGAACAACCTGAAGTAATAATGCGAAGGATACAGGCTCGGCTCGATCGCTGCGTAATGGAACTTTCTTACCTTGAAGTTAAAGTCATCTTCTTGACGCAGATGAGCGATGTTGAAGACAAAGAGGCTGCGTAATGGCTTTTACAAATCGCTTTCGAAAGAATATCTTAATGATGGAAGTTACAGTGGCTTCCTGCGGTCCTCTTTACTTTTCGATCGTCGACGAACGATGGTACCGTAACCGCAGCAGTCCGCGAGCTGTCTCGCAGAATTTATTTACGAGCCTGATCGCAAATCTAACAAGATACATCGATACGAATCACGCGGAACATAAGCTTGAACACGATGGCGTGAGCAACGAAGAGATATCGATTTAAGATCGTCTTGCTGATGGTTGCTGACAATGTCAGCAACAACAACGGACACTTGGTATACCAAATCGTTAACATTGCGTGGCATTTGCATGCTGGCGATCTACGTACATTCATGTTATTTACGTGTGGCCGTAATTATTATTAACGATTTAGTGTAAAAGGTCCGCCTTCTGTAGGATAATCCGTTCATCTGCCACATTGCTCGCGTTTCATCGTGCTTCAGTGTATGCCGCATAGTTCGACCGCCACGTATAACTCGCATGATACCATTTACGTCAGTTTGACCGCACCATTTCTACGCATTGTCGCGTTTTACAGCGAATAATAGACGAGTACAATAAATTCGATTGCTTTGGATGAAGCTGGCGTTGCGCGATGTTCAGACAAATTCGCCTGGCGATAATATATATGTATTAAAAAATACAAAATATACATAAAATATTGATAAACAGGTCTTTAAAGGTTTTTTTTCTGTACGCGAAATCGTTAAACCACGTTGTGATGACAGTTTTATAAATTAATTTAATCGCGAGAGTTAGTCGTAAAATGTTCGAGAAAGATAATTTCAAATAGATGAAACAAATCGTAAAGGCAGTAACAGAGAAAGAAAATATACAACGAGAGCGATAAGGAAAACCTAAACGTCAAGTTTGTAATTAAATGAAATTTAACTTTAGACAGAGTGGATCAGTATTGGAAGGCATTCGATGAAATTCAACTGTGACTTCAAGTGTAAACTCGCAGCGCGAAATGTCGTCGATCAGTTCCTCATCAGGGAGCGTCATCAGAAGCAATCGTAAGCAACACACAAGTTCAAAGTGCTCGATCTCATGCTCGTTACACCAAAAGCGAGGCATAATTACCTGCGAGAATTGGATAGATCGTAGAACATTGCGAGGATTTGGTTCATCGGACGTTTTATAACTTTTTGCGGCTTTTTACGGCCGAGTTTTTTCATGGCAGTGTAGTAGTGTTTTTGACTCTCGGTCAAAAACATTTCTAGCACTCCACCTTCGTACTGAAAAACAAAATCGTCGCTTTATTATTTCGTAGCTGGTCCATCACGTAGGAGACTTTGCGAGGGAATCGGTACACATGAAAACAGAACTCGCGTTACTCCTGTCTAGAAATAATAATCGGATTAGAATTGACCGTTTCGTCGACAATTTTCAAAAGAGATTAGACATTAAACGATCCAGCGGTAGTATATTTTTCCGCTGTAATAACGCGCCAATGGGCTTTTCCGACAAACGTCCGTTTACTTAATCAGGATTTCCCTGATCGCGTGATTATTTCTTCGATTCTGCGATTCGTATCGAGATGAAGGATTGGAAGGTCCAATTAACTAACCAAACGAAACGTGAAACGAAATTTGAATCGATACTTCGCGAGCAAGAATTCCAAAGCTCGGCGTTCACCTTTTTCTTCAGCATATTGAAATTGTCTATGATCACTCCAATGAAGAGGTTCAGCGTGAAGAATGAACCGCAGACAATGAATATGACAAAGTACAGGTAGGCATAGAGATTCGCCTCTCTTTGCGGTTGTAGGTCCACTCCCCGCGCGTCCACTGCATCCTCCATCACCTCCATCCAGCCCTCAAAGGTCGCTACTTGAAACAAGGCCAGGTAAGCGATGCCAACGTGATCGAAAGTGATCTTGCTGTTCTCCCAGGAGTAGTTCTTGTTGAAGCACTCTTCCTTCGTGTTCACTATCTGAAATCGCAACGGTCGCGCGTTCAAGCGACTTTGAGACCGATGACGGACTGTTACCGCAGAATCGTTGTCGCTCGTGGTTGATTCTCGTTATGAGAGCTAACAGTTCGCGATGAATCACGCGAGATGACTACGTCCATACATTGCATCGACGACGATTCGACGCGGCGATTATCTGATGACCGACTTTATTCGGTTATGTGATATCATCATTATTCATGCAATTGCACGTAATACTAACGAATCTAATTTACGGTCTACCGAATTACTTTTCTTATCATCCTGATAATCGCATTCGATCGCACTCACCGAGATGTCCAACAGTTCCCCGTACTCGTTGACGCATTTGAAGAACTTCCCGCCGAAGAATTGGACGCCCATTATCGAAAAAATAAGCCAGAACACGAGACAGACGAGGAGCACGTTGAATATACTGGGTATCGCATACATCAACGCGTTCACTACGATCTGCGAGCCGGGAAGAAAAATCTTCTCAGTGATAAGCTCTCGAACTTACACGTTCGCATTATTACGTTTTTTGCGTTTCGAGCGGGTTTTCTCGTAGATTCGTTTATCGATATTTACCCTCATGCCTTGCCATCTCGAGATCGCTCTCAGCGGCCTCAGGGCGCGTAGCGTCCTCAGCGATCGCAATACTTTGAGATTCTCGTTCTCTTCTATCAAAAGGCTAAACATGGATACCTGTGCGGGAGGAGGTGTCGTTTAATTCACGAGATTTACCGGGAATAGTGTTCATGCGAGATGTTTGAAAATCAGATTGCATGCATAGAGACGCACAGGACGAGCGAAAATGAAAGCACGCGAGAGAGCGAATGAATCGGCCAATTATCGATTCTTGTATATCTTCGTTGAAATTTCTGTAATCATATAATCGCGACCAACATGGAAGTAATGTGGCTCGAGAATCAGTCACTAAAGTATTTTATGTTGATTTAAGCAGAGATATGTGCTCGTAGCATATTTATCGCATCATGGGATTTTGGTCATGGTGATTATAGATTGCGTTTCGCGCGTTTTCAAGCTTCAAGCTGATTTTGCTGTTCACAAATCTTAGCGAGCAACGGAAAGCTCGTAATTTAGCAGAAGTCAGTCAATGTACAGACAGAGAATTTACATGCAAAGGGAGATCGATACGATACATACGATATAATGTATTTAATTATTTCCATGCATGCATAAGTGAGTTGAATTAATCGTGCAGACATAAAGCCACGTGATAAATCATATAATGCAGCAATGCACATATATATTTATGGTGCACATCACTCAAGATTGATACGGATGTGATATGGACGAGAGCGTACTGAGACATGTAACGTTTCAACATACCTGAATCCACGAGGGCACACATAAAACACATAAAGAGGGAACACAGAAACAACGTTCAGACAATTGTCACGCATATTTCGTTCAATGTAATCTTAATTACTTCATCTGTCAATCGTGAACGTAAACGTGAACCATCTAAATTTACGACGTAATCTTCATCACGGAGAAACACTCAGGAAGCTGCTGATTCTTTCGTAAATGGCATAAACGTTTCGCACGCCAGCGATAAGAATCGCAAAAGTTATACGTAAAATTAGATGGCATGGCAATTCGACACAAATACATAATGCCTGGAGAGGACAAGCAAGGAAACGCAATTCATGCTACAGAGAGATACAGCGCGCGTTCGCACAATCTTTGCGGCTTTATTTTTGCGATCATTGCCGGGCGATGGTTAGTCATACTTACGAAAACGATTATAAAATCCAGGATTGTCCAGAAACTGGTGAAGTATTTACAGAAGCCTAGGGCTAGCCATTTCAGGAGCATCTCGACGCTGAAAAGTGTGCAAAAGCCAAGATTGGTCCAATAGAGAATCTTCTTCAAAAAAGGATTGTCGTCTAAGTAGATGTCCTCGAAGCACAGCGTTATGGAAGATGCAAAAATTAAAATTAGGATCATCCATTCGAAGGCGGGCGTATCCACCACCGACAAAACAACCGTACGGACTCTTATCCACTTTTTGCCGAGATCCGTGGCAAGGCAACGATTGATGCAGCTACACCTGAGCGATCAGATTCGAACATTTGCATTACTCTTTGTCACTTTGATTTGGCATTCGATTTTGTCTAAAACGCGCATATGTATAAATAAAAGGAATTTTCGATTTATGCAAATTTCAAAGTGCTCAAGACACTCAACTAGATTCTTTGTTTCTTATCATAGGACTTTTATCTTGGTCTTCAACTCAGTTTTCTCTTCAATCTCTAATTTCTTATGGATCATACGGCAGATGAAAGAAAAATTAGGGGAAACCTCTTACTTCTGGTAGCAGTGTTGCGGAAAGCAGTCCAACGGCTCCTTGCGCTCTTTATTCCTGCCGAATCCCGGAAACGAGCCCATTCCATCGACGTACCGTCCCTTACTGTCTCTTCTACCTCCGACTGTGAGCTCGTCTACGTAACTCACAAGCGCGTGCCAGGGACGCCTCTGTACGCCATCGTTTTTCCGAGTGACGGGTGGTTTCTCTTCCGGCAGCATAGATTCCTCCTCGTCCTGCTTGCTGATATCCTTGAGCACCTCCAATTCTATACTCTCCTCAGGATTGGTCTCGTTGCTGTTATCCTTCTCGGTCAGCTTCTTGTCTTCCTTGACCGTCTCCTGACTGGCTTGGCTGTACGTGGTGAGGGTTGCCTGTCGATAGACCGGATCGTACGTGAAGACCGGCTGATTGAGACTCTCTTGATACGACCTATTGTAGATATTATCCTTGGGTAGGCTCAGCACGGTCTCCTGGATCGCGTATTTCTCCTTGTCGGACTTGTCCATCACCTCGCGTACGATCTGCTCGAGCCGGATGTTTTTCTCGTTCTCGGAGTTTTCCTTGCGATGTTTCTGCTTGCGCACGATCGAGCGGATACGATCGAAGGAGCGCGCGAGCTTCGATTCCTCCCCGACCTCTTCCTTCTTCTGCTTGAGCTCCTCAGAGTTGAAGCTGTTGAGCAACAACGCAAGGAAGAGGTTGAGCACCATGAAGTTACCCATCACCAAAGCCGGTAGGAAGATCGCGAAGCACGTGCCCGGCCCGTCGTCCCTCTCCGCGCGCATGCAGTCCCACAGTGGCTCGATCCACTCGCCGCATAGAATGCGAAATATCATCATGAACGAATGGAAGAAATCGTTGAAGTTCCAGCGCGGCACCGGATCCGGGTAGAACTTGTCCAGGGTGTAATCCTTGCTGAACAGCTGCATGCCGATCACCGCGAATATATAGATCACGATCACCAGCACGAAGGTCAGATTACCGAGCGCGCCGATCGTCGAGATGATGATGCTGAGGAGGACTTTCATAGTGGTCCAGGATTGCGCGAGTTTCAGCACGCGTAGCAACCGCAGGCCGCGTATCACCGATAGGCCGTCCACTAACTCGAACGTCAGATCGATCAGCGACGCGGACACGATGATCAGATCGAAGTTGTTCCAACCGTTGTTGAAGAAGTCCTTGCTGAGCGCCAGAAGCTTGAGGAAGCATTCGAATGTGAAGATGCTGGTGAACACCTTGTTTCCGATATTTAGCGCCTGTCGTACCGACTCGCTCATGCCATGATGTTCCATCGCTAGAAAGACGGTGTTGAGGAGGATGCAGAGGGTGATTGTTAGCTCGAATAGGGGATCCCTCACCACCTTGACAGAGATTAACGCGTGATTCTACTTGCGTGTCTACAACACGTGAGAAAACATTCTCCTTCTTCACCGATTATACCATTGCAGAATATAGGCTGATACGCTTACCTTGTATAGACAGTTTTGAAATCGTAGCCATCCTTCATAGTCCACGCAGCATTGAATACATCTATCGCAGTTTCTATCTGGAAGATCATCTGTAATCATACACCGAGAAAGCATCTGTTATTATAACTTTCTTGACTTGAGTTTATGCACATTAGAAGTGTCAGGTATACAAATTAATTTCTTGCCTCTTATTTCATCGCATTGACAATTTCGTCGGTTCGAAACCGCCGAGTTTCTATTGCGGAAAGCTGCCCGATAAATGGCGAAAAAGAGACCATTGCGATTGAAATATTTCTTAAATGCTTTCGTAAATGAATTCTGGACTTTACGGAAAAACAAGAATTAATTTACCTAATATGTTTAATATTCGCGCATATATTCCAGATGTGATAAAGAGATATTAGTGGAATATAAAATCCTCCTTTCTTCTTCCTCAAGAAGAAGCAAACACGCGGATAAAACGTGAGCTCATCGATCCAGTTACAAATGATTTCAATTAACAAACCGATATTACGTTTTTCACCACAGATTTACAATATCCCGAAAATCTTAACTAGTTGATCGGGTTGCGGATCGCAACGTCGGATAGAGTTAACCAACTTAAAGTTCCCGTTAAATCGGCTCCTAATTACGGGGTTGATGCATGCCTGGAGTGCAGATTGATTTCAAATCGTCCGAGCAATCTCATCGGCCTGCTGATCTACGGTACGGCGCGGTGCCCATTGTCTCGCCGAACAAAGCCCGATACGTGAATTCTCTCACCTAAAACTACGATGTGCGACAGGTACTCTGGCGGCAGCGCGTACATATGTTTCTTGGTCTTCACTCCGTTGCACTTGAGCACTCGGATCTCCCGGTTGCCAGTCCTCACCGACACGGTGACCGGCGCCGGCTGGCAATCGGGCCTCGCCTGGACTCTTCCGTGTTCCTTGGGGGATTTTTCCTGGCCCTTCTCGGCGCGGTGCTCCCGCGACTCGCGCTTGTCGTGCTCCTCAGCGGACGTGACATCGTCGCCGTCGTGGTCATCCACCACCCCGGAATCGTCCAGCGATGACTGCTGGTTGCTGTTGTTGCTGGCCTGCCTGGAGTGCAGCATGCCCCGATTCGGCGCTAGACGGTGGACCGTATTGGGCTCCGGCGGCCTGGGACTGATGTTCTGAAGTGGCAAGTGGCAAGGTCGCACGCTCGAATGCCTGGGACTTGGACTCGGACTGGGTGTCACGGACCTGCAATCAGATTATGTTTTAGTTTAGATGAGGATTGAATCGCGTTCCACGAGAATACACGCAGCCCAATATCGAGCTTCTATCATCGTATCATTCTTCTTTGATCTCTTGCTTCTTTTTTTTGCCTTTTTACGTCGCGCTGAAGTGATAATTAAAGTATTAATGTTACGATATATAATAAAATTATAATTAAAGATTGCGCGCTTAATATTGCTTTTATCTAAATGTGTGCATCTTTATATAATTATTTGTCAGTGTTATTGATAGTGAATAAAAATTTTGTAATAAGGGTGCAAATTCGCGGTTAATAACGCACGATCTGATTTCAATTTCAAGGAGTTCGGACGCTATTTGACGGATTAATGATTATTCGAAGCATTAAACTAATTAGCTTCGGGATTGCGTGGAGGTGCAGGTTCAATGCGAAATCAATGCTTACGGTAATCGAGCGACATTAACTGGGAATACCCAGCATTTCCTGCTTGCATGCGTTATAAAGTTGACTCATTCTCGCTTTCCGGGTATCATATAGACATACTCTTTATTTCTAATTTCAAACGAATTTAAGTTCACTAAAATCTTTAAAAGATTGGTCGTGTGCAAAATGTATATTTGAAGTAGCAAAGGATATTAGAAAATCGAGAAAAAAACGATGTCTTTTTAATCTGGCAATATCAAGTTTTCGTTGGGAAGCGAGAGACGATTGCGAGACGCTCAAAGAATTCGTAAACGAGGGTAGCAGCGATAGCTTTGCGATATATATATATATATATATATATATATATATATATATCTTGCAAAGCTCACTGAAATACGGTGCTTCATACGGCACGATCTTCCATCGCAGGATTGCAAGATAAGCTCATTTTCTCCTTTTATTTTTATTACTAGTACATAGTTTCTCAAGAATAGAAGCATCTATGATATTTCTTTCTTTCTGTTTTTCCAGACCCAGCGCTGCAGTTTAACAACTTTCAGGCAAACTGCAGGCAGATATTATTCTACTTCTCTATGTAAGAAAGACGAACTTTCTCTCTCTCTTTCTCTCTCTCTCTCTTTCTTTCTATATATATATATATATATAATATATTATATATGAAGTAATGTGGAGACGACGCGTGCGCGACGACGATGTGTACTTTTAGCACAGATAAGATTAAGATCGCTCTCGTTGCGTTCGTGCTAGAAATTTTTATTTAATGAGCCAAACGCTTTAACTCCGCACGTAAAAGACTATTCTGATATATTTCTTCCGTATTTTCTCAAAGCGCTTCCTTCGTTAAGTAAAAGCGGGGGCATTTATATACCTCGTATAATTCACGGCTCTCGATCCTCTCTCGCGCTTGTACGCGAGCAGTAGACTTTAAACACGGGATGACTATCGTCATTTGTATCTTCCAGGGCGTTAAGCAACGTCAGCGTTACTCGCCCCGTGTAATTAATACGCTGAACACGGCGTGTCGAAAAATAAAAGTTCCCTGATGCTTGAGCAAGCGCGCGCTCCGATGCGCTTCGGTCTCGTCATTCAAAACGCTCGCCCTAGAAGTGAGTACTGCTCGCACGCGTGACCCAGTAAGCAGGACACGTGTGAGCCACCCTCGACAATCCTCTCGAGCCGGAAAGAGACACGTAGCATGCACATGCAGATGTATGCGTGTGTTAGAAACCTGCTGCGTGCACCACCGTTTCTCTCCTGACCGGCGCTGCTCCTGCCACGCTTTCTTCTGCGGGTCTTCTTCCTCGTATAACTGCTCAGCAGCACCCCTTTGCGCGCGTCTATCCGTTTCTGCTTGTCTTTCGTCAGGGTCCTGATGTTGATCTTCGACGGGTCGAAGCTAAACGTCGAGTCCTCGCGATGATCCGTCAGATCCTTTCTCCGTTCCTGCGGACGAAATTCCGAAAGCCATCAGTTTGCTTAAATTATTCCGCAGACTTCTGTCATGGATCTAAACGAGAACGATTTGGGGAAAGAGAAAGGTTTTATTTTGTCTTAACAAACTTCTTCGAAGAGGAGCGCCCACCTCGTTCGTGATCTCGGCTTCTTCTTCGTAGCTCAACGCCACGACGGCCAGCATCAGGTTCAACAGATAAAATGACCCGAAGAATACCACAACCGTGAAGAACGTGACGCTGATGGGTCCGCACGCTGACAACACCTGCATCGCGAAGAAATGCCTCGTGTTATTCGATTGTCACTTTTTTTCCTAGCTGGTATGACTTTTCCCTTAAGGGATGTTAATCGCTTTTATGTTTCTCGGATTTACTTTTCTCTTAATCCTTTACGTAATCGTACTCTAGCTTTCAAGATTTTTCGATATATCGATTCGGGAAGAGATCAGATCTGATCAGAATTTAAAGACGAGCTTTCGGAGAATCCTTTTCGGGGAAGAGATTCGAAAGCGGGTGATCTTTTGGTTATAACTATATCGCGGGACGGACAAAGGGCTGGAGAAATCTTTTAGACCTTGTTGTAGACGTCCTCCCAGTAATCCAGAGTAATCAGCTGAAAGGTGGTGAGCATTGACCACGGGAAATTATCGAAGTTGGTGTAACCGTGGTTTGGATTAGGGCCAACGCAGAGACAAGTGTAGCTCTCGTTGCAATGCCTGAAAAACAGATGAGACCTACATTGCCGGCATTGCGATATCCCTGATGATCGTGAGAACGTTTCAAGTGTCCGCGGTATATTGTCAAGTGCGGAAATGTTACACGCTGCGGCTTTTACTCGCGTTAGCCTGCATTGTCCTGGCTCGCCACGGACTTGTGCGATATTTGAACGAAAATAATTGAATCTGAATCAATGTATCGCTTACTAAGTGACGCCAAGCGAGATAGCAGAATTATAAAATCATGATAAACTACAGCCTTTCTTCGCAATGTTTCGTTTTCATTTTGGAAAGAGCATTTCGATGTCCTAATTGTATCATAACACATAATGTAATCATAACGCGGTATGGTAAAAAGCGTTCCGTTATCATAATGTTATCTCTCATTCATAATGCATGAAGGATATTTCCTGATCCATATTTCTGTCCACAAGTGTTGCAAGGTATTTGGACATCTGTCTGTATCTGTCAATATCCGTCGGATGTCGCGGCGGCCCGTGCATAAAACAAGAATATTTATTACGAATTTCGCGTAAGGCGTCCCTGGGGGGTGAAATTATAGGGTGTAACGCGCGGCCCGCCTGCTCGGGTTCCTCGCGGGAAGGCCTCATCGAAAGTGCAAAGAAACCGTCAGCTTCGGACGTATCGATCCGATAAAAAGCCTACTTTCCGCGGGGCGCAGCTACCGATACCGAAAGTACGCCGTAAACTTCATGCGCCACGTAAAGCTTTTGCAAACTTATTTACGCCGGCTGAACGAATTCCGTCGCGGCCGACGTAATCATTCGGCAAGGATGATCCCGAAAATCGATAAATACGCCGTTCGTCAGGGGGATGCGAGATAAATGTTGAACGAATGGCGATCTGAAGCAGATCTGATCGGATATCATAATGGAGATAATATCCTTACGTGCCGGTGATTAACTAGGGCGATCACGAGAAGTAATTACGCGACATCGCCGCCGGTTATCCGCAACGCTCCGTCGATGATTTCGCGATAATCGTCGATGATCGATGGCTGATTTACGTCCTGGGATTACGTTCAACGAGCATCAACGACGCGACTCAAGGACTCATAAATCGTCGCCTGCATAGGCCGGAAGCAGACGAAGGGAGAGCGATTGTTCTTCTGCAACGCGCGAAGGGAAACTCGCGAGTCTCGCACGAAATCATCGGCAGAAATTTCAGCGAGCTGTCCTCCACAGATTTTTCCTGCCCACTGATTTTTATTCCAAGGAGAATTTGGAAATTTCTGTAACGTGAATCGGTTCTCCCTTTACGGATGTTTAACTTTGCTTCTGATCAATTTTTAGCGCAACGACGAAATGAAATTTCCGCCCGTAGAATGGTCAGAGGACTCGTGGATCTCTCAACTTCGCGAATGTGACGTTGAAAAGTTTCGGAAACTTTGCCGCGGAACATATCGGCCGCAGGGAGAGGAAGTATCTGGCGGAAATTTTCTTCTGCTTTTTCTGCGATCGCCTTCTCGCGAGGGAATCAAGTGGCACTTGTTTCCGAGGGGATGATGCAACCGTGCCTCGAATTAGCTTATCTCAAGTGTGATCGGGTAAAGTAACGCGGAGGCAAAGAAACACCAACCTGGCACCAGTTACATTGCCGCAGATGATTGGCTCTTCGTCTTCGTTGAACGCCCAATTGGATGAGTTCCAAGTCCACCTGTTGGCGACATGAAAATTCTGTTAGCGCTCTTGCAAGAC
The DNA here is from genome assembly GCA_020341155.1 of Eciton burchellii. NCBI lineage: Eukaryota > Metazoa > Arthropoda > Insecta > Hymenoptera > Formicidae > Eciton > Eciton burchellii. Next base: position 2,948,817 of record JAHMML010000010.1, on the reverse strand, counting down.
CCAAGCTCCGGAGATTTAAAGCGAGAGAAGCGCGTATCCGTAGCTTTTCCCTGGACGCCACGGTGTGTGTGTCTCTCTGCGTGTCTGTATTCTCTCGCGAAGCAGTCAATTTATCAAATTAATTTTCTTCGATTCGCGAAATAGACAAACGTGTAATCCAGCGCGAACGAAACAGAAACGCGGGGATATAAATCAATGATTAATTGGATCGATTGAAAAACGAAGCGTTTTGTACATTTAAAAAAACTCACTCCATCCAATCGACTTGCGTGGCGTTCGGCTCCTGATGCTTCACACACTTATTTCTAAGTTCACCCATATAAACCTGCAAAGCGAACAATGCAAAAACCATCAGACAGAAAATCGTCAGCGTCATTACTTCGGCGAGTTGCTTGAAGCTGTGCAACAGCGCATTGATGATGGTCTTTAGACCTGTAACACAAAACAGTAATGCGGGTCACAATCCGTGACTATTTTTCGCCACGTAGACTTATGTTTTTAATGTAGAAATGAATGTATATTTTAAATCCTTCGCGCTTCATTGTTACATGTTATACTCTTTCTTTCCCTTCCCTTTCTCTCTCTGAATCTTATCATTATTCAGCTAGATGCTATTTCGATAATGCTAATTTTATTCTCACAGAATCTAATACAGCCAGATTTCCCAGCTTGACAATAATTTCAAAATCGAGTTGAATATCGAAACGTGCGCGGTAAGTACCGGCCTTCTATAATGAATCTCTGTAAATTTATCAACAAACTCACGCGATTAGCGATCCTGGTAATACGATTAACGCCAACAAGAACACAGCCGGCGATAACACAGCCGTGATTATCTTAAGAAAATTTGCGAGAGCGTAATGCATGCATTAATGAGAGCGGAGAATAAGTCGCGGATGCTGCAAGCGGTCCAACCGCTCATCTGCAAAGAATATCCCGATCGATTTGCTGCAGATCACCTAAAACGCACCACATTCGTCGACGTCTCGTCAGCATTCATCCATCATGTTTTAAAAATTCCGGAGGGACGCGAGAGGATTGCCCGCGTCCCGGCGGCGCGATTCCGCGCGTTCCGCTTCGAGCTTATCTCTTATCAGTAGCGTTCATTCCGATCGCGCACGCTGCACGCATTTCACATCGACGCGAGAATCACGGTTCGCGTTCATCTCCGGGATTCGCGCCTTTTGATAGTGCGGCGAACGCGCGCGACATCGTATCGATGACACGGCGGAATAATCTGCGGCGATTCTGGAAACCGCCGAGAAATGCAGTCCATTCATCCCCCAGCGACTCGGTCAGAGTTCGCGTGTCCTCCCTTGTCTTCCCCTCTGTGGTGACTTAAATCCGCTTCTGCCTCGGCCGCTTTGTGCGTCGCCGGATTGAACAGCGTGAAACCGTTCTTGCCTCGCTCTGCGAGGCCTGCCATTATGCTCCTTTTAATTCGGTCAAACTCGCTCCGGAGCCGGTTGGAACTTTTTCCCAAGCGTTTCCAGTCTTTCTTTCTTTCTCTCTTTTTCTGACTTTTCCATATTCCATTATCTCGCCAGGTTTGAAGTTGCCGCTACGATAAAGTCGGCGTCGCATACCAGTCGCGCCGGTGTTATCTTTTCATCTCGCGGTTATTTCAATTCGATAATTTTTGCTCAGCGTTACGCTGCTGGCGGAATGTAAATCAGAGATAAGAATCGACCGATTCACGTTCGCGCCTTCATGTCGGCCGTTTCGAGCGCGTCACAATTTGCCGCAACATCGCGCAATGTGTCCGTTAGCGTCTTGCCGTCTCGAAAATGTTTCAGCGATTTGTAATACGGGAATGTATGCATAGATAAAATGTAATTTTATAAGGACTACGATAATGATAATGCCTAAAGGCTGCACGAATATACGCCGGTAATAAATCACGATAATAAATCATAACGACGCAATGAGTTTCGCTCGTACACATTTCCAGGATATCGCTTCGCTACTATCGCGCTAAATGAGGATTGACATGATAAATCGCGGCGTATCGCAGAGGGCGATTTTTAGCTGTTTGATGCAATCGTTTATGCCAATTTCAACGGAACGTTCATAAATACGGGTTTGATTTAAAGCTCGAATTAATACCAAACGCTCGGATTGTTTACCGATGATTAATACGCGCCGATATCGATCGTGCATTTAATCGCTAGCGTGGCGTGATACTGTGTGATCAACTGCGATCGATACACGCTGATGTGTCCGTATAGCCGAAGTGATTTCATGTGATCAGTGATTTCATTTCGGCGAAGAAAAGATAATTATCTTTTCCTCTCATAGGCTCAATGCATTAATTGCACATCGCGTGCCATATTTTGCATCGTCTGCTCAGAATTGATTCTTTCGATCCGAGAAGCAAACAAATGCGGGATTATCGTTGCATTAAACGGTAAGCAAAAGTTTTCGTGCACGAAAATAAGGAAATATCGCGTACCGAGATCGAATTCTCTCAGTTCTCATACGAATCTCTAGTTTCTCAAGAAAATGACTTCAGGACCATTATCGCATCACGCCTCCCAACGTAGCTGAGCATCCGCAGACTCACGACGAGTCAGATATCGCGAAAAATGTGTGATCGGCCGACTTGCGATCGGATTCGCGAGTATTACCTGGCATAATGGATACAGTCTTAAGTGCTCTCAACACCCTGAACGTCCTGAGACCGGCCAGATTGCCGACTTCCATGCCGATGGTGGCGTATCCGCTGGTAATCACCACGAAGTCCAGCCAATTCCAGGGATTCCGCAGGTAAGTATACTTGTTCAGTATAAATCCCTTCGCTATTGATTTTATCACCATTTCCGCCGTGTATATGGCTAGGAAGATGTACCTGGAACATGAGGAAAACGCCGGAAGCGTGGAAATTACCGTTATCGTTCCTTATCGGAATTCGACATGTCCAGAGCGGGAAGTTAAGGCGGAGGGAACCGTCGCCAAACTTTCTCGCTGGCTTCGGCGAATTCCTTACGAGGCAGCCTCGTTCATTAGCGCGATGATCGTGATTCCCCACCGCGAGTTTAGCTTCCGCGTCGCGAAGGCGCGTGGAGAGGAAAAGCATTTCGACCCAAATTCGACGAGGGAGTCAGCGAGGAGACACGAAGCTTCCATCTCGGGGGACATTGCGCACCCTGCGGCATCTCGAGCAACCCCCGCGTTGCCGTGGATGCACCCTCCTGCATCCCCGTCCGCGCTCTATCGTCCGCTTTGTTTTCGTTTTTGTTCCCACGAACAGTAATGAACATTTTTCAACGAAGCACCGTCAAGTGCGCTCGCGCAGTTATTTTCCAAATGCAGCTTGCGATTCTGCAATCGCTGACTCCGCGGGATCATCAGATAACGCGACGGATGGTTCAGACGGACCGGAATATTTCAGCGACGACCGATAATCGTATCCGAGTACATCCAGACGGATTTATTTAATTCCGCGTTCATGAACATGAACGTTAACATGAATATTAATCCGCGGCATTGCCTATCTAATTCGTCTTCTCATTTGTCCTCGGAATTATTAACGCGATCTATCGATTGTCTGATCGATTCCAGATACGTGCCGTTTCCAATCCGCTTCTGTGAATATTAAACAAATGCGGTCAATTAACTTTCCGAAATTAAGCTTCCAACTACGAAGAGGTCGATTATTTTCCACCTAGGAGCCGGTTAATCAGACGCGCTCTCGGATTGCACTCGCGAAGAATTGCACTTGCGAGACACATTCGGTGGTAACATTTCTTAAACGAATCACCATCCGTGGTCGGCGCGGATTAGTCACTTGCGCCAATTAGCCGTCAGAAGATACTTAACTTGATGTGATTACGTGCCATTACAAGCGATATAAAGCGATCCACTTGAGTCGTGAATGCTCAGGAGGAATATCCAGCAGCAGTCGCGAGTATATTAACATTTAAAGCCGTTTGTTTTATTATTTAACGAGACTCCACGTCCGAATTCGCAATCCGCTGAAAGCTCAAATCCAGGCACTCGATTAATCTTGCAGGCTTTCCGATAAGGGAATTGTGTTTATTATACAATACAAATGGAATAATAATGTGTCTTACAAATGTCAGGCGAATCACGACAGAGGCGGAGACGAGTATCGATTCTCGCGCGCGTCTCGTAAAGTCGTAATGAGGAACGTTGATCGGGATAGACCGTTGAGTGTTCTCGAACGGACATCTGACGGATCTTAGGACTTCACTTCGCTGTCGCGACGTAGAAATTAATGCACCGCAGGAATTTAATCTCGTCGTAAAGCGACGCTCCGCAGCAGCCCCTAAATAATCGCGTCTCTCCCCGCAGAGATGATTCACTTGCGGGAGCTTTATGATCAGCGCAAGTGGAGAGACTCGGCGGTAGTCTGCTTACCGCTCGCAACAGTTGTCGCTGCTACATAAACATGAGACGCTCATGACTTACTCGGCTTCCTCGACGGTTTCGGTCATGGCCAGGAAGACGCAGTTGAGGAGTATAGTAGCCATGACCACGTAATCGAAGTACTGATTCGTACTTAGGAAGATGCAGCAACGCCGTATAGGATTCCACGGGGAGAATGTGAACCAGCTGTTGGTCGCCGTGAACCTGTGGATGTAGTTCTTGCGGAACCTCTTGGACACCACGCAGAACGTCTGAAACAGAGATGGAACTCCTCTTGTCACTCCTGTCGCGATTATCGGCGAATGAGATCCGGAGTCGAATTATCTGGTCTCGCTTCGGTCTGCGCCAGCCGCGAGTTGATTAAAGCAGAAACGAAACGTGGCTGATCTCACGTGAGAAACGTCAACAGCGAAATGGCATTAAGCTAAATACGGCTGAAGGAATAATGCATGTCGTTTCGCGGCCATGCTCGGTGAATCACGGCGAAATGTAACTCCGGGAGTCTCTGCTCAAGCGTCGAATATAGTGGCGAAACAACGCGCACAGCATCCAAACGTGCTAGCGGGTCAACCCTTAATTATTAACGAATCGTTTCCACGTACGGATAATGCAGCGCACCCGTGAATCGCCGCCATCGACGCGACTGCTCGCGGTCCATTTCTCATGGTAGGCTGGTTCGATCGATCGGTTTATCGATCTTCCGAAACCTGGATATCGGAAGTAAATCGTGGATCTTAAATAAATAGCCATCTCGTTTCGCCCTGCAGCAGTTGGAGACTCGAATTCCCTTCATCAGCCTTCGTCCCTCTTGGTTTGTGACACCTCGCGATTATGGTCTCTTTAAATGAAATTCCACTGAATACGACATGAAATAATTACGGACCGATGAGGGTAGGTCGTGACGCAAAGGGGTAAGGCTTGCTGATTGCTCCGTTTAGCGTCTTGAACCCTTGCTTGCCTGATCTTGCACCGAGCTCGGGGTGTAATCAGCCGTTAATCTACAATCTTGTTGTATTAGATTAGGCTACATCCATGCTCAGATTGTATCTAAATAGGTGCCATGCGGCTCTTTCCCTCGCCAGGAATAGCCCGAGACAATAGCCGGGCGTTTCGCGCGCACGAAATGCCTTCCGTTGGTACGTCAAGTCGTTTGCAGCCTCGTTGGGACGAAACGAAACTTCAAGGCGAAAATTCGTCGAGGGTGTTTTCGTTTCGGAGTGAGCGAATGTGTCGCGCTCGATACCTCAGTGCTCGATATCTCGGCGCTAATTGTGAAATCGGATAGCCGAAGGAATTATACAGAGAATGTGCGATGCATTCTCCCGCCTCCGCGTTTTCCCTTTATTTGCGCTCGGCCGACTTTATTATCTGAATAATTAAAACGCGAGGAATAACGCGCGTGGTAATTGGCGGGAAAACGTTTCCCGCATGTTTTTCCCCCTTTCTCCTTGTCCCTCTTTCTCTATCTCTCGTCTGCATCCGCAATCTATTCACCACTCCGCGTCCGTGTTTAACCGCCATTTGGGGGAGCCGGTTATAGCCGGAGTGTCGGTTCCGGGCGGCCCTGGATGGCTGATTCGAGTCAGCTGTGCCAGCCAATTTCCGGTAGGCCGCGTCATTACTGTCTCTTTCTCTCTCCGCTGCACCCCTTCCGTCTCGCCCCTGCGCGCCGTCGTCATCATCGGCAGCAACGAGCGGGACTCGCGGGAGGAATTTTTGCAGAAAAGCGGGCCGCGGCGTGTCCGTTCCCCGCACCGACGTTAATATCGATCCGTGCCTTATGCCTCCGCATGAGCAACACGTGCACCAACCAGCCGACCGACCAACGGCCGACCAGCCAACCAGGTCAACGTCGAGCGCGGAGTGTCGCTCCGCTGGCCGCGCATACACGCGCCCGTTCCAGATAAATAATACATGCGTCTCCTCCACCGGAACCCCGCCAGATCGCGCGCGACAGACTTGGATTCCGATGACTTCGCGGCCACGCGGCCGGACCCGGCACCCCCTCGGACCCGGCTCCGATCACCCTTCCCGAAGAGACGGATTACAGGCAAGTGTGCGCGACGCGCCGGAGATCGGCTCGTGAGAGGATTGTGATTGTCATCCCGCGTGCGACGTGCAGAGTCGATAGAGACTGTGTTCGCCAGTTGATGACGAATCTTAATGAAGCCTCATCAACGTAACTTTGAGATACCTCGAGGTGAGGATCATGAATAATGAAGCGAAGTAACAATCGGGAGGCATCGTTCAATTTCGGCGAGAACGAGGGATTTAACTCTGTATTTGTGTTAATTTGTTGACTCAAACGCGATTTATATTTCGATACTTGTAAGCGTAAACGCTTGCAAGTTTCTTCAGCATGAACGCGGTTCAGAGAAGTGACGAGTTTAACGAATGCAACAATGAAAATTGTGATACCGCGTGTTGTTGACAGAAATTTTTATTTGTTGTAATACAAGATAAATGTTAAATCCATCAGCGCGCGTAAAGAGCATCAACGAGATTTCGTCGAGGCTGATCCGATGAAGCGAGAACAATCGAGCATTGCATGGGATTCCGCGCGCGGCGAGGGTGCAGTTTTGTCAACGGACTCCGATACAAACTTCGGGGGATTTTAGCGTGTTGCGATAAGCGCTGAAATTCCAATCCACCGGCGTCGCGACGTCCATTCGTAACATCAATAGCAGCCGTAAATCGAGCCTCGATATCCAATAAGGAGGATGATGCTCGCGGAGAAGCGAACTCATGTATCGAGTGCATCGGGCGATTCTACTCCCGCGATTCTACATCGTGCATGTATTATTAATTAAAGTGCCACGCTTTCGTGACGATGCACTCTTTCTCTCCAAACGAGAAGCATCCTCGGTGTACTCTCGCTTGATAAAGATCAGAAGCTAGACTCTCATCGGTGCGAAGCCGCTGAAATTGCTCTCGCTTGCAAATGCTCTTTCGGAACCTGAAAGGGACGGGGGTGCAATTATACCTCTCGATATACGCGTGGTCTACATTCGAAATGAAGCGTTCCTCATAAAAACATTGTCGCGACCCGCGATTCGCAGGCCTACCGGGGAAAAAGACCGCCGTTATCAGAGTTGGACTTTTTGCCGCGGTATTCCGGTGAGATTAAAAGCCCCCGGGGGAGATAAGAGGAAGGCCATATCCGGGCGTATGGAAATCACGAAATCCCGCGTCGTTGCTGCGGAAAGACGGAATCATGCTTGTCGGAACGACAGCCGCATCCTGCGGATCTGAAAGCGAGCTCGCGCACTTTCATCTCGATCAGCGACTGAACATTTCGCAGGAGGCTACAACGGAACGAGAGAGTCTCGTCGGAACTATATCTTTGCGAAGATAACGGGAATAATGTATCATAAAAGGGGATCTTTCTTTGATCTAAAAGACTCGGGTTGAAAGATTCGTTCGTAAGACGCGAAACGACTTAAACAATCCACTTTTCATTTACGGCTTAATAAACGACGGATGTTGCGAGTTTCAGACTTAGTCCACTTGGAAATTTCGAAGATTCAGCTTCAGGAGAAATTACAAGCATTCAGCTTCTTCTTTGCCATTTAACGTCCATTTCAAAGGAAGCGCTCGCGGCACGGTTCGAATGATTCATTCGGGTCGATCATCAGTCGTGCAAAACCGGCTGAAACATGGGACGCGATCAAACGGCGATCGATCCGGTCGTCGCGGAACAGTTCGTCCGAAAAAGCTGCGATAAAGTAAATGATTTCTCGGTTCAGCTGTCACGAACGGCCGATCGCTTGCACCTGCGATAAGCTCGGTGCTCGGCTTATACGTGTAACAAACTCTACGGTCAATTTCTGTGAAGCAAGCAGGAGGATATAAATCCAGAAAGTCCTCCTTTTCAGACATAATACACGTGGATTTGGAAGAAATTTATTTCCGAGACAGGAGCTTGTTGTCGGAACCGTCACTTTAAATTTGTCAAGAAGATTTCGTCGGGGATCAAAGCTGTCGCGATAACGAGTATCAAATGCAATCCGCTAATCAATTATTTTTATCTACTAAGAACAACGCGCGTTTCTCAATTAGAGAAACAATTTAAGGAACAACAATCTCACGATCTCTTTCCGATAATTAAATAATGTATGAGGTAACAGAATGACAGAGCGGCCTGAGAGAAATGTCAGACATTATCCGATACTTTCACCCTCGTTCTCTTTTACGTGTTTTATCTCCACACAGTCAAATCAAGCCTCGGCAATTAAGTCTGCTCCGTTAATTGCAAGTTCGTCGTCAGCGACGAGCCAATCGATGGAAAGCACGAGGGTACGAAGACAAGTTTGAGCATCGCTTCCGCCAGTGTGAAAGGTTGCGAGTTCAGCGAGGTCGAACCAAAACCAACCCACCATCCTCATTCCTCAAGACGTCGCTGCATTCCCTCGAGCGTACCCTGCGATAAGCGCGAGGTCATCCGCGCGTAGGCAGCAAGATCGAGCATTCCGCCTGGAACAACATGTATGCCAGGCACCATCCAGTTCAGATGAGAAGTCTCAGGGCGAATAAGCCTGAATAAACGGAAATGGACGTCGCGCAATCGTCCGATGGCGATGGCGCGGGCATTCAGTCGGACATTTCTATGCAGCTTCGGGAGGATCGATCTTGCACGGGTGTGCGGCTGCGTTCCAATCGCCACGCTCGATCTCGATCAAGATCTTGATCGGAGAAATTAAATGATTTCGTAACCTGTCGTTTCTCGCGAATCCTTCGAGGCTTGGCGCTTGATTCAAGTCTCAAGTCTCGTGCGAGATGTCGGAGCGAGTCAATCGGCCGAATTAATTAACGCAAGCAACCGATGCGGCGCAGGCCTTGAGCAATATTGCCAGCTTCGGTGGCGTTATATTTCCGGCGATTATCGATCTCGCTTGATCCACCGTATGGGTTTAACATCCGCGATTTTTCATGCAATTTTTCGCGATTATTCCTCAGAGAGAGCCCATTGAAGTGGGTCGTCCCGCGTCCGACCGCTGCATGCATTCTTTACCCGGATATCGATAGAACGGGCATTCACAGAGCCCGGCGTCCCGAGAGTTAGATTAATCGGGTGGTTCCGAAGGGAAATATCCGCAAGAAAGGACGGTCTCGTGTTCTTGGTGAATTTTTCGCTGGAGATTAGGGGCGGCCGCGATAACGGAGGACTGTTTCATGCGCCGACGATTCATAACTATCGCGCGACAGTGAGGAATGCGCACGATATAGCAGTCGCGCGCAGGTATAAGGGCGGTTTAATGCGTTTAATAATAACCGCGTCAGGGACCGAAAGTAAACCAGACGCCGTCTAAGATCGGCGTAGCGTAAAGACGAACGACGCTGCTCAGTGCCGAAGGTAAAGTGTTAACGACCGACCGATCGATCGCTCGATCGTCGCCGTTTACGGCTGCAAAAAGCCGCGGCCACGGTTTCCAATCGCGGAAGTTTAATCGAGCGGCGATGCAGGTCGCCGCTCAAGCGCAAAAAGTCTCACCACCGTTAGCAGACGATGAAATCGCCTCGGGGATGAATTGGTCGCGAGAGAAGCGAGCGGCTTCGAGGGTTTATGGAATAGTCTCGTACGTGTCGTCCCATTGAAGGGATCGATCGCGTTACGCTGTTTGTTCTATGCGCCTCGCGCATTCGCCGCAAACAGGTTTCTCGGCGCGGAAAATTCCGCGGAAAATGGAGCGGCCCTTTGCGGCTTCGGTTATAAACAAATACGCGGGGAAAGTCGATCCTGAGCCGCGCGCGGCCACGGGCACATCGGAAAACCCGCCTCTCGAAGAACTTTGTTCGCGATCCTCCTCTCCTTTCCAGTTTACGTGTGTTTTATGGAAGTTTGCGACTCGGGGGCACATCGTCGTCATAAAGTTCACGTTCGCGGCGGCAGTGACACTGACGCGACGATCCTGATCCTTGATCACCAACCGGAAGCGAGCTCACGGATGCACTTGAGTTTGTGAGAAGGTATCTCGAAAAATGACGACATCTCGAAACTCTCACAACTCTCTCGTCACCTCAATCTCGGCGATTTCGGGATGAAAAATTCCAAGAGTAATTTTTCATAATTGACTCCCAGAGAGCCTACTTTCGGATATTTCGAGAGTTCGACATCGGAATGTTGTCTCGATACGTTCATCTCGCGATTATAACTCTTCGAGATTATGCTCGCCAAAGGAATCTCTCGTTAATTACGGGTTGAGTTATTTCTTTGTTTGTAAAGCTACGACCCGAGTGCAAACTTATACAGTAGAGTAAATTTATTATTGATATTCTTGCAAGTGACCTTTCTCTCTTCGCTGTGAAAGCTGCCCTTTTAATAAACTGCTCATTGTTTATTAATTATTTTATTCAACGTTCACTTCCACCGAATTACGCTCGATGAGGTCCGCTCGGCAATTCATTAAACGGAGGAAGCAAAATTAATCTCGAAGCTCTACCCGGTGTCGCAAAATCGATTTCACAGAAGAGAACGATCCCCGCGCTCAGAAGGAGAAGATGCGGAAGAAGAGAAAGGAGATCAGCGTTTCATTAAGCTTCAACGCTCGTCATTCACGAGAGGAGGAGAGTTGAGAAATCGCTTTCCCTCGATCGCCGTTTTACGCGATTTTTCGGCGCGACGAATTCGGAATTCGCCGAGGATCGCGCGATTCTTAGCGTCGCACGAAATTATGCGCGATCGCGAAGCTCCCTTCGCTAGAATTTCTGCGAGTGGTTACACGCCGAGGGGTCGCGTCGCGACGTAGGGGAAAATAATAAGCCCGGTGCACGCAGGTATGTGAGACTGAACGGCGGCTTGCGCATCGACCGTGTTCCATATACTTGGCGGCTTTTAGCCGCAAGACTGCTTCTTGCAAGCGTTCGGCAGTCTCGCGACACGTAATCGTCGAGAGTGAAGGGACTTGCAAATGTATTTCTCGTGCGTTAAAATCTTGCGTTTGCATTTAAATCTCCGCCTCCGATTACCACGAACCGTTTTTCACTCGCAGAGATTTGCAGAGACTTTGTGCAGATTTTGATCGTCGAATTATTATTAGCGAAGCGAGATTCACTGATAGCGAAGATTCCTTTACTGCGACTAAATTTACGTTCTCTGATTTTAAAGAGAGAAAAGTATTTCTTAGATTTACTATATAACGTATATTTAATTCTCGTATCTTGCATCGAATTGCTCGGAAAGCTCGCGGCTCTGCTCGCTGTAAGAAATTAAAAAAGAATCGAGATATATTTTCGTCGCTTGGTGGTGCTCCTTCATTCTCAGAAAACGGGAAAGCAGTGCAAACTGTGATAAAAAGATGTGTACTGTTTATGGAAGAGCTATTTAGGAATCGCTCGCCAGATTCCAAATTTGCCGACTTCGGTCTCGACGATGTAACTTATTTTCTGCATGAATAGATTTGATTACTGGAAATTAAATCAAATCTAATTTGAGCGATTCCTGTCATAAGAAGAAATACATGAATCTTCAAAATACGTGCGCTGACGGATAATAATGTCAAACCGAACGTTTACCGTTGCCACTTACGGTAATATCGCATATCGGGAAACGTTACGGAAATATCATACCATCGCGACGCGATTTTGCAAGTGAGATCGTAAGGTTTTTTATATCCTCGTTTCGTATCGCGAATTCTCAGCTTCTATTCGAGTCATCCTTATCCTTACGGGGATGGAATGAGAAATGGAGCGCGCGATATACACTGTCTAACAAAATCGAAAATCCGTATCGATGTTGTATCGACGAACGAGTTGTGCGAGAAACGAGGCTCTTGTACGTAACACGGAAATTCCAATTAACGTTCGCGATTATATTCGATTACATAACGAGGGAAGATCTCAGGACTTCTCGCGGAATGAAATAATCCTCCCACGCTTTTCAACATGATTATTATCTGGCAACCAGATGATAACACACGAGAGAGCTTGCGCTATAATGAAAGAAAATAAAGAAACGGTGTAGAGGAGGAATACTTTACTCAGTAGACTCGTACGTTTGTCATCTTTTAAATTTTTATTTTATTTCGTCCATCATTTGTTTCGTTGGGCGAACATTTAAATTAGTTTAACTTCAAATTAATATAAAACATTGATTGATAGCATTTATGATTTAAAGGTCTAGATTTATTATTGAGAGAATAAATTACCTCGGAGATAACAGCATTATATTCTCTGGAGAGTTCGCATCGATAAAGATGTTCGTGATCTCGATGTTGAATTAAGAAAAATGTTAAAGAAGTTTAAAATTTTATCCTCTTTGAAATGAAGGGAACGCTAAGCATCCCGCATGGGATTTACTAATCATTAATCAATCGCTAATCGGTAGATGCGTCTGTTCCAAGACCGATCTTCGAAGTCGTTACGATGTTTATACTTTCTCTTAGTTTAGTTTTTCGTTTCGTCCTCTGTTTCTCTCTCCCTCTCTTTCTCTCTCTCACTTTAATTCCGAACATTAATATTTCCTCCCTCGCACTCGTCTCTCGTGCAACAAAGATTTCGATTGTTAGGCAGCGATGGATTCGCGATGGAAAACGAGCTACATTATTCATCGGTGATCCACATCGCATATTTGCGCACTGAAATATCACTTGTATCAGGCCGCTATGTATGATGTACGATATTGCGACTCCCTGTGACGCGGTGATAAGCTATTGCGGCATCGTCTTTATGCGTCTGCAGCTCCGCACAATATTCCGCGAGACATTCGCGCGATGATAAAGTCACACTGGAGTCAGCGATTCGGATCGGAGATTAATGTTTAATGTTGCTGAGGCTAGATTCCCCGATTCTCGTCTCCTTCATATTAATCGCTGGCAATGCGGCATATAATCGTTGCCGAAATTCTGCCGAAAGTACACACGTACAGCGCGACGATCAATGTAACGTAGCTATTTCCATCGCGAGAATTTTTCATTGGCAGCTTCATTGACGAGCTTATGTGATGAGCTTGATGAGAATGTGTCGCCGGAATTGCCGGCTTATCCCTCGCAACGTACGCACGTAGTAATTGCAGAAACGTGTCGAGAGTTGCGTCTCGACGCGTCTCGCACGAGCGCTTCTTTGATATCGTTCGGTCATCAGCGTAAACGACTGATCGTTTTCACTTCTCTCTATCTCTTTCTCGTGCTCTCTCTCTTCCTCTCTTCGACTAAATAAAATGCGTGAAAATATTCGCCCGCGGCATGATAAATATTAATCGAGGAATATACTACGAGGAATATACTTGGCCGGCGCGTACGATGTTAACGGCCAAAGTAGAAAAGCGCGTCGGGCCGAGCGAGTGGGGAATGAAAAACTACTACTTAATCTGCTCGTAAATTCTCCATTTTTATGTAACATTATAAGCTGACCCGCTCTGTTGGTTCTGGCGGTTAATTAATGCTACGGCTAGCCATGGCCTCGTGCTCCGAAAGGTCATGAGACGCGGTATAATAGGCCGGGGAAATTTATCTGAAAAACCGTCGAAATGAGCCCCGCGATTGTTGCGTTAGATTGTTGGCACACTGACCGATCCCTTCCGAACATTTGCGGAAGCGAAAGCCAGTTTCATTAGCAGACCGCGCGGCGAGCGGTCAATCAGCTAGTTGTTGCGAGCAACAATGTGCGGACATATAAGCCGTGTACGCAAACGCGTATATTAATTTTAGTGATAGCCTGTGAAACAGCAAACCACGCGTGTTTTATTAGCAGCAGAAACGCTCTGCTTCCTCCTTGACATTCTCGCGGGTTTATTTTCAGCGTGATCTTGACCGTGAAAAACAGCACTTTACTTTCGAATTCCAGTCTCATTTCCAAATTCGGAATTCCTCATTACGCAATAGAAAGATAACACCCTTTCCCTTTCTCCTTCATAATCCTCTCTCCTCTCCCTTGCGTAGCTGCAATTCTGATGATCAACCGCGATGATTAGCGCGAACAAGCGCAATATAGAGATTCGATGATGATGATATGCAAGGTTTCAGCAAGAACGCGAGACATCGTTTAAGAAGATTCGCATTCGGACAAGACCATATTAATCGCGATGTGGAACGGATTCGTGCCGCTATTCATACCTGATCGGATCATTAACGGAGCCTGCACGCGTCTGACCACACGCGGCAGCAGCTACTGCTCGGCCGCTGCGTCTGCTTTCCGCGACGTTTCGCAGACAATGCGATTAATTGTAACGCGAGCCCCGTTGAGGAAAATTACACGGAAGCTATGTTTATTTAATTAGACGCTCGCCCGTAAACGAGTTCTCCGCAAGAACGGAGAATTGGTGAAATCGCTAATGTCGTTCAGGCGAACTCTCCGTTGAGTTCTCGTGTTGTCGCCTCGCGTGAGGCTCCGCTCGTTTCAACCATCGCGGTGTCCATCGGGAAGTCACGTATGGATCGTTAACGGGAACGCTTAGCTTCGCGAAGCACGGATAGGACTTTGTAAAACTGAACATTGTTCGATTGAAATCGCGTTCGAGATCTCCTATCGGTCGCGGCGTTCTCTCTTCTTGCTCCTCGGCGATATTGAAAATTCTGCCGGCGCAGAGCCATCCGGCGAAAGGAAGCGGCCGTGTGACGTGAATTTATCGGAGGTCATGCTCCCTGTTCCTGCCTCGCACCGTGAAATATTCAATGTCTTTTGCACGGATCGAGTCTCGGTCATCTAGACCCATCGGCGTGCCGCGCAAGGAAGAGCCTGAGGCCGCGTAAGCTGATACACGCGATGAATGTCTCCCTCCTCGCGCTGGCAGGATGATAAAAAAAACATATTTCTCAGCGTTTCTCTGCTGTCGAGCTTATCGTCAATGCGGATAGGCGATAAACGAGAAATCGATAAATATGTATAATATATAACACGGACACGGGCGCATTCGGGCGTATTTACAGTGAGATTCTTCGAACAGCGAGTTCGATTTTAACATGCGAATGTATACGCGTGTTAAAATCAATCGTGCTGTTTGCGATTATCCTCGCGATAGCAACGTAAGAGTAAAACTCGATCTTGCAAACTACGGCGCATCTCTAATTGGCGGTCATCTATCTTACGTGATTACGTAAACTTTACCGTCCCGGTTTGACGGTGTTGTTTCCATTCCGGTATTTTCGTCCGCCAAGTTCGGATGCGAGGAAACCGCAGCGGAAAATAATACTTGCCTCGCTGCTACGATCAGCCCGAAATTGATAAGTATCCGACGCAAAGTATCAGTTGCATCAAAGTTGCCTGTGAACTCTTCGACGGGCGAGCGAGTATCGATTTTAATCGCGAAGGATACTCCGCGAAACTCCGCTTCTCTCCGTTTCGAATACACTCGACGTTTCACTCTGGACGTTTCTCGATGAAAGGATGAAAAGTTCGCCGTCTCGATTTTACAAAAGCAGGAACTTTATAACGGATCCACCGCCGCCTTGATTGCGGTGCGCCGAGGTGTTTCCAGTTTCAGCTGCGCACCGCCGGCCGCGAAACCACGTGCAAACTAAATGTTGGCCACGCTGAAATTATGATTCTAATCAGCCTGGCTGTCCTGCCGTATCCGGGATACGGCGAAAACGCGGAGCTCTCCTTCAGCCTGGCTAATTAAAGCTTTCCAACTTTCGAGAAATAGCTCCCCGTGGGGGGGGGGGGGGCTATTGATCAACATTCCGGGCTAAACATTCCGCAATGTAGAATCCTTAACGTTCATATCACAAGCAGTTTAATAACGGAATAATAAGATTACAGAGAAAAGCTCGTTGTATTCTTCTCCTTTAACCTCCCCGGATATCGAACCGGGTTTCCTCGATTTGCCACGCCGACACGTTAGAAATTCAGTTAGATGTACGA
Source organism: Eciton burchellii (assembly GCA_020341155.1). Taxonomy (NCBI): domain Eukaryota; kingdom Metazoa; phylum Arthropoda; class Insecta; order Hymenoptera; family Formicidae; genus Eciton; species Eciton burchellii. The sequence goes on along the minus strand of JAHMML010000010.1, from coordinate 2,932,632 downwards.
ATCAACAGTCGTACATCCAATCCGCCGTGTAAAACCGTGCGATGCCATTTTCCGTAACGCTGCGAGCGTTTGCTCACGTTTCGCAAGAGTAACATGGCAACGGAAACATTAATCGAACGACGAACGTGAGCGCTTACGAGCCGCGCGCGTTGACGACGCCGCGTCTCGCCGAGGAAAAAGAGGACACTCGCGGACATCCGCGCCGGTTATTCCCTCGGAGACGGCGATATGAAACCGCCTCGTTCCTCGGAATCCATCCACCGGCGCAGTCCTGATCCGATCCCGTGTAGCAACCGCCTCTCCGACGAACGGAAACGCGCATCTCTCGTCTCTCGCATCTCGACCGTTCTCCAGCGCGTCGCGGTCGCATCCGCTCCCGGCGGGCTCTGTCCTTATAACGTCCCATCGTGTACGCGCGAAATGGATCCCCGTTATCCCCTATTGTCGGCGAGATTTCCAATAGACCTCGTCAGCGTCCCTTTCACGCGAGACTTCGCGACGGCCGCAGCGCGCGAGGCTATAACATGCGGACTTTCTCGTCGAATCGTATCGCGCACGCGAGCGTGCCGCGCAATGCAACTCCCGCAGGAGGAAGGTGCCCTCGGCTCGGCTCGGCTAACCCCCCTTCCGCCCCTCCCGTGTAACGCGTAACTGCGTTACGCTATAAATAATGATTTAATTAAATCGCCGGCACGCCGCAACGTTTGATCCGCCGGCGTGGCCCTCGATTGTTCGGCTCCGCGTGTGACGCGATCGGACGCACGGCTGGACTCTCGCGCGATTATAGTCGCGCGGTCGTAATTGACATGTTAAGGTGATCGATTCAGGGTTCCGCGACGGTTCGTGCGCGCGTTCCACGTCTGCTTAACGCGAGGAACGAATCACGGGACGAGACGAAATTCGCGCGAGACTTTCTCGAGCGCCCGCGGACCGATCGATGGGCGCCCGATAAAGAGAGATCCTCTTTTCATCGGCCTGGCCCGATTGGAAATAATCTTCGAATCTAACGAAAGGGGAAAATAGGTTGATCCGTATTTAGAACACGCCTGCGAGATCACCGGCGGATATAAGTTATCCGCTCGATCGATCTCGATGCTTGTCCACTTTATACGAGCGCCGGAAAAAAGGGAGGTTCCTGGTCAAAGGGTATCCGAAGGGCGGAATGCGAGCAGTTTCAAAACTGCTTCATTTGTCGAGTATCAGGTCTCTTTATTCGATCCGATTATACCAAGTGCACAATCGTGTTAGCGAAACGCTTTCCTAAACCGGATCCATCGTCGTTTCGATTCAGAAGGAAGGATGATGCGCGGAGGATGCCCGATAAATATTTGCTTGTTTGCGGGAACGAGAAGAGATCTCAGCGAGATCTCCACAAGGGAAGATCTCAAGACTTCCCCTTTCCATTTCACGGACAATTCTCGTCACCGATGATTGTCTCCTCTTTTCCATGGAATCGAGGTCGCGTCTCGATTACGCGCGTTAATGCATCGCGCGCTGGTTTAGCCGGCAACTCGCTCCCGCATAGGTGGAATTACTATTACTATAACGTAACAACTATTTCGATTGAATCGACCTGAATCGCGTGGCCTGTTTGCCGCGCCATCGCGTCACGCTATCAATTGTAACTAGCGCCATAAAGTGCGCTTCCGCGGTTTACGCAGTTTAATCAGAACCAGTGAGCCGCGTAGCCGCGCCATTCATTGGCTCGAATAAGCTGCGATCGAGGTCGCTCTCCTGCGCGCCCATTGGGGTGTATTCGACGAGCAAGGGAAATGACACCCCTCTCTAGTCGATCCGCTTATTGCACCGACTGCTAATAGATCGATTGCGCCGATCGGTGGTACTCTCGAGTTCTCTGGTCGCGGTTTCCTCAGGCTTCTCTGGGGAAACTTTGGCTCGCGGCACGAGCTGTGGTTGAATTTGACCTGAATTTCACCTGAATCGCTGCGAAACGTGCCTGCATTGTCAAGGTCCGCGTGTCATGAGACAACCGGCGCCGCTGCAGGCAATCGTACTCGATCGATCTCGTCGCGTTGTGGGATTCAAGGCCGGCTTGATCTCTCGCGATGCATCGCACTCGTTTCGAATCCCCTTATCGACGAACGCGCCAACGGCTCGATGCCAACTTCGGCGAAGCTGAAGAGGATTCGCGCAGCGGATAGCGAACAGGCAAAGTGGTCCTCATTCTCGTCCATTGGCCATGCGAAAAGAAGCGTTTCCCCACGTTTAATCGATTACGATCGCATTGCCGTATGACGTTGCCTGACGTTAAGTTCGCGATGGCCTGGTTCCAGAACAATGTAGCCGCTAACGATGCCGCATCGGAGATAATGCAGCGGCGTGCCGCGCGTTCAATCGCGCCGCGTTGTTATGCATATTAATACCTCTGACCGGCAAACGTCTTGATAAAGCGCAGCGGCGCGTAAAGCCGATCGCTGTATAAAGTATCGCGGAATTATCGTGAAAATCAAAGCATCGCAGGGAAAAAGTATCTCGCGCGCATGCGCGAGATGCAGCGTGTCGTCTCGAATGAGACACTTGCGGCTTTCTCTTTTCTTTCCGATACAATCTCGATACGCGATAATGTCGCACGTACCGCGCACGCGAATGTGGGACATTGCTGCGTTACAATCGAATTTCGGGGCTGTCCGGGGTCGAAAGAGAGCGACACGAAGCCGGCGCACCGGTTTATTAAAATAGCGTTCCTGACGCATTCGCGATCTGATTACGGAACACGTCGTGTCGCATGCGGCAATATGGACGTTTCGCGACGAAAACTCGAGAATTGCCCGCGACTGCGACTGCGATATGAACGGCCGCATTCCGTAAAGTGGGATACGAGGGGGGAGCGATCGGGATCGCGAAGGGTTGAGCGATCTCGCTTCGATTGATTCTCTCGAAAAGTGTCCGCAATGACGTCGAGGAGGGAAAACGATGAGAAACGAGAGGGGTGGCAATGGGGTGTCATCATTTTTACAGATTCCGCGTTCATCCTCGATGCTTCCATTCCATTATCTCGCGATCCGTTTCCGACATGTCGACAATCTAACGGCTGAATAATGAGAGACCGTTACTACTGCCGCGTGAAGGCGCCGACCGCAGTGCGGTGCGGATTTAGTGCGAGCGTAATAGAAAATGCGAATGGCCAGAAATGCGATGTTGCTCTTCTTGTTTTCGCGTTGTTATGACTGCTAAATGCGTTTTCCTTTCGCCTTTCATTCTCGCGTTTCATCCCCTTTGCTCGCGCGTCGATTATCGCGGAGCGCCAGGAAATGCGGAACTCCAGGTCCCTCTCTCCTTCTCTCTCTTTCTTCGATGCGAACGTAGCGGTCGTAGCGTTAATTCTGAAAATGATCCTGAAGCTATTGAATACGAATACTTGAACATCCGAGCGCTAGCACGATGCTCGGCTGGTTCGTTGCGAAAACTTGGAAAACGTTGGACGCAGTCGGCGCCCTCTCTCTCCCTCTCTCGCGACGTTTAACTGGCGATTAATTTTTCCTAAAAACGAACCACCGCGAGGTTGAGTCCGTGGGCGTCGGGGAGCGGAGGGGGGAGGGGGAGAGGGGGAGGAGGAGGAGGAGGAGAGGGAAACATCGCCGAGAGAAAGGCCGGAGGGGAAAGGCCAGAGGTGAGGAAAGCATTCGGATCTAGAGGGCGAGTATGTTCCGAGTCGCGCGCGATCCCTTACATATTCATAATCTTAAAATATTTACAATATGGCGTGAAAAGATAGCGGGACTGTTCTTGCCGAGCTTACGCGGCACGTATTGCATTTCATTCGCACCGGGTTCTCGCCGTTCGCGCCGATGCCGGCTTCCGCCCTTTCCTCTCTCCTCGGCATTCCACCCCGTAGCCAGCCGTTGTACGTTTCACGCGATAAATTTCTTACGCAGCCGTGCCCGGCCAGTATCCGTTCATTATTTACGTCGCTCCTGATTTTGTTTCGGTAGCGCGACGCAGAATTAATCGCGCGTTACCATGCCCGAAAAAGGCTACATGCGTCTCGTTTCGATGCAGCAATATTTCGCTATCTTCTCTTTTTTCTGTAGAGAGAGAGAGAGAGAGAGAGAGAGAGAGAGAGAGAGGGAGAGAGAGAGAGAGAGAGAGAGAGAGAGAGAGAGAGAGAAGAACGCAGTTTATAACTGAGCGCTCTATTTAATTCCCTTCTTCGAATCGATGCGCGATTCATGTTTCATTGCGATAATCTTCATAAATAACAATCCTCGCTCATTTGTCGCGATCGATTAATCGATCAGATTGCGATCATTCCCGCGTAATGATTGATACCGCTCGAAAGCGATCGAGCTTTCGCTTGCTGATGCTGTTATCTGCGCTATCAAACAGCGCAATCGCGATCGTTGATGTCTCAATTTGATGAACGCACGGAACGTGACGGAAACGCGACTGATTCCCGATGCGTGCCGCGATCCCCGTGCAACGATATAATTTTATGAACGCGTGACGTCACTTCGGGATCATCGCGTCTTCCTATTTTCGAGATCCGCGAATCCGATTACCGCGGCCGACACGTCTCGCTCTGCGAATTAGCGTTCTCGTCGATTTTCCGCTCGCGTTTCGCGGGAATTACGCGAATGCGAATGATGAATGGCGTTCGATCCTCGTATTTGAAACCGTTCCTCGCAGCATCCCCCGTTATCGCGTCGGCACGGTGAATTATACTCGCTCCGGGCGGGGGGGGAGGGGAGAGGGAGAGGGAGAGGAACCTCTAGACGGAGAACGGAGAAGAAAAGGCGCGAACAAAAGAACGGACCGGCAGACAAGAGCGTCCGTTCTCCAGCTCTCGTGTTCCTCCTGCTGCCTTCGGTCCTTCGGCGAAGTAGCGGCGAGGGGGAGAAATGGGGCACGGCTCCCTTAATTTCACGCGAACCAACCAACCCCCGGTGCCGTCGAACGCCGGCGCGCTCGCGCGCCCTTCTGGGAAACGCCGCGATAATAACGGGCAAGCTAGCACCTCTCGCGCTCTCGTCACGTTAACTGCATATTTCGTATGACACACTTTGCCGCGGTGGATAAGTTATATCGATGGCTCGTATCGCGTGCAGATGCCGCGCCGGTGATAAATTCCTGTTGCTGTTGCTGCCACCGGCAGCAACGCGCGCATCATCGGTGACGTACTGCAGGCCGCGAGGACGTCGGAGCTTTTTTCGCGACCGCCCCCTCGTTACGTTAAGCGGCTGAAATGTCTTCGGGGGTGCATTTATCGATTTGTGGAAAACAGAGCGCGCCGCGAATGTAAATTATGAAACGCTAACCGCCGTCGCTGCCGTCATACGCCCTACGCCGGGGCCGTAAATACGGGGCGGGAGGGGCAGGGGAGGGAGGGAGGGCTCATTCTTTTTCATCGCGCATCGGCGAATCCGGAGCTGCCCCGATGCGTTGCCCCTAATGGCCTCATTAGCGAGGGATCCCGAAATTCTCTTGGATGTAGCATTAAATATCCCATCCCATCCCAGGCCCCCCCCCCTCTCCCCTTCCCCCGCGCGAGAAGATCTCGTCCCGTTGATGAAGGATTCACAGTGATTCTATCGGTGCACTCGCACGCGAGAGTTTGCCGGTTTAGAGAGTTTGAGAATTTCGTCGCGACCAAGTCCGCGAATTCGCTCGAATCTTGTCGTGCGACTTTCGCCTCGTTGAGCGATAATGTGCATAAAACGGAGCGAAATAAAAGGAGCAACTGATGAAGTTGCGACGAACACGTGACGGTACAGAGCGCTGCTAGACAGCGCGAATTTCACGCGGTTTTCGAATTTTTATTAATTAACGACGTAACGACGAGCGCATAGCGCGAACGCGCGTTTTTACAATGCGCTTAAAGAGCGCGCGATCCGGTTTGAATTTCGATTCGCTTTGCGGGCGGAACCGTGTGATAACGCGCGCACAAAGAGCGTTTTTTTTTTGGCGCTCGTTTATGCGGATTCAAATGTCAAGTGTCACGAGCACCGTTAACCGCAGCCGCGAGTCGATGCTGACGCTTGACGAGCGAAGTCTCCAGCATCGTAAATACGACCTAATCGTGGCGTTTTAATTTCACCGATTGTTATGTCTGGCGATATACATCTGGCGTTCCCCTGTGTTCGCGTCCCCGCTATTTCTTTTCCTCCTCTCCCCTGCCGAGAAAAGGAATTTCTGTGACAGAGACAAATGCGACCGGGCGGGCGGATCCGGCCGCATTAACGGAAATATGATGAACGATAGTTTATCGGGCCGCGAAAGGAATTGCGCCCGATGCGTGTTCAACTTTATCGTTCTTCGACCGGATTAAAGAGATTCGTATCGTTTCTCTTTAGCACGCCATAAAATTCTATCGATTTTCGCATTGTTACTGGGGAATAACAAATAACCGGCTGCGCCGGTTATAGCCGGCCATAGCCGCGGCTGCAATCATAAATAAATACAGCTGTCACAAAGTCATCTCGAAATTTATCGGCCAACTTTATCGGCCATGAAACTACAGCGAAGCATGTAATTTATCGTTATAGTTGCGTACAATCTCAATCTATATTTTATTTTTATATGTGTATAAATATAGATATAATATAATTACAGGGCCTACTTATTTAATTAGTCCTCCAGCTCTCGCAATCTCAGAAAGATCGCGACGAGAAGAAGAAGACGAAGAAACATCGAACCAGGAGAGGAAAATTCCCGATGTTCTGAAACGACGTCTTTCTTCTTCGAACAGACCGAAACCACGCATAGGCAAGGATAATTATAGATTGCAGCGTAAAGAACACATCGGTGAAGCATGTGTGACGTCAAAGAAATTTCAGGAATTTCAGTGGAACAGTCGACATGCCGTTCTCAGCGAGTACTTTGGTTAACGAACGGAGCTTTGAGGCTTTCTTATCGCTCACCAAGATCTCTTCATGTTTTTTCCCCATGTGCCAGGGTTTGCTCGGAGCTGACGGCAGGGCGAAATGACCGGAGCCGCAGGACTACGAATTTCGCTACCCTTAAAGCGAGCTTGCGTCAAAGGGCTCGCGTGATCACGTGACTTGTGGAAATTAAATGTCCCACGTAGGGAAGAACGACGGAAAAGGAGGAGAGACTAGGGTAGGCTACGGTAGAGTGGAGGACGGATGAGTATCATATTTTTTGTCACGTTTCAGCGACCTTGATGTTTTATCTATCGTCAATATTTTAAATGGCCGCGACATACGCGCGCGCGTCGCGCGAAGAATTCGAACGCTGATGTTGCGGCCGCTCCTAATTTCGTCGAGATTGATGGCTGGTGAACGTCAGCACTGATGAAATAAAAACGCCAGCTCTTTCTCGACGGACATCGAAGATTTCCGGATTTCCGCGATTTCCGGATTCTTGAGGGGACGCCGAGCGCGGAGAATCGACTTTTCGGATCAAGGAGGCGCAGAGACAGAGAGAGAGAGAGAGAGAGAGAGAGAGAGAGAGAGAGAGAGAGAGAGAGAGAGAGAGAGAGAGAGAGAGAGAGAGAGAGAGAGAGAGAGAGGGGGGATGAGATATCCGGCAAGCGAGGAACGGGGAGAGAAAAGTCGAATCCGCGAATGGATAATGAAATCTTGTCCTCGATGATGAACTCCGTTCCACCATTACACCGATGAATCGTGCATGATCGAAGAAAGAACGTCCGATACGATTTCGAGGATTATTCGTCGAGTAATATACCGGCGAAAATTTCGGCTGAACCGAAATTTCATTCTCCAGAGGATTTCAAGGAGAACACCGTCCCACTTTCGACAATCTCCGCGTCTTTCAACAATCACCTGGTAATCTCGAAATATTTCCCTACGCGGAGAAACCGATGATCCAATTGATTCAAGTAACGGATCGGAATCGAGTTGCCGGGATATTATCGTAATCTGCATGCGAATGACAGATTGGCTATCATTTTAAGATGCTCGTCTCTCCGTATCCCACGGAATTACCGGATTCATCGGGAACGCCGAGAACACCATCTCGAAATAAGATCATCGATCGCGCGAATAATCAAGCAGAAACGCCGAAAGGCCAGCTGGAGATCACTCATTCCGGGAATCACGCGAGTCGCCAGGAAAATCGGAAACGGACGTCCGGGATTTCCGGGAATTCGCGATAGAAATCGCAAAAGCCAAGAAAGCATCGCGCGTGTTCCGGATCGAATGGACTTCCGGAAGACTGCGGAGTAAGAAGGCTATCTTTGTCGGCGATACTCGAGCGATTCTTTCCAGCAGCCGTTCTGCCAATGCTTGACTGCAATTCGTGCGATTCGTCTATTTGTCAGTTAAATATTCCGATAATCGAGCAGCCGAGTAGCCAAGCGCTTCGTTGGAGTAAAGTTCAGAGTTAATTAACGGATAAGCGAATCGTATAACATTTAATTTCGTTCGCGTGGCTACTCGCCACACACGATGGCCGAAGACCGTAGACTTCCATGCTGCGAGCAACAAAAATCGTGGAGCGATCGAAGAGCGGAGCGAACGTTGCGTCCGATAAATAATTCTCCCTCCGCCCTTCCTCCCTATTATGACTCCTTTTATTTTCCCGATCGTGATACCTCGATATTAAAGATACGCTAACTCGCTGGACCAATACCGAGTTTTTGCCTTCTGCCCGCGACAGGAATAGCGCGAAAGAAATACGATGGCGCGCGATTCTTTCGTTCAGTGAATCGCCCGTAAAAGAGGCTGCAATAATGGCTCGCCGGTCGCTCGCGAAAGATTCATCGCGAGAAGCCTGAAGCGGCTTACCGAGCTTTCTCTTGCTGCTCGCCGTGTATCGAGCCACGAGTATTCGAGTACTCGTACTCGCGAATGCGCGCGCAAGCGTACACAGGCGTATCTATGGTAATTTGGGTAATTTAGGGCGCGGAAGTTGCGCTAATGATTCGCCGCACGTCGCGCTATTTTGCCGTTCGTAATGCCGAAAGAGGAAAATCCCGCGAAATTATGTCCCGGTAATAATAACTGAGCGTTTCTCGTGCGCCAAGTACGCCGCTGTTTACGGATTTACGCTCGCAGAATCACGAAAATCGCACGGTCATTTCCATACCATTCACGCGGACAAATCGTCTCTCTCTCTCTCTCTCTCTCTCTCTCTCTCTCTCTCTCTCTCTCTCTTTCTCTCTTTCTCCGTCGATGATTTTTACTTTGCGGGTAATCTCGCAGACTCGAATAATCCAGTTCCCTCCCGGATTATGAATCTCTGATTTACAATCGAAACTTGGCTCCAGAGCGTCGAATCACTTCACGCGCAACGCGGCGAACTCCGCATATGACCGCGATTCCAATTTACGCGGCAGTACCTCGTAATTCGATAGCTCGCACAGCGGCGCGATATTCGAATTGGATTCCGCGTATCGAGAGATCGAGACATCATTGGCGCGAAAGGTCGCGCGCTAGAGCGGCACCATTTAATTCACGCGTTAAATTCGTCCTTTGACATCTCGATCAAATGAAGCTGATGCTCGCGAAACGATGACAGACAGGAACAACGCTCGGTAACGCTAAGAGACGCGATCGATGAGTCGGCCGAGCGATCGATCGATTTTATTTACGGGAGCGTAGATTCGAATCCCGGCGAGCGAAAGCGTCGGTAACAATCGAGAACAGGGAAGACAAAGATAATTAAAGAATTTCGGCGTGCCCCTGTGACCCACATAATCATCGCGAGCGATTCGAGCCGCGGCTCCTCCGAGAACGCGTCACGAATAGTCGCGATCGATTTCCGACATAAATAGACGCACGTACACGCGCGCGAATTCGCCTAATCCTTTCGCGTCTTCCTTCCGCATGCGTGTGCCTTTTCCCTCCGCCCTTTCCTTTAACAGGAGCATCCCTCATCGGCGATCCGTTCGCTCTTTCTCCACTTCGCTCTTTTCATCTTGCCGACCTCTCACCGCCCACTCTTCTCCTTCTCTCGCGCAACTACTTCCGCCGCTTCAAATACCTCCCGTCCGTCCCGCGCGCACGCATCTCCGACAGCTTCCCCCTTCCTACTTGCCTCTTCCCTGTATTCTTCTTTTTCATACTGTCGCTTACCATTTTTCCGTCAGCTTTGTTCGGCTTTACGATCGGGGCAGGAAATTTATTTGCAGAAACGCAAGTCACGCCCGATATCTGCCCATATCTGCGTCTTCCGGCGACGTTCAGCGACGTAAATCAAGCATATGCGACTGCGATGCCGCAGGCATCGCGTTGCAGCGATGATCTCCGGTCGCGCGGGATTCTTCGACATTTTTCTCTTCCCGAGATACTTTGCGAGACCTTGAGATACGTTTACGATTAACCGCCACGAAGAATCCAGCGTTGCTGGATTTCGTTTTTTACGCGAGACTTGTGATTTTAACGCGAGATAGGCGCGGTGCGACATACCGTTCGCGTTGTTAACAGTCGATATTCCCCGACAATGATTCTATTCGTAATCTAATCCGGCTGAGAGATTAATTATTACAGTTTCTCCAAGTATGGAGTTGAGGCGGTCTGAAAATAGACTCGTCTATTCAACAGGCAGTTAATCAAGCGAATCGGACACGATTTTATCTGACAGTCAATTATGAATGTGATGAGGTAAAAATTCCAGAGAACAGGAATACTGAGATGATCTCGCGAAACTCACCTCGTCGTAGATGAAGTTGTCGATTTCCTCCAGCGGTCTGCCATAAAGATTGGCCGGAAACGGTTCGAATTTGTTTGGCAGTACGGCACCATCCTCCACCGACATTTTTCTCTTCGGTTGAAAGCCGTAGTCGCGCACTAACTGCACAGTCTTGTTCTCCAATCTGTCCAGGCTCTCCTTCGTGAACGGCTTCACCGTCTGCTTGCCGCCCTTGCTGCCGGGGGTTCTCGCGTCCGGTGTCTTGCCCCCGTTTGACTGAGGTATGTTGTTCACGTCGCCGGATGCAACCTGCGGGGTCGCGACGTCCGCCTGGATCTCCGCGCTTCCGGAATCTCCGGTGCCGGAATCGGCGGAAGTACCGGCGATCCCGGCCAATGGCGGCCTTAGCCTCGTGCTGTCCTGCACCCTTCTGGAACCGATCCTCCTCGTCGTCGCCGGTGGCGACTCGCTCTTCTTGGATTCCGGCGAGGTCGACTTCTCCATTAGCAGTGGACTCGAAACTTCTTCCGGTGCTTTTCCAGAGCCGTCGTGCGATTCTGTCGGCTTGGAGATTGTTTGGGGGTCCTCACTATCCCTCGGTGAACCCGGACGCTCGTCCGGATCCGGTTCCGTCTTGTCGACTTGATAGGTTCTCGCTGTGGCCTTGGGACGAGCCTTCCGCGGTTCCTCGTGCTTGCTATACTCCGGCGGACTCAAAGGGACGTACAATGGCGGCGGTTGGCCGACCGGTCCCGGCATCCCCTCATCCCTGTCTGACATCGACGCAGGGACGCGGGGTGGCGGTCTCTCGGGACGCCTCGGGACTTCCGCGAAGCGACGTGGCTGCCTGGGATCCTCGCCGCTGATTTGTACGTCGATGGAACTTCCTCGAGGTGAGGCCGCATCGACGCCGGGCTGAGTGAATGGTTCTCTCCGACCGGCGAGGAACTCGGAGGATCCCCGGACACCGGTCCTCTCCGGCGAAACCTGAGGACGATCGTCCGGCCGTCTCGGCCAGCCTCTGTCCGCCGGAAGCGAGCCATGGTGATCCCGGCGCGCTAGGTTCTCCACCGGAAGTCCAGTATGTTCCCGATGTCTGGCTCCGACGCCGGATCTCCTAGGCGGTTGCGGCGTCCTAGAGGTGACCGCTCTGGTCGCACGGTCATCCGGTTCCCTGCTGCTACCTGGCAGACTTCTCTGGCTGCCGCCATCGCGAGGTCGCTCGTTCGGATTGCCCGTGGGCCCGTAGATACCCTCCTTGGCCAACTCATCCAGCTCCTCTCTGCTCAGGTTCTTGACGTACAGCCCGGCCACCCGCGGCCGGTTCGTGAAACCGTTGTCCTCCGAACCGCTGCTCGGAGGACTGACCGGACTTTTGTACCCGTCGCTCCCGCCCCGGCGTGATGTCATTGGGAGCTCTGCTCGATCATCCCTTGCGATCCTGTATTCCCTTCGCCGGCCTCATGCTAAGGTTGGATCGTCCCGGCTCTCGATTGCCGTCGATCGATATCAGCCAGGCTGCGCGTTACTGATCGGCGGGATCGCGCGCGACAAAGCGCGAAAGAGGACTCGCGGCGCCGGTTTCCGCGATTTCCGACTTTGCTGCCGTCGAAGTGCACGACGCCTCGGTCGCTACGATCGCACGGAACGCATCCTCCCGGGATATCCGGATTTGGTCACTGGATCGGCGTATCCTCCGAATTCGAACACTCGTGTGCGCCTCACGTCGCACACGTCGATCGCACTCTCATCGGCCGACAGGGGATTCGCATTGGAGAACATTTTCTTCATACGCGACGATTGCACTTGCACGACGGATCGGCGTGGATCCTCAGAAAGTCCACAGCGCGAAAGACAGCAGCCTCGCGGACACGCTGATCATCGACGCTGAGGAATTACATCGCGCGACGCTTCGCCTTTCCTCGCAGCGCCTCAGCAGCGAGTGAAGATTACGAGTGATATCCGGTCGCTCAGCATCGACGCTGGTAGCGGCGAACGTAATTGAAGGGCGCGATTCGCGCGTAACGAGCGGAAATTTCTCGCTCGCAAGTTGGGAGCAGCAGAGTTTCACGACAAGCTCATCGGAAACCACCGTGTGCGTAACGTCCAACGAGATTGCGTGCGGTACGCGGATGATTGACGCTAAGTTGCAGCAACGTGTAAGCCGACCTCGCGTATTTGTCTCGAGTTTCGACGAGCTTCTCTCGAAATTCCGGAAAGAGTTCGATCGCTGCGCTCACAGGCCGTGATCACCTCGGCGCGACTACGTTTGTCGCGGGCTTAGCCTCGGCCGCGTCGTCGCTGGAGGGTTTATACATCGCGCAGTGTACGACATAATCTCGTGGTGTATCGCGCCGTGGCTGTACGGGGTCAAGGAGCCTCGGTGAGCGCACATAGCTCATTCCGAATGTCGGCAGCTAGCGAGTGTCATGGTGCTAGCTGTGGCAAGCATCGACCGGCCAGCGCGCTACCAGCGCCGGAATCCCAGCTCGCTTCGCCGACAATCCGGCAAAATTTCATTATAGATATATGCGCGCGGCAGCGAGTGAAAATCGACCACGTGATTGCCCGCGATTCGCCGTCATCGATCATCAACCGCGTCGCGGGGAGGTGCGCGCGAGTTGTAAATCGCGCCGATGCCTGGCGCGATGAAACGTCCCGGCGCGGATCGAGGATCGATCCGCAGCTTCCGTTTGTCCTCTGTGTCGAGGATCCTCTGTGGAGAGGATCCTGCCACAGTCCGTGCAGGAAGCAGAAGCGAAGCGCAATGTCACGCAGCCTCGCCGCTTCTCGGTCCGGTCACTCGTCGGTCGATCACCCTGACCCTCTCAACGCTGAGGCTCGTGTCCTGGCGGAATCACGCGACCGGAAGATCCCGAGAACTCGACTGTCGGCCTTGCTATCGGCCGGCGATCAGTCAATCAGTCCGCCGAGTTATACACCAGCGTGAGAGGCACACTGTCTGCACGTTCACCGCTCCGCAGGCAGCGCGTGCTTACCGTGCTGTCAGCGGACCACTATCATCACCAGCACCCAACTGCCACTGCGAGATCAGCGTCGAGATCGAGCGACTGATTCGATCGTGTATCTCGGTTAGCACTCACTCGTCAATCGGTCACCGAGTTTCGGATTCGGAATGCAGGGCATGGGGATCGCCGCGACACGGGTAGCACGGTTCGACGATGACGACAAGGGGAGGAAAGCCAAAAGCGCGGAAGGGAGATCCCAGGTCGCGATGAGGAGATCCTCGCGCGAGAGACGAAAGGGAAGGACCGGGCGAGCGTGCGAGAGACGGGGGCAAAGAGAGAGAGAGAGAGAGAGAGAGAGAGAGAGAGAGAGAGAGAGAGAGGGAGGGAGAGAAAGAGAGAAAGGTAAAGAGGAAGAGAAAGAAAAAGAGAGAGAAAGACAAAGCAGAGAKAGAGAGARRGARAGAGAGAGAGAGAGAGAGAGAGAGAGAGAGRGAGRGAGAGAGAGAGAGARAGAGAGAAAGAGAGAAAGAGAGAAAGATAGAGAGCCGTGGTGCACCCTCGTCGTATAGTCCGGTAAATTCTGCTCGAGCGGGGGTGCAAAATCACGGGCGTCTCTTACGAGAGCTGTGGCGGCACTGTCGGTTGAACCCCCGTCGCTATCGTGCGCGCGCGCGCATATCGAACCGAGCGAGCCGAGCGAGCCGGAGAACGCCGGCCGCACGGAATCTCCGCTCGTGTAGCCTGCGTATACATATACACGTACTGTTACATGTCTCGGGGCCTCGCGCACTCCCACACAGAGACACACTCGCGTCCGACGAATCCGGAGGGTGGCTGCTCGCGAGGGTTGGAAACGAAGGGATGGTCGAGCACGCTGCGACAGCGTGTCGGTGGCGGTTACTGCTGGTGTTGGTGGATGATCGCGAGGGTACCGCGCGCACCTGCACGAACACCCACCCTTGTCGCCGCCAACGCCGCCGTCGCCGCCGCCGCTGCCGCCGCCGCCGTCGTCGCTGACGCTAACTCCCACCCCTGAACCTACGGCGAGCGCAGCCAACCACCCTGCAGGTGGTGGCGAAGGCGTTGGTGGCGGCAGCGATGCAGACTGCGAGCGCAGGAATATGCCAAACAGACGAAACGGCCGGGCGAACGGTCGTGGGATCTTCCCCGTCTCTGTTCCCCTCCCCTCTCTCATCTATTCGTGTCTCTCGCGCGCGGTAATTAATTCGTCAATCGACACCAGATTCCACCGGACGTGAGAGCGGGTTAAACTCGCCGGGCCGGCGAAACGGCGCCTTCCTCCCTCTCGCCGCCCTCGTAATCCTCAACCTTACGCGATTACGCGCTCGCTCGCGGCACGAGGATTTAACGGATACGCTGCTCGACGAATACGGTCTCGCTTTGTGTCGTTACGGCCGATATCGCGTTCGCGATAACGGATCCTCCTTTCGATGGAACGATCGGGACTTGGTACATGAGAATGATTCAGACTTTGGGTTCATCGACTGGTTTCCTCTCGGCGGTTTAAGTGGCAAGCTCTCGAGGGTGCGGGGAATGCGGGGGAAGCGGGGAAATTGAGAAACAATTATTTTCGTTTTACGCGTTATCGTCAATAGCTAGCGAATCTTTCGTTTGATAAATTAGCAGTGGGAGGCGAGATAAAGTCAGGGGTGACTCCTCTTTTGACGGAGATCGGGGATCTAATTACGACACGTGCATTAAATGACACGCAAAGAATGCGGTCGCTTACGGCGGCGATACGATGATGTCATGAGATGAGTGTTGAGCGCTCGGCGATTAGCGGATGCGGAATGGGATGAATCGGCAGGTGATCTCTCGGCAGAAATTCAAGCGTAATTATCGATTCGATATAAATATTGAATATCAGATTTCAATTAATCATGTGCCGCTAATCTTTTAAGCACGAGGTAGACTTGTTAATTAACGTCCGATATGCATCGCTCGACGATGTAAATGAAATTTCAAATTTAATTAACGATACGCGCGCACTCTCACGCCTGCGCATGCGCATATTTATAGCCCCGTATATTTTTCAGCGGATTTGGTTTTAAGTTCGTTCGGAAACGCGAGATAAAACCACGCGTCCCTCTGAATCTCGTTACGGGCTGTCGCGTTAGCGACTTGAGTCTCGATTCGACATTCTCGGCGTTATACGTAGCATGTAGATTTGTTTGCATTAATTCTGCGAAGAATACAAACGCCTGTCTCTCGCGAGGTTCTCTCCTTTTACATTTTTCTCTCTTTCATTACGCGATTATCCCGGCCGTATTAAAACGAGAGCTGCGAACTGCGCGATATCCAAGAGAGGAAAGGAACAGAGATATCCGCGTCACTGAAATGATGTTAAATTTGATAATCGGAATGTGACCTGCGCGTAAAATCTTAAATATCGCGCCGATAATATACGACGTGTTATTTTACGTCGATCTCCATTTAGCTTTCCAATCTGCGCTTCCTCCCGATAACGAGATTATCCAGTGCTACAGTTCGCAATCCACATATGCGTAATACTACTAGTTTTATCTGCTTCAGTTTCTCTTGAAAACTGAACCGCTGCACGGAGACAAGTCGTAGACGTCCATCTTCCGCTCTCATTATCGTTTAACATTGTTAAAAATGTTTCTCAAAATAACGCGATTCCATTGTGTCAGAATCGGAGCATTCTCGCAGTGTTCTCTTCCTCTCTCTTCGAATCTCACTTGTCTAAAAATCGCTTATTTTTGTCACTACGCTCCCGTCTGAATTTCAAAGAGATCATTCCTAATTCAATCTCGCTTCTATAAAAGTACGTGTTAAATATTCAACGATCACTCGGACATGACACAAAAGTAATCTTCAAGCTCATCTGATTTCATTTAACAGAGGGATGATGTGTCATAATCGGATTAGTCAAAGAGAGAGAGAAAGAGAGAGAGAGAGAGAGAGAGAGAGAGAGAGAGAGAGAGATAACGAGAAGGTACCGTTCTGGTAACGAGCAAGCTAAGTGATACTCGCGACTCGAACGTGCAATTCCCACGGATCGTGCAAATCCCGAAACTTATTCGCTACCGTACATCAGCCCCGGAAAGTAGCCGGATGTTGCTGCGAGTACAAGGTGAAGATACTTTCGTGGCGCGAACAATCTTGCAGTAAGTTCTCCCTCGAGCTCAGGGGTCAAGCAGGATAATTGAAATTGGGTCGGGGCGTGCGGGAAGAGTCGCGATGATCTCCGGCTACGATACTCGGCCTGAAACTTATCAACTACATTAGCGAATTACTTAATCGTTCGTAACGCATTTAGCAACGTCAGTTACGAAGTTGCCTGATTGCAGCTAATTGTTGGGAATCGGATTTTCCGAATTTTCTCGCTCGTCCTCCTCGCTCGTGATAATTCAGATTTTCACGTCTGACGCGTCAAGAACGTGCTTTCGGAAAGACCTCAGCTTCGTCTCCGCGATAGAAATTACGTACAAGGGCGAACGTGCACCTCCATGCGCGTTCAAGATCTCGCGAGCACCATACCTCGTAATATTTCTTGCCGGATAAGCCACCGATAAGAGATAAGCCACGGGTATAACGCATCGTTCACGCGCCCACGCGCTTGTTTAGAGATTTCCCATTCGTCGCGAAACACGGGAATTTTGTCCTCGATCTGGTATTCCAACGAATTCGAGGACGAAGCGCATCCGTGAATGCGAAACGCACGGTCTCTACATTTCCACGCGCGATAATTACGATCAGAATGCCGGAAACGTATTTTGCAGCTCGCGCGGTATTCGAGATCAGCGTCGAAAGCAACACAAACGTCGTTTGTACAAAGCGTAGCGCGTCCAGCGGACGCACGGACGCGTGAAATAACTTTGACAAATTACATACGCGCGAGTCTGCTTTCAACGATGAAGGGATGATCGGGGCGTCTCTGCAACAACGGAGAAAGCGCGTCATCGAGGGAACAGAGGGAGGGACACTTGCCGGATATTGCCTGCCGAATCCATTTTTACACGTCCAATTCTTGCACGTGTGATTACAGCTTCTCCTCTAYCCACCCCTCCCCCCGCCATTTGCGCGATAATGGTCTTCGAAGATGTCGAGGGAGGATGGCGGCGAGGGGCAGCGAAACTTCACAATGCGGAGCGTCATCAGGGAGACTCGTGAAGGATAAGTTGCTTGAACCTGCAGAAAGCCGAGTCCTGTTTGGGATTTATGGCGTCGCCAAGTTCTCACCTTTCTCTCATTGATGTATGCCCGTTCATTAATGTATGCCTGTCGGGAATTCCTTCCGGCATGCTGGATGATAATAAATAACTCGTCCGGAATAATCCATTTCCTTTGTTTTATTTCGCACAGAGACGCACAGAGAAGGTTCACGCAGCGCTCAATGAGAGTCGCGATTGGCGAACGTTCCTTCGCTGAAAATCTCGACGATCCTTCCTGGACGATCGATATCTGATTGGACCAACTGGCCGTGGCACTCTGAAATCG
Source organism: Eciton burchellii (assembly GCA_020341155.1). Classification (NCBI taxonomy): domain Eukaryota; kingdom Metazoa; phylum Arthropoda; class Insecta; order Hymenoptera; family Formicidae; genus Eciton; species Eciton burchellii. The sequence continues at coordinate 2,914,609 of JAHMML010000010.1, read as the reverse complement.
GGGAACAAAGAATGATGAAAATAGTCCGCTACGTTGATGATGCAGTGATAATATCCGAGAATGAAGACAATAGGGTTGCATGGTTTCGAATTGACAGCGGAAAAGTGTAGCATATCTGTTCAGAATTCAGGATTTTTCAGAATCCAGAATTCGGAAAAGTCACTCGTGATCGCCAGAATACCGAGGCGGAAACTGGCAGTACACAATAAAAGCGTCGACCGGATCATGACTTTCAAATATCTTGGAGCTAAAATCGCAAGCAATGGAGATCTGAAAGACAAACGACCAAATCAATCATGATGTTTGGTTACCTGCGTAATGTGGAAACATAAGTACATGAGCTTAAGAAACGAGATAAGGACACATAGAACTTGTGTGAGAACTGTAATGATCTGTGCCATTGAAACAATCATCATCAAACGCCTAAAAACAACGAAAGTGAGAAGTTTCAGGTGCATCACTCTGCGCAATAGAATTCGCCGAAGACATCCGCAACATCTGCGAGATTCAGGATGTCGCAAGATGGTTCAGAAGACGAGCGTTGAAAAATCATGTAAACACAGGATGGATGATAATCGGCTTGCAAAAATCGCAAAAAATCGGAAGACCGAATATTCTCAGATCATTTGGACGACTTCCAAAAGATTGGTGCGAATTGGTTGCACATCAACATCATAGAATAACAGATACATTGGATAAAACACGCAGAATATGATCCCATAAGAAGATGAAGAAGAAGAAGAAGAAGAAGACTCTCCGAAGTTTATATATTTGATACGCCGCTGATTGGCATGTTGACTCAAGATTAAAGTTTCGTTAAAGCATTCTGAATTCCATTTAACTGATAAAATACTCGAAGAGATATCGGCCAAATCGGTAGCTCGTGCAGGCGACACGATCACGACGCTGATGTTACGCACAATTTTTGTATCACAATTTTCTGTACGATAACGCACGTGACGACTGATTCCTCAGGCCGTTGCATCGCGGACTGATCGTTGTTTTATTTGTTTTACAATTGCCACAATGACGAGGAAGAAAGGGGGACACAAAAGCGCAAACTTCCATCAAATGAGACCACGTAATCGCATCAAAACCAATACCGGCTACAAACGTGCACTGTGTGCGCGAAAAGTGCGTTAGAGATGGAACATTGCTAAGCGCGTACACGCACGGAATAGCGGTGTCATTTTTAGCTCCGTCGCGCTGACTTGATCCTTAACTCGAATCAAACAGTAATCTTCCCATTGAGACTCGCCGCATCGGCAAATCGGCTTATCAGCTGGAAGCTGCGCGATAAAGCTTACGGATGCTCCATTGTCGGCATCTGCTGATCGCGAAAAGAAAAATGATGGATTTAATGGACAGTTTGAAGAAGCGCTCTTCTGTTCATGAAATTGATTTTTTATTCTATTTCTCTATGTTTTAGTCAGAATAATAGCATTTAAATGCAATCGATAGAATGAATAAAATCAAGTGAAAGATGCTAATTTAAAAATTCACCTTTCCTTCAAGAATCTGCAAAGAATCTGAATTTGAAATCTTTACATAGATGAGTTACATAGATAGAGATAGACATCGATTCGGGCGATTAAAACTTGCATACAAAGTAAGCATAAAAAATAAGCATCCCCGAAGACATGTCGATGTAGACAGTCATTCAAGCTTTGTTATTTCTCGCGTTACCAAGATTCGATAAGACAGACAAACGTTATTGAACGTTTCACGAGAGGAGTTTGCTACTTTACCATTTGTTGTCGTTCGCCAATGCAAAGCGAAAGCAGTTCTCTGTCTATGATAAATGATTTAAACATGAAAAGTTTGCGAATAGTTTAAGCTACGTTGCATATGATTTAAAATTTACATCAAGCTCAAGGAATTCAAGGGACTCAATACGTAAAAGGATCGAGAGCGCTGTTGGATCGATTGATTGAATCATCTCGAATTATTTTCTTCTAAATCGATAATTTTCAATAGAGATTTCTATAAAAGATCTTTTTATTTAATTTCTCGTGTACAATTATTCATATTACAAATACGGTTGTAAAAAATCATTTATCAAAGTACGAGTTGAAAGTAATGCGTGAAAACATCGAGAACGCTGTCAGATCGATTGATCTAAATCATTTCGAACTATTTCCTATTAAACCAACAAAATACTTTTCAATTGAGATTTCTATAAAAGATTTCTTCGTTTAATTTCTCGTGTACAATTATTCATATCACAAATAAGGCTATAAGAAATCATCCATCATCACAAATACGTGCATCACATATTTACACAGTTCTCCTCATGACTGCGAAGAGAAAAAAAATTTCAAATTCAAAATAATGACTAGATGAGAAATGAAGACGTTTTATTCGGTATAAAGCAATAGTTAAAACTAGCGTGTCAATTAAAACATGAATTTCGTGGAATCCTGCTATAAAAAATGTAAATCCATAAATCAGCAATCAGCAATTGTGTATGGAGATTTTTTATATTCAAAAGATTGAATAATTAAGAAATATATTCCTAAAATGGTATAAAATGGTGTGCGTTAATTTTTTGAATCTCTGATATAAATTTTTTATTATTAATCTATGATGTGATCATGTAATTGCTAATCCAGAAGAAATTAAGATAACTGTATTCAGAAGAGGAATCTTGCGAAATCGCATCGAGTATTCATTTGTAGAATGAATAAAATTTCACGGAGACAGGACAGATTGACAAATTTCTCTTCGTTGACCCTCGGAATGTCGATGTTTCAGTCTCAGGGGTCTTCGATCAGCGTTGCTCCAGATGTAGGAGAGAGACAAGATGAACGCTTTCGGCGGCTGGCGATCTTCAGACTGGCTCGACCGAATACTTCGTTCCATCCTTGTGCTTCCGCTCGAGCTTCTTCTGTATTTCCTGCAACGTCTTACCCTTGGTTTCCGGCAGCACGAAGTACGCGAAAGCCGCGGACGTGAGGGTGAAGCAGGAGAACGTCCAGAAGGTCACCGCTTGGCCCATTCTGTCCTCCATGATCGGGAACAGTTTGGTCACGGCGAACACTAAGCTCCAGTGGATCATGATGGAGAAGCTGCTGGCAAAGCTCTTGGTTTCCGGTGGAAATATCTCGCTGATTATCGTGAACGGCACGGATCCATAGCCGATCGAAAACACTACGTTGAAGAGAGCGAGGGAAGTCAGCGGTAGCCAGCCGATGGCATTCACGTTGCTTCCACCATCCTTGAGCATGAAGTAATAGCCTAGGATGCCCAGGCAGACGGTCATCGAGATGCCGGATATCACCAGCAGTGGCTTCCGGCCGAATCTAAAGAATGGAAAGTTACTTTTAATTACTTTTTGTCATTCTATCTTGATAAGCGTGGCGATAATCGAGGATTATAAGTTGACGTTTTTAATGTATAACAATAATATGTAATGAACTACAATGATAACTTTAAACACATAATGCGCGTTGCGTCATTTTCTTTAAAATAACAATCATCTTGTTGTTGCGTAACGCAACTAATTGCGTAATGCAAAAAATAATATTCATAATATTCCATAAAGTAACTACATGACGTTACAAAGGGAAATTTAAGGATTTACGTCCTCGTGAAATTAATTCAAGCCAATAAATTAATTTAATCATAAACAAGACGTATAAACGTAACGAAAGAGAATAATTGCTAGAAGCCTCAATAATAATTTATAACAAGAATGTTAATCCCAAACTAATCATAGTCTCAATTAGAATGATTCACAAGAGTGAGACTGAGCCAATCAATCGATCCATCGAGAACACGCAAACTCTGAAGCTGTTCTCACCTGTCGATCACGGAAGCGACAAATATCGTCATGACAACTTCCGTGAGACCGATGATGATAGTTGCCAGGAACGGATCGATCGTGCTGTTGGCCGCCTGGAATATGTTCACCGTGTAGAAGAGCACCGCGTCGATGCCGCAAAGCTGCTGGAAGCACATGAGGCCCGCGCAAGTGACGATGGCCCTGCGGCCAGCCTTGGTACCGAACAGATTCTTGAGGCTTCCCGACGCGTTGGCGATTTTGTCCGCGTCGTCCTGGAAAGCCATCATCTCGGCGGCGCTGTCGTAGCGAGATCCTCGCAGGATCGAGAGAACCCGAGAGGCGTGGACCTTACGATCCTGTTGCACCAGCCAGAACGGCGACTCCGGCATGAGAATCACGCCGAGGACGAAGGGTAGCAGGATGGCGCAGCAGTAGGCGTTGAAGATCATGTAGGAGCAATACGCGCCGGCCACGTACGCGAAGACGATCCCTGACGAGAACATGAGCGGGAAGAAGATGCCCAGAGCGCCGCGAATGGATGGCTCGGCGATCTCGCCGATATAGACTGGCACGAGGACGCACGCGGCGCCGGCGCCGATTCCGCCGATGAACCTGGCAGCGTATATGCTGTCGACGTTGCCGGTCAGTATCAGGGTGACCCACGACGTGGCGAACGGCACCGAGGTCAGCAGAATGGCCCACTTGCGGCCGATATAATCGGCGATCTTGCCGGCCGGCACGGCGCCCATGATCGCACCTAACGCCAGCAGCGATGAGATCCACGATGCCTGATCATCGCTCAGCTCGGCCAGGAAGGATTCCTCCGACGTGAGGTATGGCAGAATCGGTGATGTCCAGCCTAGCGTTATGCCGCTCTGCATGCCGGCCAGTGCAGCTGCAATCGAACCGCGCGCTTTAAGGACTCCCTCGATTCAGGAAAAGCGATCTATGCTCTTTGCGGTTTCAAATCCGAAAATCAGTCGGGCTTGTGATTCAAAGCGCAATGTTGCGAATCTTTCGGACATCATTCTGTACTGTTATTATTATATGTTTTAATGAATTTTCAGCGATAGATAAGATAACGAGATTTTAGTGATAACGAAGTTTTTGTTTGGACACTGAAATCAAGATGCATGTGATTTTTGCGAGGATGTACAGCCGTGAAGGTCACGACTGTATCAACTTGTTGCGTATCTGTTATGTATTTGTCTAAAATAATGCCCTCATTAAGAATGTGATAAGTTCGTTTTATTTACACAACGGAGATCTCTGTTTTGATTTCAAATCTGTTTCAATTCCAAGCAAAATATTCTAAGCAAAATATAGTTCAATATAGAGAGCAATCATTATTTTTAATAGAATTTTTAATAAACGGTTTGCCGGTAACGATTTAAAAGTTTAGCGAATGTGCGGAATGTGCTTTTATCTTTACTCGCGATAAGAAAGATTTTGAATTGTATCATACAATTGATAGATTATCAATTAAATTTCAATCCATTTTATTATTAACATCAAGGTTAGCAACATGCAGCGTGGTATCAACTATGTTATTCGCGACAGGACAACATGAGATATATTAATCTTATCTAAATGATTGAGAATTCTTTTGAATGTTTAATGCATTGATCATACGTCATCAAGGTCTGTAAACTAATACAATACAATACAATGTCAGTATTGGTGACTTGAATTCGATATCAACGAGATATTGACACGATGCTCCCGAGAAATCTTAAAATATCCTGCCAGGCAAAGATAAAATTTCTACGATTACGACAGCATTAAACAGGATTATTATTGTCTGACATACATGGCGAATAAAGTAATCAATTTCTATGCAATATTAGTGCAGCGAACAGCACGTTGCACGTGTGTGTGATCTTTGCGATATCGAGATTAACTTTAAGCTGCTCGAAGAACCAAGGGACTTCGCTGGTGTAACGCTGTTTCGACCAAGCAAATTTCAATCGATCCTTCCCTGAAATCTCACGCATATCGCGGGAACTGATTGAAAGTTCCCAGCAGTCCCAGCCTCCGCAGGTACTCACCACAAAAACTGATTAGAAATTGAAGACACTTCCTTCCCTTGCTGGAGGAGTTGTTCGTTTTCGGTACATGCTTCTTCATGTCCTTCAGCCCAACAACGAGAAAGGGTTTCGACGCGACGTCGTTGGCGGGTGCCGCCGCGGTGGTGTTGGTCGTCATAATTCCACAGCAATTTGAGAGAAAAAACGGAACTCGTCCAGTGCGAGCTGGCCGCGTTGATGCGATACTACTGATCGTCGCTCGCGGAGGAAGCGAAGACAATGAGCGGCGCTGTCGCGGCGCGAGGTGAACTGTCCAAAGACAAAAAGTCGCGGTAGCATGCTTTGGCCCTGCTTCGTTATCGCGATGCGTTATCAAATCGATTTATATCTGCGCTAAATGCTTATCGAGCGGCGAGAGGATCGGCGCGTCGTCTCCGGAGGAACATTGCGTGCGTATCATTTCGCTCGTGACAATTAGAGTGGAATCAAGTGGAGAGAGAAGGAGATAACTCGAGGTATTTACTCGATATCTGTCGCGTCGTGCGTAGGAGAAGTCGGCGTTAATATCATGACTCAATTGCGAGAATTCAAGGGTGAGAACCCGAGCGATTAACCCGCCGATGACTCCTTCATTGAACCCGTAACTTCATCCGAGAAGCATCTCTTCTCCTTCTTCCTCTTTCGACCTCCGGCCTCCGCGTGAAGAGCGAGAATAGGCGCGATTAAGAGCGCGTGTTTTCTCGGCAAATAAATTTATCTCAAGTAGCAATTATCTTCAATCTCCTCGTCTGGCGGCGTATTCGATTCTCTCGCCGTTTCGCGCTTTTGCGGATAAATATATCGCGATCAAGTCGTGTCAACCTCGAGGACGCTGTCTCGGCTCGTGCGCTGGTTTTCTCTCGGAATCGGGCCAATACAATACAGCGATGCGTCCAATCACGTGCAACGTTCGTATCGCGCAATAAACCGAATCTAAATGCGACTTGAGCCCTCCCCCGCTCCTTCCTCGAGGCTGAGAATCCGTCGACGATCCGCTCTGGCGAGGAGGACGAGTCGAGCGAAACGCGAATGCGTTTCTCCTCTTAATCGCCTTTTAATCCGCCAGTGCGAATTTCGTGCGGCGCCTCAATCAGCGGCGCGCTATCACGCTCGATTGGTCGAATCGAAAGAACTTTCCGATTCATTGGCTCCGAGCACGGAGCGTTTCATCAAACGGAGCACGGATTACGCGGCGTGTTCTTCTTTTATCGCGCCGCCGTCCCGCCGTGCCGCGGGATTGCTTGGTCCGCAAGAAAATTCACGCGTGTAAATATGTACGTAGCAAGTGCGACCGTACATGCGTGGCAATCTATGTAACGACGAATGTGTCAATAGACGCGTTCCTGATGGGCGTTGTCGGCGCGATGAGATATCGCATCATTATCTTATTACATTATAGACGGTCCATATTTGTCGCGATTGACGCTCGGTGTATGTAAATGAGCGCGCGACGATGTACTTTGTATGCGCCGGACGTGTAAAAATAGAACTTGTTACCTAATTATCTTTTGTTCGCCGATCCTTTATCCATTCTATGCAGCGTGTCGCAATGAATAGTAAAATAAGATACTACAAGCTGTTACAAAAGAAAAAAAAGGAAAAAAAAGGGGGGAAACGATGGCGCTGATTGCTTTCCAGGCATGACGAGGCAAAAAGTGTCTTTGAGCTTTCATTGAGATGTGTAGTAAAATAAAGTAACAAAGTTAGTTAGGTTAGGTTAAGTTTGGGATCAACAGAAAGGATGATAATCGCTCCCAGATTATCCAGATCGCTAAGATAAAAATATAAAATACCGTCAAGCCTCCGTCACGGTTCGGGGTGAGAGAAGATAAACGAAAATTTAATCAATTGATTACCACTCTTATTATTCATTTATATATTCATTCGTTTAATCGAATTTAATTAGAAAAGACGTGAAATACAAGATAAACTTTGCGTAAAACAAGCGTGTTTAAATCGCATAGCAGATCATCATCATTTCACGTGATTGGCTAACAGATCTCGGCGTTATCGAGAAGCATAAAATTGATTGTGCACAGAGCGATGTTAAGGCGATGTACGGTTGCGATAGTGGTCAATGGGAAATCTCAGATTACAATATTGAAGCAGTAACGAAGATGGTGCATTCGTGTAACAGCGGCTTCTAATCTAGCACCTTGCGCGAAATCCGTCGACAATGTGACACTCGAAACGCCGCAGAGGAAGTTTTCAATGAATTTTCACGTCGGTGGCAAATCGAACACTTTGCTTTATTAAATTCGAGCATCGTGGAAAATTCTGCTGTCGCGATTGCGACGAGTCGAGATCGAGGATTCGCGAAGATCGAAAGGGCAAAAATGATCGAGAAGAGGCGGAGATGAAAATTAAAATCGGAAGCTGACAGTTCGCTGGCTTCAGTTCCGGTGGGGGACTCCGCTACGTGCGTGCAAACTTCAATTTGCGCGTTCATCAACAGTACATCCGGTGTAACCGGCGATACCAATGTAACGGGAAGTGTGTCGGCCTCATTAATCGAGAATCAAGGTAAACAGGATCTTTTGTTTGCAAAAGAGAGAAAGAGGGACTTTTGTGGCTGTTGCAGCGACGCTGAAATATTTATTTCCAGAGAGAGAAAGAGAGAGAGAGAGAGAGAGAGAGAGTAAGCACACAGAGCCGTCGCTGAGGAAGGAAAGGACCGTCTTGCGTAATCGTGTCGCGAGTAAGGAGAGAATCTCTCTTCAGGAGACTCTCTCGAGCGCAAAACAAAGAAGAAGATAGCCTTCGGTAAACTCAACGGCGCACGCGGTTGCAGAAGCGATCTTTGTCACCGATGTCGAATTCATTCATCGAAAATATCCCGCTATTGCTGACCGAGTTAAATCTCAGCGTCTCGGACGTGAAATTAATTTAATCCGCCAATGACCGGACGAATTACGAGGTTCACGAGGGCGAAAGGTTCATCCGGAAGCGAGGCGGGGCTTGGGAGCTAGATTGATCGGATGCATGCTGGCGGATCGCGGGGGAAATCACAGAAAAGATTTCAGAGAGGCTGATCTGGCACGCGTATCGGCGCGTATCGGCGACGATAAGCCATGAGCCGCCCCCATCGCACATGGCGTACATCGATGATGATGAGTAATACCATAGGCTCTCACGATGACACGTTTAGTGGTTTGCCGTGCATCGCTCGAGTGCATCAAGCGCTCGCGATAGCTCCCGGAGTTATTTCGCGAACGTTACGTCAGCTGATCCTCCTCGATCGATCGTCGGTTAGAATCGCCGAGTTCGTCCCCGGATTATCTCTCCCGCGAACGAAATTTGCGGGTCACGGGCCGATTGCTGGGACATGAGGCCAAGCTCGAATGCTGGCTCGAATTATCTCCGCGAGCCGAGTAGACGTTCGGTTGCTGAAGCTCACCGTCATTCCGTGGTCCAACGAACGAGATGAAGATCTTCCGGAGGTTCTTCAGGAGGAAGAAGCGACACACGGTGAACAAGAAGTCGCGACGAACGTCGTCGGCGAAGAGGGTATCCAGCAGGACGCACCAGGCGACATCTCTGCTAAGGGATGATTTCCTCTTCGGGAGGAGCAGCGCGAGGCGACATCGACATCGCAAGTATAAGGTAAACAAAGTTTCGGAGTGTCGTAAATTCATGCGCGTTTACCGGCCTTGCATGTATCGGCTTGTTCGAGAAGCCGCTCGGCGAGTTTCCCTTAACGAGCCTGGAAAGTTCGCCCTAAGGGAGGGCGAGGGTGGAGACGCGAAATTGCGCGGTGATGAAAAGCCCCGGAGCGAGAACGCGCGTGCGACCGAGCGAGCGGAGACACATCTCTTCTCTTTGCTTCCTCGAACGTCTCTTCGAAGAATCGAGCTTCCTGAATACCGCGACATCCGGGCCATCGCGTCTCACCCGATTCTGAGCGCGTTGTAAATTTTTCGTTATCGCTGCTTCCCCGCAAACTGGATTCGCGAGAATGCGCGCCGTCCTCGGATGATAAACAGGTGTCGAGGCACGCGGTTGTAAATCGTCGTGTAAAATCTATTATGTTCTTGCGGTAAACCGAGGCTGTGAACGGCGCGGTTTCGCGTGACGACGACGTGCACGTGTATCGCATGTGTACGTCGAGTGTGAATCCGTCATAAATCGGCTATTTCTTAACGCGTTCCCATTATTCTGCTATTTAGGGTATGCGCGATGTTACAAGTAGCAGGTCGACCGGAAAACACGAATAATTTAATGTACAGTAATTTAATGTAATTATACTGCATCTGTAATTTATTTAAATGAGTTTCTGACGATATCTTAATTTCTAATTCTAATTTCTAATTTCTTGGCATATGTAAATGTAATTATCGCAACAAGAGAGTGAAGGAAAGAAGATATACACAAAGTCGTCGCGCTTGAAGAGTGAAAATGAAAGAAACAGACCCGAACGAGGCAGCTTTCTTCTCGCGCTGGAACAGTGATTTATATTTCTATAATGGAACATTTAACGAAACGATGAAAACGATAAAGGCATGATAATATATCGCGGAAGGAATGTCTCTAATCCGGTTTCGACAGGTGTGCAACGTGCACTTTAAACTCTGGCGGCTTTCCAACGACGTAGCAGCGCGCTTTTACTCGGTTCACGCTTTCGACATACCTTCTCGTTGCCAAAAATTCTCCCATAGAGATACAAAAAGAATTGAAAAATATTTCAAGCAAAGCTTGGCAAATGTCAGAGTTGGAAATAATTTTCGCTTTCGATGATACAGCTGACATTGCTCGCTTGTAGTTTATCACATGTGTAAACGAAGCATTATCGCTCGTATTCTCGATGATTACAAAAGAAGTTCTACAAGTGTTATTTTGTAAAACTCCTCATATCGAACACTCACGATGGAAGATATCGAGATAATGAGACATCGAGAAAATATCGAGCAGGTCACTCGTGTCACACAATGCACACGATACAATGACCGCGGCCGTATTAGTGCCAGCGTACGTTGACAATCGCATTAAACGGCCAGGTAAACGAACGGACAAGTGAAAATGCAGGGAGGTCAGCTATACAGTGTCTCAGAAGCTCCGATTAAGTATCCGAAGAAAGTATCGTACCGAATCGGCGAGAGGAATCTCTCGGCGAAATAGCATAACGCAGAGAAGACTTTTACAGATTTCATTAATGTTCCGTTATCTTGCACGGAGAAACGATCGTGATGAAATATCAGGATATTCCAACAGACAGAATGGCAGAATTTTCCTGGGAAAAATATATTCAGAGATACGAATGTGTTTCCTCGTAATTGTATCATTACGTTAATATTGCATCACGCAAGTATCTCCATCACGCGTCATCTGCGTCGTTCGTATTCTTGGAGCATCAAGTAAAACTCGGATATCGAAGACGAGTAATAATTAAAGTCCGCCCTTTCGCAGCACAGAGATGCAATGTCTCCATGGACACCCGGTATAACGTGGGAGATGTTCAAACATACACACCACGCCCTTGTGTCGCCTTATCTTTCGTCCGACTGCCCAGGTTGGAGCGGCTACCTGCCTGTCGCAGCAGGTACCTAGATCTACCTGAATCGCGCGCATTCCACAGGAAATGTCCTCCAGATTGGCTGGTCCCGGAGTTGGCAATGAGTTTTTTGCCGGTAACGCTTGACGATAGATTTTCTTGCTGCGTGAGTGACGTTGCTTCCTGGCAAATCGAGCGTGTCCGAGATTTCCATTTCTCTCGCGTCCGCGCGCGGAATCTCGATAGGGAATCAGCGCGTTGATCATCCAGCGATGATCATCGAGTCGCAGCGCGCGTTTATCTCGCCTCGGTCTACGCCGATCAAACCGTCGCGGTGTTAATACGCCGCGCGTTAGCCGTAACATTGATGCAAGATTGACGCAACCGATTACTCCAGACTTGGATCAATAGCGAATCCGGAATCAGGTTTTCCGTCCGCGCGAGATACGACGCGGCGGAATTTTTCCGAATGCTTCGATCATGCGCTGATCGTACGTGCGTGCATGCGTACGCGTCCACCAGCGGTTTACATTCCTCAACATTTCCCTCGCGATTGCAATGTTGCAACGCTTACAACGCGTTTTCGCGTAACACAGATCATGAGTTTGCGTTTGCGTCTCAACTTCTCGTCGCGCATCCGAACGAAATCTCCGATCCGATTAACGAAATGCCGATCTGTTGATCGATCTTGCACAGGCGAGGTACGTTTTAACGTAACAGCGCGTGGAATACACGTTGCGCAACAAGATCTGGAAAGAAAGTTCGCGTCGAGTACCTCGCGATAATTTCTCTTCTTTATTTTTCTGCCGATACCGGTTTCTGCATTTTTCTGCAATATTTTGATATCTAATGGAAAACACGGAACGCTGCCGCGTCTTTGCAAGCGTGCAATAAGTCGCGCGTACTAGACGAGTAATAAATATGCCGTTCGCATTCCTCGTTTCACGCGGTGCGATTCATATTCTCGCCGACACGCTCGAAAAGTGGTACGGTAGCCCCTGTCAGATTTTCCCTTTCAAATCCGTTATCCGCTCATCCAGCGCGATGGTTAACCGGATTCATACGTAATGAGGCACGCACTGTGGGAAGCGAGCGGGCCAGCGATTTTTCTCATTAAATATAATACGCGAGCGTAATCTATTCGCCGCGCGGAGAGCGGAGCAGAGCGATCCTGCGATCCGTTTTCGATCTCGTTCTCGTTTAGAGCTATTACCCGGGCACTTTTGCAACTTATGAATCATCGATCGACCGGTGTTCTCCGAACACGTCGAACGGCAGCTCGACATTAGGCCTCCCTTTCCAGAAACGCAGATGGAACCTGCTGAAACGCTGAACTGGCTTCTCCGCCCGAGAACAACGCCAGGCTGGACGCCAGAATAGGACCATAACGTTCGAGTCTTTTATTGCTGAAATTACGCGCGAAATGTGATGGATCTTCTGGAATGATCTCGCTTTCAGGCAGTCTCGTCGCAGAGAACAAGCAGAGAATTCCATCGCAAAAATTGATCGTCCTCCGATCATCTCGATATCGCTCGAGTTCAGCATTCGAGAATCATCTCTTTTGCGAATGATGGAGGCAAAATCGCTGATGATCTAAATCCATCGATCTCTTGATCTCTAAACTTAGCGCATCTCGCATTGACCGGTCTTTGAACCGGTCATACAGCGTCAGCACACTTCATCGTACATTTCATCGTGGCGTTTTTCTGGCCGCTCAAGGTCAACTTTCATTCCATTTACGGAATCGTAAATTCTGTTCTTTGCAGCTGCACCTACTTAAGCTTTCTATGGCTAATGAAGCAGCCGTGTACCCGGGAATTAATGACGAGGAGAAAGGAAAAGATTGAACTAGACTATAGAAAGTTCAAAAAGAACATTCCCACATAAAGCAGCGCTCCGACTGATCCCGCCAGGATCCTTCGGCATATTAGTGCGGATATTTTCGCACAAAGTGAGGACAATCGCAGTTTTTCGATTGTCAATATGAGCGAGCAGCAACGATCGGCATTTCAAGTCTCCGTAAACCTCAAAGATACGTTTGCATCGACACAGCATGCGTCCTCTTAACGGCTGAAATTCCTAATGTACGTTTGAGTCATCATAATCTGGTCACTCGGTTCGCCCGTCATTTCTCTTCTCCTTTGCCGTCGCGCTTCATCGCGCAGGCTGCTCCTTTCCCCGAATCTATTGGTCTACGTATGCCTATGGAAATGTTTGGAAATGCGGAAAAAGCGTGTCCGAGACTGCGTGACGATTTCTTCCGGAGCGATTCCCCTTGTTCTGGCCGCTGGTACCCCGCGGCTCGAGGACAAAGAATAGAGAAACGGAAAGCGGATACCTAGGCCGCGACAGCAGAATTCCAGCTGGTGTAAGGTGTGTCATATTCCAGTTAATGTCTCTCGTAGTGCCTTGCGTGCGTGCCTGCGTGCGTGCGTGCGAGCGTACGTACATGTGCACGAGCCCATGCACGAACACTCGCCCACGAAAGCCTCGCATACACTCGCAAGGGCGAGACGCTGAGATCCGACCTCTACCCACAGTCTTGCCAACTGAGCGAACCGACCAGGCAAAACCGGTGTCGGCACGGTTCTCGTACTCGATCCTCTCCTCTTCACCCTTCCCCCCACGTCCGCCACTCGCCTCTCTTCGGTTGCCCCTTGCCCGCGCCGGTCCTCTCCCGCTTGGTTTCTCTCTCTCTCTCTCTCTCTCTCTCTCTCTCTCTCTCTCTCTCTCTCTCTTTTCTCTCTCCCTGTCCCGCGCGACGCTCTTGTGCGTTAAACAGCGCGGCCTCTCCGTCCTTCTGCGTTCCTCAACCGATTCCTCGACCAGTCGATCTAGCGATAGAGGAACCGATCGTGCTCTCGACGCGAGCATCTTCCTCTCTCACCGGGCCAAAAGGATCCACCTGATCTTCCGGCATCGGAATTCCGATCTTCGAGATCCCCGCGCGCGGGCACAGCGATCTCGCCGATCTGCGGAGGCTGCTGCTGCTGTTGCTGCCGCTGTTGCTGGATCGGAGTACGCACGCGAAGGCCGCGAGTGTGCACGCGCGTGGTGCGCGGCGCGAGATGCCGAGGCTCCGTTTGATGCGAGTCATTCGTGGTGGTGCAGGAACGGAGTGCATCACCGTGCATCACAATGTGCATCCACGCCCGCGAATGTGCGAGTGAAGCCGAGTGCGTGCAGCCGAACCGCGGCTGATCGCGGACGGTCCGACGATCATTGGCGGATCCGAACGAGCGTTGCTGCGAGTGCTCCGCCGCGTTGCTGGAAATTGCAGTCGTAGCTGCGGCGCCGCATAGCTGGCTAGGTCGCGGCGGGAATGACGGAGTATCGCGCGTGAATCGTGCGATCGGATCGCGATCTTCGGAGGGTCTGAGCGTGCGATTCGTGATCCTGAAACCCTGAGAATTCGAGTACCTCCTCCAGTAGCGATTCTCAGCTCTCGAGTTCCAGCTAAGAAACCTCGCGAGCGAGTCGGAGCGAGCGTCATCAATCGGAGTGCTCGGGGAGTGCTTTGATCGATCGGCGCGATCGCCGGCTAGACGCGGATCGCTCCGACGATCCGATCTTCCAGCGGACCGACGAGGTGAGGACGAGGTGAAGACGAGCGAGGTCATCTCGAGCGCGCATGGCGATTTAAATCGCGGTCCGGTTCGGATTGCCTCGTCCCATGGTAAGGCCGTGGAGCCGGTCGCAGCGGGAACCTGTTTGTGTCGATCTGGCCTTCAGTGGGTTTTTGGAAATGCGCTTCCGGTCGGCGCTGTGTGTCTCTGCGGTGCGTGAGGGCAGATAGGTAAAGGAACAGAAGCGTGGAGGAAGCGGAGAGAGACGAACCGAATGTTCCGCGAGAAGTGGTCGCGTCGCGGCAATTTTATACGGCGGTTGCAACTGTTTCGTTGCTGGGATTACCGTGCATCACGTCGAGAGCGTTTCAACGATTCTCTTCAACGATTCTCGGCGCAATGTGCCCAATGGCGTGATCATGCGAGGAACGTGTGGTGAACCGGATGAAAACGTGTGCATCTGTGTTTGAAAAGCGACATAGTAAGAAACATTGTTCCGAATCGTGATGGAGGCGAGATAATTGATTCGAGAGGCGTCTTGTGATTGGAACGAGCGTTCGACGTGACCGATGAATCTGCTGTCTCTCTTCATTGGCTTGAGCGGGAGTAAAACATTCCGAGAATCTCGAAGGGATCAACAATTCGCTGCAAGAAATAATTATCGTTGGTGAATTGTGAGAGATCTGTGAAACAGAGTCGACAGATTTAAAGAATAACTCTAAACGAGGAGAAACTAAATTTTCACTTTAGCTTCGAATCGCCGTTATAGATCTTGGAGAGAGTAATAGCGTCGGAGTTTGCGGATTACCGAGAGAACGGATTCGAAAACGAGCGTTCGGATCCGTGCGATCCTCGAACGAAAACGAGCGCTTTACGGTACACTGGGTCCGAAGCGTATCGCTTCGGGAAAAAGAGGCGTTCACGAACAACGACAGCGACCACGATCAGGCCGTATCGAGAAGCGTGCGATCTCTGCAAGGCGAACGGGAGCGAGTACCGGAGAACGGAACGGAGGAGGGAAATTTGCGTGGCAGGAGAGAAGAAGAAAAACAGGTCAGTCGTGGACCACGAGGTTCGCCGTTCGCTCGCTTTCGGGCGATCTCAACGATCTGCGAGGAGAGATCGCGATCTCGAGTCGAGTGAGCTTTCCGAACTGCGTTCCTCTGCTGGGAACGAGAGGCGCAACTTTGTGAGAGCCTCCGATCCATCTCGCGTGTGGAATTCCGCGAGGGACTTCCTCAGAGAAGGGATCTCCGCACGGAGAAATCGCAAAGTGCATTCGCGGTTACAAAGTTTCCTTTCCAAAATTTTCGACGCTCGTTGGGAACGCTTCTTTGAAAAGGCAACGAGACTCAAGAGCGACTCAGCCCACGCGAGATCGAGAGGCTAGGTTGAAACTTCGCGGACCACCTATCCCCCTGGCATCCAGCGATCATCCTTACGCAAGAGTCGCGCGATCCATCGATCGGCGCGAGCGCGCGAACGCGAGCGTGCATGATGCGATTGCGGCGAAGCTGCGGCGATCGGTCTTGCGACACTGGTCGGTCATCATCAGGCAAGGCGCCACGAGTGATCCCACGTGATTCATGAGAATCGCGCAGGTGTCCGTGGCAGGAGGGATGCTCGTTGGATCGCGGATTAGCGGAAGTGCGCGAGGGAGCGGCCCGTGAGAATTGTCTTGGTGGATCGCGCGCGCGCGAGAGAGGGCTACGGAAGACGTCTGCCGCGCGGCAGGATGGACAGGAGCGATAACAATGTCGTTGGGGTCGGCGGCGGAAACGGCGGCGGCGGCGGCAGCAGCGGTGGCGGCAGCGGCAGCGGAGGTGGCGGCGGAGGTGTCAGTGGAGGCGGCGGCGGAGGCATCGGCTGTCACGTGGGAAATTCTGGATCCCCGCCGAACTCCACCTCGTCGACGCATGGCATCGTGCACAATTCTTCCGGAGGGTTCGATGGCCAGGTAGCGCATCCCAAGATCCCCTGGCTGAGATTGGGAGGGGCAGAGGGGTACCGGATATATCCGGCATGCACATTCCGTCACCGTTCGCGGTGCTTTCGACAAACGCCGACTTTTCACTGGGCGACGTGAATTATTCATCGCGGAATCGCGTAGACGTGCGACGTGCACGTTGCAGGAGAGATCGTTGCATGTCATCGCGCGCTATCGACCGGAAATTTGAGGAAATGGTTGGTAATGAGTGTCGTTTGAGATGCGCGCGCGTGAGTGGATTCATCGGTGGACTCGAGAGGAGGATGGAGAGATCGTTGGAGGATCGCGAGCGATCAGTCCATCAGCAATGGACCGAAGCGGCACTCTTCGCTCTTCGCGATTCTCCTCGCGACGCTGTGACAGTATCATTATCGTCTCCCTCAACCCTTTTTCCCCTTCCCGTTCCCCTTGATCCTGGCACGTAGACCGGGATGTAGTACTTGATGAAACCTGGGATCAGAAGCGGCATGAAATGCCGCGTCTACGAGGTCGATAGCTCCCGCCATTCGATACGGGCTATTGGATTATCCGCCGATCGCTCTCGCACACACGGAGATCTTGTAACACGTGCTTCCAATGATTCATAAGCTCGTTGGGCTAAATTTATCAAGGCGGATATCTTCGCGCGCGCAATTTCGCGAACGGCGTAACGCACCCTGATCACGCCGAGTTCATTGTTCCCGGCCGGGTTGGCGGTTGTTCGCGCCGAACGAGATATAATTATCCCGCTGAACGAATGCCCGATGATTATCGTTTTAATTTAACCGGCCCGTATATTTCGACAAAAGTCCACTGCGGAGTAGACGAGGGGCGCGTGAAGTTTCGCGGAACGCTTTGTATAATTAATCCATTGTGCTCGTGCTTCCACACGCGCAGGAAATGGATTACACTTTAATTAAGTAATACTCGTAAGCACCGGCTAAACGACGCGTGGGTGCGAAATGTTAATTTATTTATCGATGCAGAGCTATGCATCGCGCAACGATCTCAACGGTCACACGGATGCTTGCTTGATCACGTAAGCGCGAGATGGAAATTCTCAAACGGAGATTTAGAAATAGTTACACATCTAAGGTGGATGCTCGAGCATTCGCTGGGTATTAATCGCGCGTTAGGAGCTGCCCCAGATTTTCTCACGTTTCTCGCGTATGTACGAGTCACTTTATAACAAGTCCCACTCTTCCGTCTTGAATTCCAGACTGCGGACTCCAGAGGCTGGGAGATTCATCACGTTACGGTGACCAGAGTGCCCGGTTACGGCTTCGGCATAGCTGTGTCCGGAGGCTGCGACAATCCCCATTTCGCTAATGGCGATCCGGCAATCGCGATCTCCGATGTGTTGAAAGCTGGTCCCGCCGAGGGGAAATTACAGTAAGTTCATTAGCCGAAGCAGAGGCCCCTCCTAGCGCATTAAAGCAGTTCCTTCCCTCAGTACACGCACGTTACGCGGAGTATTCCCTGTGGCCTCCTTCCTTTCTTATTTCCAGCCATTTCTGCGTGCACGCTTGATTAATGTCATTACAATTGTCTGTTGTATCATTCATAGAGTGAACGATCGTATCATCTCTGCTAATGGGGTGTCGTTGGAGGGCGCCGATTACGGGGCTGCCGTGCGGGTGCTGCGGGATTCCGGTTCTACCGTTTTGTTGGTTGTTAAACGGAGAACCTCCTCTAATTCGTCCAACTGTCTTGGCAGCGCTGCGCCTCAGAGTCATCGGCTCACCCTCACGCGAAACAATAAAAAAGATGGTATGCTATTAAACGTCATATAATATAACAACGATCGACGACTGAGGAACTCGGAGTCGGAATCTCGTCGATCAAGCTTGATCGAGAGTAATTCGGTCTAATCATCAAGAGATATCGTGTATAATTCTTTACGCTCGATTCGTAATTCAATTCGTAAGATTTTATGCATATTTGAATTTCTGTCGAAATCTCCTCTTTCGCCAACGCGATTGTCCCGATCGCTGAAATCGACATGAAGATCGAACGCAACGACGTCGCCTCGTTTTCCAGACTTCGGCATCGTGCTGGGATGTCGGTTGTACGTAAAGGAGGTTACGCGAGAAAACATCGGAGTGAAAACCGGCGACGTGTTAACCCGGATAGGCAGCGTCGCTGCCGATAATATGAGCCTGAAGGAAGCTAGAAAGCTGATGGATCAGTGCAAAGACCGACTCTCGATTGTAATTACGCGGGACAGCTCGTGTTGCCACGTACAGCAGCAAGGTAAAGGGGATACCGGTGAATACCTGTCAGGCGCGAGTTACAGTAGTCAGAACTTATACGTTCCGCCACCCACGAGGCAGCCCTTGGAAGACAAGAGTAACCTCGTGCCGAGAGGTCGTTCGCGGGGTCCGCTGATGGATGTGTCTCTCAGCCAGTTGGATCTGCCAGCTACGCCCACGATGGATCCACCTAGGCCACCCCCGCCCAGACCGGAAGGTACGTACCGATAATTAATTATTATCTGATTGACGATCGATCACGCTCCAGCGATCGATGCGCTTTTCATTGTCGTAAATCTTGAGCGCGACTTGCAAGAACAAGAATTACTCTCCTCGGAATGCTTCTTGCGCGATTGTCGATGAGTTAATCAAGTTAATCAACAGAGCCTTGCGGATTAACACTGTTGTTTTGTTTTACAGATTATTACAGCACTCGTAGGCAACTGTACGATGAGGATTCGGTCTCCCGCACGAAACAGCCGATGTAAGTCGATAAAGCGTCACTCGATACTCTCGATATTCTGCAGGCGGCCGACACTGCTAATATCCTTCTTACGTACAGGCCGGATCCTCGATTCATCACGTTCCAAAAGGAAGGCTCGGTTGGCGTGCGATTAAGCGGCGGAAATGAAACCGGGGTCTTCGTGACTGCTGTCCAAGCGGGAAGTCCTGCGTCGCTTCAGGGTCTTCAACCGGGAGACAAGATTTTAAAGGTGAGTTGCACGGTGCACGAAATATCGATTCGCGTATATTTCACGATCAAAGTAGACCTACGAGATTTAAGATCTCGCACTTTCGCGCAATCGACAAATCAGTCAGAGATTAATATCAATCGGAATTAATCATTGGTTTCTTTTACTTCGATACATTTAAGATGTCGATTGTTTCTTGTTTCAAATAACTTTATATTTCTGCTAGATTATAGTGAACATTGAATGAACTTCCAAGCGACGTTTTTCCAAAGATTCTAAAGATAGCTCGAAAAAGATTATTCAACATTTCTAACTGTTGCGGTAGATCAACGACATGGACATGAAGGGAGTCACTAGAGAGGAAGCGGTGTTGTTCCTTCTCAGCCTGCAAGAGCAGATTGATCTCATAGTGCAGCATCGACGTCAAGAGTACGATCAAATCGTCGCGTCTGGCAGAGGCGACTCCTTCCACATAAAGTGAATATCTGATAACTCAAAATTGATTCCGCTAATCGTAAACAGACGACAGCAAATGACCAAACGTGTATTCTTTGCCAGGACTCACTTCCATTACGAGCAACCGCAGAAAGGCGAGATGAGCTTTCGCAGCGGGGATGTGTTCCACGTGATGGATACTCTCCACAATGGCGTCGTAGGATCTTGGCAGGTGTTTCGGATCGGACGGAACAACCAGGAGGTACAAAAGGGCATAATACCGAACAAGGCGCGGGCCGAGGAACTTGCGACCGCGCAGTTCAACGCGACGAAGAAGGAGATGAGCGCCAACGAGAGCAGAGGGAGCTTCTTCAGGAGAAGAAGAAACAGCCATCGACGTTCGAAGTCTCTAGGAAGGGTACGCGAGTTCGCTTTTCTCTTTTCCTTCTTGAAATGTCTATCGAAGATATATATAGCAGCACGAGGCGATCAGCTTCTACGTAGCTTTCGCATTTCGTGCTTCAGGATCACTGGGACGACGTGGTGTTCTCCGACAGCGTTAGCAAGTTCCCGGCCTACGAGCGCGTGATTCTAAGACACCCCGGCTTCGTGAGACCCGTGGTGCTCTTCGGACCCGTGGCTGACCTCGCTAGAGAGAAACTTCTCAAGGATTTCCCTGATAAATTCACCTCGCCGCGTGAGTGAATCGCACATTCTCTATTGACTCTCGTTTCGATACCAAGTCGAGTTTAAGATAAAACGATGAATTTCGTTCGAGGTGTGTTTGATGTTTGTCACGCTTGATTTTCTTTCTCTGTCGCGTTATCATCATCGAGAGACAAACATGCAAAGTCTCGAAAGCCTTCAGCTCTCAGATTTACAGCGTTGAATAGTGTCAAGAGGATTTACGAACTTGATCTTGCAGAAATGGAGAGCCAGATGGAGGACGGTACGGGAAAGAACACCAAAACATCTGGCATCATCCGACTGAGTGCCATCCGGGAGGTGATGGACAGGGGCAAGCACGCGTTGCTGGACATCACTCCGAATGCTGTGGATCGCTTGAACTATGCCCAATTCTATCCGATCGTTATCTTCCTGAAGGCCGAGACGAAGCAGGTCATCAAGGAGATGCGTGCTGGCATACCGAAGTAAGAACATCACACGGTCTCGCGACCATAGTTTCGATCGTTCGCGACGAGGCTTCTATCTTATCGATGCGTAATTGCAGATCGGCTCACAAGAGCAGCAAGAAGCTCCTGGAGCAGTGCCAAAAGCTCGATAAGATCTGGGGACACGTGTTCAGCGCGGTGATCACTCTGAACGCGCCGGAAGCTTGGTATCGGAAGCTCAGGGAGCTCATCGACCGCCAGCAGCAGGGTTCGCTGTGGATGAGCCAGACCAAGGTGAGACTTCGTTCAGAGACTGAACCTTCTCGCACGCGAGTTGCTGCAGGAATGCGCGTGTGTGACTTCACTTGATGCATAAAGAGCGCGGCCAAAAGCAATGCGGCCACCGGTTCTCGGCTTCTTTGCTTCATTTTAGTCTTTTATCTTCACCTTCTTCTCAAGCTTAATATCCATATTTGAGAGATCAACTCCCGGAGATGAAAGAACCGAGAGATTAATGAAAAAGCAATACTTTCTCTCTCTCTCTCTCTCTTTTCTTTTTCTTTCTTTTCTTCTGCCATATTTTCGAGCGATAAGTTTTCATTCGTGATCTCGATTTCCGGTCTTACTCTTGAATGCCCATACGAGCACCGCGAATTCTCTTCTAGTCGCTATACATGCTCTATTGTACGACAATCCTCCTGTTCGTAGCCGATGCAAAGCCGATCCACGGTGTGGGACCTGTCGCATCCGACTGTATACACTCATACCTCACCCCCCGCTCTGCCACTCCCTCCTCTTCCCAGCGATAACGTCGTGTATTACGATGAGAACAGGAATCACGACCCGTTCCTGTCGCACCATCATCAATCATCGATATTATCCGCTCTTAATGTATCCATCCCCATGGGAAAACCTCCGCCACCTCCCCGATCGCCTCTAAGCTCAAACGTCATCCGTGAGCAATTCTTCGGCTATATATAAATCCTCGCTTGCTTGAATCCTTTAACTGCTAGATTCGAATTGTTCTGCTTACGAGATATCTCAGTGATACCGCAATATCAGTGATACCACATAATGTAATATCTTTCTGTTAATAATTCTGTCAGTAATTTATACTTTTCCGCAAAATTTATTCATCCCATGGTTATTGTTTCTTAATTAAAGAATGTGCGCTATTCTTAGCGTATAATTTATTAAATTCAATACATTTTTCTGTTACATTTAACCGTGATGCATAATTTTTCTGCATTCTCTTGACGTTACACATATAATTACAGTCAAGTTGTACGCGATTATACCTATATCTAGCAGTTAAAAGATTGATCGTATGATATGTGTTCTGTGTTTGCACTTGTCTGATTTGCATGATTTCTGTCGTCATTATTTGCCGTAATTATCTGTTTCCTTTTCTCGAAACTGTCTCACGATTCATCAGAATTTCCAATTACAGCGCTTTATAATCATCGTGTTCTCAATGTGCGTCAATGTGTCGAATCGCATGCTCCTGAATGCAACGCCGATACTACGTCCGATTACGGACTTTCCGTTCCGCTTCCTTCGCGGAATCCGTTGAAGCGGTCATTTATCAATTATCTGTAAAGTGATGTGCTTGAAAATTGCGCAGTACAATTGTACACCTAGCTTTAACACACAACGCAAACGTGAACATAATAAAGTCCATCGCGTCCGTTTGGTCGATCGTATATACCGCAACGCGAACTTCATTGTGCCGTCTGATTATTACACATACATGTGTGTGTCATTATACGTAACGTGACGTCCTTTGTGGTCTGCGCTCGTAGCCGGAAGAGGCCCTCTCGGATGACTTCCTATTCCCGATGACTTCTCGCCTCTCCTACGCTTCCTCCCCGGAGAGCGATCTGGAGCTGAGCCCGGCGCCTGTTATTCCTGGCACGTTGGGTCCGCCATCGCGGCTTAAGAGCAGCTCAGACCCCAGCATCGCCACTCAAGACGACACCACTGCGCCGCCGCCATATTCGACGAATTATCAGGTAACAAACACAATTAATAATTATGTGCAGCCAGTGAATCAGATAAGAGATTATCGAATACTTGCCTCTCAAGTAGAGTCCAAGTTGTAACTTTTGGAAGGGTGTCTGATGGTCTTGTGGACTTTAGCGGTTCTACTAGTGGAGTCAAATGTTTTCGAACGATTATACGTAGATAATTATGACAGATGTTAATCGATGCGTGTGTTTACAGCAATCGTTCGAGCAGCAGAAGAGAAGATCCCAGGGCGGAGTAGGAGACAGCAAGTACGGTTTCTCTCTGTCTGGTCAGATGAGCAATCAATCCGGCTCGCCAGAGTACCTGGGCAGCTCTTTTGAGCCTAGATCTCCTCATCATAGTCCTCCGGATCTTCCGCCGCGGATCGATCGGAATGCCAAGCCGACGAATCAAACGCCACGAGGTACGATAGGACGCTCTGCCCAGGAGCGCTTAGGAGTGAACAAAACCGACTCTGTCCTGGACATGGGGAATTACATCAACGCGACTCCGCACAAGGCCAACACCACGTCGTCCCTGGAAAGAGCGCAACCGAAAGCGGTAAGCCTTGAGTCGCGCTGGTCCATTGTCAAGTTTTCCTATCTAGCAGCTTCATACGGCTTGACGATTGCGCAATTAACTCGATCCTTTATGTAACAATACAGGGAAGTTACGACAGTATGTCCTCTTACGATTCGTACAACAATACCAACGGAAATGCAAGTTACGGGCCGGCGAACTTGAATACCTCGACAGGTCGCCTGGGTCCAAACGTCCCTGATGATCTCAAGAGCACCAACATGCCAGCAAGGGCACACGAGCCGTACAGATTCGCTAGACCCGCAGGCCAGTCTGTCCCCGCACACGACGCTCCAACGCGAACTGATTACGCCAAATACAGGTACGTGCATCGACACTCTACAGAATGAAAATATTAAGCGGAAATTAGGAAGAAACAGTGTAACACCAATAAATAGTTCTTTCAACCAGATTCAATCCAATTCAGCTTAATATTGTTTCCTTTGTACAGTCGATCCACCGACTACAAGTCGATACCAATTTCGCAAAACAAGCCTGGCGGCACGTACAAGCCGATTCCGCCGCCAAAGCCGAAGAATTACAGGCCGCCGCAGGCGTCGCTCAGCCAGACAGAGAACAATGGAAACGACGGGGGCAATTCGTACCAGCACTCGAAGAGCTACTCTATCGCTACTTCGCACGTGCACAACGGGGTAATTACACATCCTTCATGCGCCCTTCACATAAGAGAGCAATCTTTCCTTTCGCCTTCGCTTGGGATCTCTCTTTTTCCTATCACTCGGGCTTACCCGAGACGCCTAACGTTGCGCTCATCGGACTTGGTTCTTCAGGTGGAAAGCAGCAACAGCAACATGCAGCGCAACAGCGGCCAGTATTACTACAACATCCCGCCACCCGGCAACCGCCACAACGAGAGCAGTCTCATGAACTCGCACCACAATCTAAGTCACCTCGCGTCCCCGACTCACAGCCACAGCCTCAGCCATACGCATTCTCATTCGAGTCCCCCGGTGACCAGCGCGCATTCCCATAGCAATAGCGCCGGCCAGATCAGCCTCGGTCTCACACCCCACAATCGGAACAATACGAATCACAACGGTTACATGCACGGCAGCAATCACGGGCCCACCGGGTCCATGTATCCCTCCGCCAATCCCGGACACAATAGAGAACCCAGCGGTCTGGACCTGGCTGGCAGTCGGGAGCAGAGAGGCAGCGCTTTCGAGCTCTATCGTAAGCCGGTTCATCATTACAACATGAGGTGAGCAACCGAGGACTTTGGAGGAGTGCAGCACTTGCGACCTGAGCAATCCTTCATTAGGAATTTATCGAGTAATTGAAATCCAAAATCGTTCAAAGTCTAAAATTTAAGAGTATGAAATTTAAGAGCTTCAATGAAGCGATTCGTTGGCAGGTGATAAAGTTATGAATTTGGAATTGTAGGATTTAATTTTTGTATTCTGGCGAACTCTCGCAAATTCTCGTGACTTTCGCGAAAACGCGAAAAGAATGAACTGCGAACTTTGATGCATAGTAGCAGTTGATAGTTGTTATTAAGATTCGTTGTTTTGAAAATTTCTTGCTTTCGATCTCGGACGATTGCGATTCACAGAGATGTACGGTTGTGTGTTACAGTTAACGTGTATCCCGATGCAAGACTCACTTAGGATGAATTAATACGAATCTATCGGCAAACATGAATCATAGATGAAGATAAAGTTGCATTTAAGATCCTTAACTTAAGACTATCGTGCCTTTCGGAGCTCGGATCGAGCAATCTTTAGTTTTAAAACGCTTAAGACATCAACGAATTCCTCAATTTTGCGAAGAAGTACTTAGATCTTTTTCTCATTCAGGCAGAAAGTAGAGCTCAGATTCTGCGTTGCGAGATCTTAGGGCAATTTAATCGTCGAATTAAACGTTAATTTAATGATCGAGCATTAGAAAAGCGCATATGGAACGATGCGAGCGATAAGATAAATGTTAAAGGTCATTGCGGCAATTCTGATGTATACGTATAATTTCTCGAGGACATAAATGCATAAATCGCGCGTTTACACGCTAAGATAAACATGAGAAGTTACTTAAAAAAAATAAGTTGTAAGAGTGCAATGTAACGTATCAATACTCAGTCGCTTACGTATTTCTCAGTCACGTTCCCTTCTTTCTAGGAAGCACGACAAGTGCCAGATTAGCGGTTTTATATGACTTTATTATGAAGTTTATTGTGAGATATATTAACGTAAATGTCATTACGAGTATTTAACACTTTATCTTTATAAGCGATACTCATCGCTTATCTTTTTAAGTAGACAATTCGGAAGGGAAGACGCATCGTATGAGAACACGCATCGTAATTGTCGTACATGTGATATCGAAACACCAGTGCGCGAAGCGTTTCCCATTTTTGGCGGAAATCTTCTCGTCGTCACTCGCGCTTTAAAATCTCCGAGCGGGAGTTGACGGGAAGAGGGGGGGAGGAAGAGAAGAGCTTCTCACCGTAAAAACTTTCTCATCGTAGCGATTAGTCTTTTCTAATAACGAAGATTTATAAAGAGCACATAAGCTTTAATAATTTTTATGTAATAAATTTTGTATTATGTTACATTAAACGTACAGTTTTAATCCCAGAATATCTGGTTCCCGATGAGTCTTTCCTGAGCGCCAAAGTCCCCAAAATGTTTCCCTCGGACGAACGCGCTCGTTATGATTATATATTATAAATCGCGTTGCGCGTCATTGGACATTCGTAGTAAAATGGTTCTTTCTGGACAACGCAAAGATCGAGTCGTCGTTCTGTAGAGAACTTCTGTGTCAATGACTCCAGTGGATTTACGCAACGAAGTTCGATAATTATTATCGACAATCTCATATCACGAGTCGAGGTATGAATCGTTTGAAATAATCGACATGTAATCTGACGATTGTTTAATCGGTGAATTGAATCGTTTAATCTAGCGGTAGAATTTGATCATTATTAACGCGCGTATACGCATTAAATTTACATATGTATGATTTATTGTATGTTAGGATTTGTTATACGATTTGTTGAAGGCGAATGTATACGAGATATTACATATACTTAGCTTAAGAGGAATGAAACTGGATCCCTAAATATCTTTCTCAATAATATCTGCATCCAGCATGAATTCCTTTTGATAATAGAAGAGCTGACCATACAACAGAAGAACAATGTAATATTTTTGTTTAATTAATGAATGAACGTTTAAAGTTTATCAATTGACATTCGACTATATTTCTCTCTTCGCATATCTCCTTCGATTCCAGATGTACAAACAATAAAGTATCACTGTAATTTCACGAGACACTTCTTGCATAAACAAGAATGTGCTCTGCATACGTAATTTATCGGCAATCCTTTTATGCAATCTGCCGCGTGTTTTCATTAATTCTGATCATAAATCAAGTTGCAAGTAGCGCGAAAGTGGAGCCAGGGGATAAATATAAACGAAAGAGAAAACACATTCGATGCTTGGAGATGAGGTAAGATTTCTGTTATATTACATGGCCATAAAGATTACATCCGTATATTCCGACATAATAGATAAATCAATTAATCAGAAATTAGCCAACGGAGAGTTGTAACATGGGGAATATCGAGTGCTTTTAACAAAATATCCTATCATTTTATTTTAAAATAAACCATTTAAAAAAATATCACGATAAATATATCCGCTTAAAATCTGTAATATACATATATAATTGACTGGCTAGTATAATAGATATAACAACAGAGATCCCGACAGTGTGTATGCGCGAGTGTGTACGTGCGACTGTATACAGATATGCATCACGGCGAAGAACACGATTCGTGGACGGGATCTCATGTAGTCCGTGGGATCCGTGGAAGATGAGAAGCCATCGTTACGTGAAGGAATGCGAAGTGTCGCGTAACAGATAGTACGGATTACCATGCTAGTAGAGCGAAGACTAATTATAATGATCATCTATAATTCTGGCTTACTTCTCCGATGATTCTCTTCGCGGTGGCTCTTAGCTTTGAAATCCGACGTCAATCCGGCGTTAGAATTCTAGTATTATACTCTGAAAGGAACACAATGAACGAGCACAATCATGTACATCGACTCCGTCTTGCTTAAGTTAACGATTTTAATGCACTTCGCGGCTATTGACACGAAAAAGATATACGAGAAAGATAGAGATACACCTCATTCAGCTATGGATCCGTTTATGATTCGCGGCCGGCGGGAATTATGGCAACGTTCCGGCTAATGCGACATCTCCATCCTATCTCTTTCTCCTTTTCTCTTACCCTTACACATAAGCGACTGGGAGATTTGTGACGGCGATATCCCAACCGCGAAGAATCTCAAGCCAGCAAGTACAACTACATCTACGAGGATTATTGTCAGTTTCCCAGAGCGTTGAACGGCACGAGTCGGCGATATGGCGATTTCACTTCAAGCCCAGCAGCCACTCGGCTACGCCGAGATAATAAACGGTCTGCGCAATGCCGAACAACGGTGCTATCACGATCATCCGACACGCGCCACCCTTGAAGAATGCCCTCGGGCCCTCGTTCCTGAACGTCTTCCTGCAAACAGAGAACAATCGCTCTGTCATAGTCGCGAATGGGGACTATGAGGAATCTCGTTTGCGAAAAGAAAACTCAGACACGCATTTATCGCGTTGAAGCGCGACCTCCCAAGAGCTGAAGTCAGCGAGGTCGAACGCGAGTGTTTCCGATAAGTTACTCAACAATCGATTGCGCATCGTCAACTCACATTATGCAATCTAACACTCCGTTGTACGTTGGTTCACCAGGTGCTTTCTTGATGACTTGCAATCTAGTTTTGATTACATCGAACGGATTCACCATCAGCGCGGCCGTCGAACCGGCGGCACAGCCGGCGAGGAATGAACACCAGAACACAGCTGCAATGTATCATCAGTAATTGAAAACTAGTTTAAACGTTTGACCTGGCGTACGGTAAATCGTTGCCGGGACTCACATGAACCGTCCTCTCGCTTCGGACCGATGTCGTTCAGTCTGGCGAATAGCGGGAAATAGATGACAGAGAACGTGACATCCCTGAGTGCTGTGGCACCGGTTCCCTGATACAACCCGAGAACGCCTCGTTTCTTCAGCAGATCCACTGTTAACGACCAAGCGGATACCTTCGGCACAGCTTTACCCGCTGCAACAGTAACGCATCGTACGATTTACGCTTTGCTGCAAAACGGCCGTACGTTCTCTCGAAAACGAGATGTGAGAACGATACGTCGATTCTACTTTCTCGCTCGTTTACTGTAACGCTTTCCTTCTCGCGTACGAAAATCGAGACTACATCAGATGCATCTCATCTGGTTTCGTCATGATGTCGTGCGTTACGGATCGCGTTTGAGTCTTTTGACCTCCAGAGTACGCAGTCGACCATGGCAATTTACTGGCATCGCGGAAGGCCGGAATATAAAATATTGCGAGCAGCGCAGTAACGACGCGCAGTTCGCGATGAAACAACCACGACCGCGAGTAAATCGGTCAAAATGTTATACTGCTCCATCACCTTCTTTAGCTGCCATGGCGACTCTGCCAGCATCTTGCATTTGTATTTTGAGCAGCTCCATCGGAGTGGTAACGATTATTTGGCATGCTCCCGCCAAGCCACCGGCGAGCATTTCACGTTCTATTGGCAATTTTTGTCTGGATAACAAATCAACAGAGTACTAGGATCACGGCGGTGTCGAGGAAGATCTCGATACGAGACAGGGCTGGTACAATCATTGATCATTTTCCGTGCTTACTTCGTTTAATTTTAAATCAGTCTCTAGAATTAATCGTTCGAAAATAAGTCTCGGAATTATTCCATGATTGTCTTATATTGTATTTATAATTAATTTCATAATTAATTAAACGCAATTATATATATATATATATATATATATTCATGTGTGCGTATACGATGCTAAATGAGTTTGTCACATTCAATGATTTTAATCTTTTCAAATTTTCGAGGGAACGCTCTGTTTTATCATCAAAATAATTTTGATTAATCCAGAATAATTCCAAAACTGATATTGATTGTTCCATTATTCGTAATCGTCGCAGTACCAACCCTAGTGGGACAGAAAGGAACATCATTCAACGGTGATGGCACATGATCGCAGCGATAAGCAACGTGTCAAGCACTTCGTGGAATGCAGAACATCAAGGATGCAGAACATCAAGAATACAACGAGCGCAAAGAAAGCAAACTGAATGACAACTCTACGATTCGTGATTTAGACGCGATAATAAAACTTCATCACAAAGCATCGCTTTGAAACGAAAGAAACGCGTTAGGAAATAACATTAAGAAATCTATGATCGCATCGAAACACTTGCTCTCGATTGATAGATATTCGATAATTCCATCTCGAGAGTTAAGTTTATATACTCTTGGATATCTCGTCATTCCTGAATTGTTCTATAAGATGTTTCATGGGAAAAGAAGAAGAAGAAGAAGAAGAAGGGAGAAACAGGAATTTTCCCGCTTTCGTCGATTAGCTTGCAACTTAAGCAGTTACGATTACCTCGCACCGTTTCAGATTTAACTCGGAAAGTGCACGCAGACCGATTGTCTAGCTTCGATTGTCTAGAATTGCAGAATGCGATATATTTCGATACGGTTTTACGACGGCATGAAATTCTGGCGTAGCATCGTGAATTCGATATCATTTCCAGAAATAATTCACTGATTCTTCAATCGATTCGAGACTGAGATCGAGAGAATATAAGATAAATTGTCTTGAAAGTTTTCACTGACAAGCAAATTTCATCAAACATCCGCAGTCGATATTGATAAATATTCTTCTTCGATTACGCATTTTCTCGGCACAATCGATTGCGCGAATGTGTAACTTCGCTTTGTTTGAGGATGATGTTAAATGTGTATGTGTGTACAAGTAGTTATGGAAATAATCAGTATCAATTATTAGCAGCAGAAACAGATATACTACAAGAGCAGCAGTCGGTCTCTCCGATTGTTTAAAACATATGTGATGCTCTGTCGATCAAACGCTAATTAATCACATTCTTGAGGCTTTTCAATTATTTTGTTAATAAGATTACAGATTTACGTTATTCGAATTGTTAAATAATCTTCAAGCGACAATTAAAAAGTATAATGAATAATATATACCATAAAACCTATTTATTCTCATATTTTATATTTATATCTTGATAAAGATGGAAATGCACGATTTATGCACATTCTTAATGCACAATTTGCTTTGCACAAAAGTTCCACTTTTTGCTAATATATTTATTCTTATATACATATTCTGATATACATACATAATGCTTATGTATTGTTTATGCAATTTATTTTCATATCTGGCTTCGCGTTCTGCAATCGCTATTGATTTTGTAGTCGTTGAGGCTTCATAGATGCACGCGTTCATATAATTAATTAGAAGGAGAAACACACAAAGGTCAATTCAAATAGTCGATTGATTAAACGTATACGATGTTACTTACAAAGTCTCGATACGAAAACGCGAAAATTGACTAACATTAGTCTTATGTCCTTATTTACCACGTTGTTTCAACAAAGATTTTTCTACTGTTATACGAGATCAGCGAGAACGTTATGCGCAAGTAATCTCTGTAGAGTCATTAATTTTACGATTCTGCTAATTGAAAAGCCCCTTTAGTGAAGATTGGAAAGTTATCAGCCGAGACATTACATGCCATAAACTTTGAATGATTCCTTTCGAAACATATAAGAATTAGATATATGGTGAAGAGTCAATTCTACTCTATGAAGAATTATAGTTTCACGATTGCAAACAAGATAGCAGAAAGTACATATAACCATACCATAATTGATGTTATACTATAAGAAAGGAAGGAAGAGTGAGAAGATACCGCTGCCGAGTATTGCAAAGGGTGCTAAAGGCATAGAAACTAGATCTGAATATGCAATCTGTTAATTACGTCACAATCATCACAGATAAATTACGGTTCTAATAAAAATTGTCATATAAATACAACACGTGTCAATTTCGGTCCGATGATTTTGTCTAATTATGAATTCATGTAGTGACTATCTCTCCATAATATTTTCAGATTCTGTATACATGATGGTACTGAAAAACTGAAGAATTATCATGCCATTTCTCAGCAGACCAACGTGCGTTCGTATTAATGTTGCATATAGGCAGACCACAAGCTCGTGATACGAAAAATAATCTTACAAAATAATAGGATTATAAAACATACCCAAGTCCAGGAGAAAGATAATGTCTAAAGGTATCGTTGGCAGTAAGTTTGATGGCTTTCTCGGGTGTGATCAACAATATATTTACAGCAGATCCTTTGTACATCCCGAAATAGCCCTCCGCTTTATAAGTCTTCTTAAAACAGTCCAACCTGGAAGACAATTATCCATACTCGATTATAAATCGCACAAAGTGCAACGATTTTCAGGAAACTAGGAGAAAGTAAAGTAGTAAGTAGGGTAAACAGATATAAAACGGATTCGTGTAATAATGCAAACGTGTGATAATGAGAGATACGTACATTGATTTATACATTCGTTCGCCATTTGGACCGACAATTTGATTCTGCAGTCTCGTTTTGACTAAATCGAGCGGGAATACTACGGAGACTCCGATGATGCCGGCGATGCCGCCATTTATGATTTTCGGTATGAGCCTGGAAAACGTGAGGAAGTATTCAATGCATGAAAGAGCCTATGTTACATTAGAAAAAAACGCTAAATAATTTCATAAAAGAATCGTGAAATTAAGTTCTCAGCGGAACGTACTTGAATTGTTCCGCGGGTTTCGGAGCCGGGCTGTCTTGCGCCATGGTTGCCAATGCGAACTGGGAATTTTGCACCTGTTGAACAGATTACACAAAGGAACAGACAATTAAACAAATCACACAGAAGAACACGAAGAAATACATCGATTGTTATAGATTTAATCGATCAAATATCACCGCGGACTTAAATTCCTGAAATTTCGTCGACACTGTTGAACTCTAATCTCTAGTGCATTAGGTATACATATTAATTTCTTGCTTCCAATTTCAAGCGCCGATGATATCGAGACCGTCGAATCTCGCAGCCGGCTGTCCGATAACCCTCAAGGTCATCGAGAACGGGAAATCATTTTATCGATCAGGATCTTCGATAAATCGATCGCGCTTCGGTAAATGGATTTACTTAATACTCTTACAAAAAGAGCAAGAAATTAATTTGTACGTGTAATAATCACCAAATAACCAGCAGAGATGAGAGAGACGGAGCTATTTTCGCGCGTCAATAAACGTCAGCGATTACGCGGAGCAACAACAAGATTAACAACAAGTCCCTTTGAGGATATGCCCGCGTTTCGCAA
The DNA here is from genome assembly GCA_020341155.1 of Eciton burchellii. Taxonomy (NCBI): domain Eukaryota; kingdom Metazoa; phylum Arthropoda; class Insecta; order Hymenoptera; family Formicidae; genus Eciton; species Eciton burchellii. The sequence continues at coordinate 2,881,332 of JAHMML010000010.1, read as the reverse complement.
TGTGAAACCGATGCCAGCGCGGCGTCATCCAAATTATAAGCGCTACTTGCGATGACTTCACGGGCAGATTGTGTCTCCGCAAGAACGCGCTAAAGAATCGTTAAAATATTGTGCCAAACCGCGGGCAGGCGGAACGTCCGCGGAACGTTCTGCGTTTTATCACCTGTCAATCAAGGCGCATGCTTCCCGCGCAAGAATTAGTATACTTTTTATATAGCCATTACGTCATCGATTTTCGCGAAAGCGCATAGCGCCGACCGAGTCGATCCGGCTGCTCGAGCTTCATCGATCGTTACTCCAGGGACGGAGCGCGAGGCATTTTCTTCGGGGAAGTCGCGAATCGTATCGCGTATCGTGATACGATCGCATTTCTCGGGAGCTCTATTTCCCACGCGGAACCATAACGTCAATTAACGTTGATTGCGTGCGCGGCCGCACGCGAGGTCAAGCAACGTCACATAATGGCTATTGACGTTCTATAATGGCGCAATCAATTCCTAACGACTGTCGCCTTATCGAAGACGCATTCAAGCACGTGCTCGCGTACGAATCGACAATCTGCGAGCAGATATGCATTATTGATCTCGCTGTATCTGCTATTCTCCTACATCTGTTGCGTAACGCAACCCTGCCCCCCCCCCAACCGATAAGATCGATGCATATGTACTCCGGAAACCTGTTTCGGACGGATTAAGTGCTACTTTGTTCGGACAACGACTCGAGAAAATTTCCTGCTTCCTCGGCGAGGGACGAGAATAGAAAATCGACGAGGTCGCGCTTCCTAGAAAGATTCCGTGTCAAGGTCATGGCAGAAGGAATAAGTGGGAGAACAGGAAACAGTGAGCTGATCTTGGAAGTTATCTTCCGGGGCTAGATCTCTATCTTATCTGGTTATCAAATGGCTTCAAATCGCATAAAAACGAAGGAACTCTAAAGATAATTAACGCGTCATAGACGCGTGGCAGTATCCATTTTTCTCTCCCGATTTCTTCTTTCGGGAAACCAAGGACACGCACAATAACGCGTGTCAGCCTTCATATAATTCGATTCTCCGACTCTTTCTGATGGTCGAAAAAGTCCTGCGATCAGCGATTGAGCGATCGCGAAAGACGATCGCCACAGCCTCGGCGGATTCACATGAGAACGCGTCGTTGCGCATCAATCCCGGGACATCCCCCGCCGTGTATTCCAACATCAACATTAACATTAACAAACGAGGAAAGCAACAGCGGCCAGATACGCGTCGTTAACTCGTAACAACCAAGATCTCGTTGAGATCGCAGAGAACGGGACGCGCCGATACTCCGCTTCGGGAGGCATCGCGCGGATGGCAAAGTGGAAACGGCTCGCGCGGTCAGACGCGCGGCGTGACGTTCGGGCGCGTTCGCGCCGCAGCGTGTCTGACCGCGCGAGCCGTTTCCACTTTGCCATCCGAAGCGGAATATCGGCGCGTCCCGTCTGACATGATCGGCGGATCGCGGCGGAGCGGAAGCGAGCGTTCCACTGTTCTCTGATCTTTAATCGCGGGTTCGCAGTCGCGCGGATCGCACCGATGCTCGCGAGACAAATGACTATCGCAAACGGCGCTAAGGGCGGACTGCTTGGCCTTGAACTTGCGGAACTTCGCGGAGCAGCGTGAAGCGCTTACCGTCCGGGAGATCCGATGTCGCACAGCGATCGTCTCCGCGACTGACGTCTACCCCGATGAGCGCCGATCGGGTTCCCCGCGGGGGTGCTGCCGGGGCGGGCGGGTGCGGTTGACTACGAACTACCGGAAGACTCTCCCGACGACTCTCCCGCCAGCAGCATCAGCGGTGGTCTATCAGCAGCGCTTCCGATAGGAGCTCGAAACATCAAGACTATCCTCGAGGCTGCACGGTGCAGCAGTTCACACGAGTGATTGTCTCAGTGCTGCCGTCAATCGCGACCGGAAAGTCCCTCCTGTCGACGTTCGCTCTTCCCTAGAAGCCACTGAAACGAGATCTTTCTAGTACCGGGTCATGCTACTAGAGGCGCTACCTGTCTGGCGCGAAATTTAACGCGAGTATTTTGTTAGGCGGCACACGTGTGCCGCGATCTTCGCTCAGCTGGAACCGTTGCAAGCGCGATTTCTGATCTCGGATTTCGGGACAGAACGTTCACTTTTCCTCAATCTGAGACTGGAGTTTCGATGGAGGAATTAAGGAATGATCAATGTGCAAGTTGTGTGAGCAGGAGAGACAAGATCTAGAACGTAACGCTGTGCACCGAGTGCTAAGACGAAACTTCGCGCGCGCGCGCAATATTGCAGCGATTGGGAAATAAAATTTTTTTATGTCTTTGTATACGCGTTGCGAAAATCCGCAACGTATACTTATACTTTCGTCGTCTTCAGAATATATAACGCCACAATATTGGAACGGATCAACGAATTCTCGCAATGAAATCCCCAAAAAATTTCCAAAGTCAGGAAGATAGAATCGTTAAGCGCAACATCGATCAATTGGAGGATGATAGCATTTGTGTAGATAAACACTATCAATCGTTATTGTTTGACGAACTCATGGCATATTTTTAATTAAGATATCTTAACAATTAATAGACTCAATCTTTCGAGTGCCAATATCGATGATCTTCGACCGAGATTATCGATCAATACTGATCAATACTAAGATCCGAAGAAAGATGGAATTAAAAATATGATGGAAATAATGGATTTTTAATTGGATTGTCTCAGATTGAAAACAAAATAAGAAAGAACACTTGTCTACTAGGATACTGTGACTTCCGCAAGACTAGCTCCCTGATATTGCTGACTGATCTCATTCGAATTTGCAATTCGCAGCTCGCAGTTCTCCACTTCAATCTTCACAGTTCGCTCGTCTTCGTGCGACTCACGTGCCCTTCGATCCTGTATGCGTGACGTGTTTAACTTTGAGATGTTTCACGTGATTGCACGTGAAACAACTCCCCGATCGTATAAGACAATCGCTGTATATTTCTATCTAATCCGGATGAATTGCATCATTCCGTAGACTCTTAAGTCAACGGCTTTTCGCGGTTGCCCTTCGTTCTCGACGCGACGCGTTCACGCATACATAGAACGCTTAGCCGACTTGATTTGATGCGCGCCAACACAAACAATCTCAAGGTCTTTTTCCTTTTGTCTTACAATACGATTCCAATTTTGAAGCTTTTTAGAATTAGAATCGTTTATCCAGAATGCTTGATAAAGAATGCTTGATAAAGAAAATTTCCAAATTTCCATAGACGAACTACGCTCGATCGATCGAATTGTATGAAACGCGATCGATAATGTTCATAAGGGGGCACTTTTCGAAAATGAATATCATTAGGCGTTAATTATTGCTTGTTATTTATAATAGAATGGATATAATAGCGAGCGATAATTAACGGACTTAAATAACTTGGCTTAAGTCGACTAGCTTGCTCGAGATGTAAAAATATTAAACGAAAGATATGATGAAATGAAGTCAAATTACTTTATATTTAATAAAAATATTTAATAAAAATATTAGATAAGACAATTCAGACGAACATATAAATGGCTCGTTATTCATTCTGCTCATTTCATTGCGTTCGCCTTTGATGAACCTTTGCGCTATGACGTCATGAAGCCGATGGGATATTAATTGTCGAATATAGGAAATAAAATATTCATGCAAGTACTTAGTCTCGTATCGTATCCTACAATTTGCATTTGCATAATTCTTATATATATGATAATTAAGGACTGTTGCGCAAGCTAATTATTCTAACGCTGTGAAACTTCTGACCTTTTTTAGTATTCGCTTAACGCAAGTCGCAAGTCCGTCATGTAAATTCCTTTGTTTTTTAAACATTGTTATTTGTGGTCAACTCTTGCTGATAGCTTTGCAGTGCTTCTTGCGACTTATTTTGAATATAATGCACAATTCGAACAAACTTCCTTCCCGAGCACTTATCTTATCTTATCCACTTATGATAATTAAAATAAACGTAATAGTTTTGCATTCGACAGATCATTACAACGCTAATAAAGAATAATCCATGCGCTTTGATAGCAATTTATAGCCATGTACTGAAGTACAGGAACGTAACTAGCATGTTCACGAACGCTAAAACGAGATTCGTACGATGAATTCTGTGTAAAAGAAATAAAATATCCTAGAAATTATATTTTAAGAACTATTTGTTTAAGAAAAGGTTTGCCGTGGACGATAAAATCCAAGGATGATAAATAAAATATTAAACGAATCCTTTGACTTTACTGTCCTTTTATCGTCTCTGGATTTTTTATAATAAACATTAATAATTACGTATGTCTTGAAGATCTTCATGTTACGTAGCTAATTATTTAATTTCATTTACATATATTATATAATTATACGAAATTATAATTCCATTTACGGTGATGGAATCTATTTTAATGGAGAATTTGATGGAGAGAATTTCAAGGGAAGCATCTGGATTGAGCGAATTCCCCTTGAATTGGCGTTGAGCCCGATTATTAAACATATTTCAAATTCTATTTCTCCCACCAAGAATAAGCGACTTATTCAGGAGGAGAAAAAGAAGAATTCAAGAGAAACAAAAGAAAAATTCATTTTATTACATAGCTACATTTTATTATCATTCTATTAAATTCCATTAAATTATTACTTAATTATTTCGATTTTAATTAACTTAAGAATACACGACACTCCAATCATCATAAATTATTATGATTTCATCATTTGCCAGAAATTTCGACGCAATGTCCACAAAAAACAAAAAATCTCTAACGCCACGTTACATAAATGCAGGAGCCTTTTTACATCTATTGTACGAACATGAAATGTCCACGAGAACGTTTCATCAATCGAGCAGATAAAAACGTCCAAAAAACGGCACACGTCTCCGAGGAAGAAGAGATAGATCTTTATCGGAATCACGCGGCCTCGTTTAATCAGGGATCGAGATTAGTTACGCGCTTATTAACGAGCGGTAATTATAATATCGCCCTTTAGACTTAGGTTCCCTCGCGCCTGTTGCCGTTCCGTTCCTGCGTTTCTGAGAATGCACGTGACCGTCCTGAGACGGGCTTTGCCGACACGTTTTGCGCCAGAAACGATCGAACCGTCATGCGGAGCGTGCGCCGAAGAGCTAGCTTGTAGATGAGAGAGACTCGTCGCTCGTCTTGTTAGTCTCTCGGCGGTCCAGATCAGGGAAACTCTTCACGGACTTCTCTCCTCCATCGATCTCTTGCAGTCGCGGTGAGTCATTGATTAATTCGCCCTTAATCCGCATTTAATCCCGTTCTTGTGCAGAAATCCCTTGCCCGGCATCGACATTATCGGAGACACGTGCGTCATTGATCGGCTCGATGACGATTTTTATGTCATTCCTCCACCGCGAGCGGGCAATCGTCGACGGCTGCGTGCGAACGTTTCTTTAACGATTACGGTTATCAAACGCTATATTATTCTGTTGCGTCACCCAACGTAAGTTTCGGTCATGGTTCGAGCTTAAACGCAAGATAAGCGTTTCTCAGCGTGAATAAATGAGCCGTAAGCTAACATCAATAATTCCTGAATGTGTTTTGAATGCGTTCGGCGTTCGTCGCTCTTGAATCATGAAGAGCGCCTGAAATCTCTATAGAATAAGAAACGCTCGCCGGTAACGAGTCACGCGTAAAATTGACAGAGTCAACGATCGCGACTTAGCTATGAAGATATTTGAGTTAATTTACCGAGTTAACGGTAAATTGAATACCTGCTTTCAGGCCGAACCGTTAATGGCATAGAAAAGGAAAATGCGTTCGCCTTTCTCGAATTCCTCAAGTTTCAAATGAGAGAAACAAAGAGAGAATTTTCCGGCTATCTCACTTTCAAATTAATTAAAGAATAAGTAAACTCGATTAATTCGAGTATCTCGAATCGTTCTAGTTTCTTATCTTTTTTGCGTGATAAAATTAAAGAGAATTAAGAAACGTTTCAGTCAAGCTTCAATAATAAACAAGTTAATGCGCATAGCACCTTTGCTTGCACAAGAATCATTTCGTATTTACGCAGAGATATGGAAACACCCCCTTTATTCTGCTCATCAAACGATATCAAGTATATCTTTTCGAATTTTATGAAATACTTTCGAATTTTAGGTCTGCCACGATGGACACGCATATTTTGGGATGGACCGATTATTTGGTGATAACGATCACGCTATGTGCAAGTGTCGGAATCGGTATTTACTATAGATTCAGCGGAGGCCGCCAGAAAACTATGGAGGTATTCACAAATACGTGCCTATACATGCTTATATACATAGACCGTTAAAAAAACGAAGCATGCAGTCAAGATTGGCAGATCCAAATTCTTAAGACAGGCCGGTCTTTAAGTAAAGAAGGCTCTGTCCGAAGAAATTTGTGTATCTGTCTCGTTATCGCAGGAATACTTCATCGCAAGCCGATCGATGAGCATCGTGCCGGTAGCGGTAGCTCTGGTGGTGTCCTTCATGTCTGCCATTACATTACTCGGCGTGTCGGCTGAGAATTACACGTACGGGACGCACTTTGTCGTGATAAATGTATCTTATCTGCTGGGCACCCCGATCGTCTGCTACTGTTTTTTGCCAGTGTTCTTCAAGCTACAGGCGACCAGCGCGTACGAGGTGGGTGTCGAGATCGGCGAACTATTGCTAGTATCGTCGTTCAATTCAGATTACAGAATGGATCACGACATTTGAAAGTGACTTACTTATTTTAGTACTTAGAAAAGCGTTTCGGCATAAAAACTAGGATGATGGCTAGTTTTGTTTACTGGATACAACTGCTTTTGTACTCAGGAGTGGTACTTTATGCTCCTTCTTTAGCTCTGGAAGCGACTACGGGAATCTCTAAGACTGCCAGTATCATTATTATCGGTCTCGTCTGTGCCTTTTATTCGAGTATAGGCGGCATTAAGGCCGTACTAATAACCGATGTGTTCCAAGCCCTGCTTATGTTCGCTGCCGTGTTCGCCGTTATTGGCACCGCCGCGAACGAGGTAGGAGGGTTGGGACAGATCTGGCAGATCGCGAAGCAAGGACATCGCATCGAGTTCGATAAGTATTGTATCTGCTTACTTAATCGTCAGTTCGGTCACTCCGGAATTATTCATTTACATGCATTTCCTCTGCAGCATTGATGTGGACCCAACGGTCAGACATACCTGGTGGTCCCTCGTTATCGGCGGCTTATGCACGTTCTTGTCGCTTTACGGAGTGAACCAAGTGCAAATACAGCGAACGCTGACTGTAAAGTAAGTTTCTTCGTAAGTGCGATGAATAATCTACATTTTCGTATCGTGATTCTTTGCACTGATTAATCACAGCGCCGACACGTTTGTCAATCATTCTACGTCTCGTTAATCAAATTGATCAGTTTCTCAGACCTAACTACGAATGCAATTCAAACAAACTTCGTTTCAGGAATATACAGGCCTCGCAGAAAGCTCTATGGCTATCTTGGCCCATCCTCACGTTTCTCTCGATCACGACTTGTTTCTCAGGGTTGGCGATATACAGCAAGTATCATAATTGCGATCCGATACTCCAGAAACGGATTACTTCGCCCGACATGCTCATGCCGCTGTATGTCATGGATTCGATGTCCAATATGCCTGGCTTGCCAGGTCTCTTCATCGCAGGTAACATTTTCGGTGGTTACTTTAAAGAATCGATCAATTAGCTTCTTCTCAACAACGCATGTAAGAGAAAGAAAAAAGAAATTACGAAAGTTTCCAAAGGTTGTCCTAGAAAGGAGACTTAATTTTCATTAGAATTCTCCGATGCTTTTAGACACAATCGATACAATCGATCCAAAAGCGGAAGAACAGAAATAGATCTCGCCAAGAACTATCTTGACTCCCGATCTGTGTTCGCAGGTATTTTTAGCGCGGGCCTCAGCACGATTTCGGCGGCCCTCAATTCCTTGGCAGCGGTCACGTTGGAGGATTATTTGAGGCCCGTGTATAGGAAGTGCACCGGACGCGAATTCTCGGCGAACTCAACCACCATCGCCAAACTGTTCGCCTTCATGTTCGGCATCATCTCCATCGCTCTGGCATTCCTGGCACAATTATTGGGCGGCGTGTTACAAGTAAGTTTGAGAGAAGGAGACGCGGGGTGAAGTGAAATTAATTGAACGGAGTTCCTCCATCGTTAGTGTCATTATTCCTCTGTTGTTGTTATTATTATTATATTTTTCAAGATTCACGCCAGTTGATATTTGAATGAAGTTTCTCCTGTCCGCAGGCTGGCTTAACCATCTTCGGGGTAGTCGGCGGTCCGCTATTGGGCGTTTTCACCCTCGGCATGGGCACGGAGATGGCGACCGAGGGTGGCGCGATAACCGGGGCTCTAACGGCGCTCTCCTTTTTGTTCTGGATTGCTTTCGGCCAACCACGTCCCATGCCACCCACGCTACCAAGGAGTATCGAGGGCTGCGACGCGAACAATCTTATGAACATGACGATCTCCATGACGCGAAACGTCACGAATTTCTCCAAGTGAGTCCGATGTGCAATTTCAAATCTTGCGCTGCTAATTTGCAAGTCAGATGCATCAGCGACGCATCAAGCTCGCAAGAAGTAATCTTGCGATCGGTTCTCCGATAACTGATAACCGATCGATCAGTTAATAGAAATAAATAAATTGCAATCAATTAATGCGAAATGAGTTCGTCGAGCAACACTGCGAGACGTTTCACTGTGTGAATGTCACACGCGTTAACTAGACGCTCATCGTCTATGTTATAACTGATCATACTTCCTTGCTTTTCAGGAGTACCGGCGACAGCTCTTACTTCTATCTGTACCGCATCTCGTACATGTGGTACTCTGTCCTCGGATTTCTGATAACGTTCATGCTGGGTCTGCTTGTCAGCGCGCTGTCCCGCGCGATCAACGGGAGTCGGAACGCCAATCTGGATCCAAATCTCTTCTTCCCGATGATAGCGAGGCGCATACGATCCAGGCAACGCCACGACGTGGAAATAGCCGACGTGTGCAGCAACCACGAGAAGAAATACTCCTTCAACAGCGGCCTGTGCGAGAATGGCAAACAGAGCACGAAGCTCTAAGGAAGAAATAAAAATTTACCTATAGTGAATTAGATGAATGATAGAGACGACGCGGACATTCCGTACTTAGGATTAAATTTGGGCAGTTTGGAAATTAAGAGAGCCTAATGTACTTCCGGCATTTTACCATGTCTTGGGACCTGAACGGTGATCTTCAGCAAATTTAATTCATTATTCGTTCATCATTCGCCGCTTAGATGGAGTCCTTTGTCATTGTCGTCCATGTGTAGGAAATAATTCGTCGTTTACTTGTAAGATTCCTCGAGAAAAATATTATCTTTAACGCGACGCAGAAGTGGTATATTTTTATATTATATTGTAACGAATGTCTTCCAGGCTGAATGTGCACTGCTGATTTGTATCAGAAATAATATTTTCTCTTCGGTGATACCGTGTTTAAGACTAGGCGCGCATTTTTGTGCAAAGTATTCTGCAGAGTGATTTGTGCATATTTATAGTTTTAATTATGGATATTTAATTTTTTCGTTATGGATTCTTTGCATGTGTATTATGTTGTAGAGGTGTACAATTGAACAAAGCTTTCATAGAGAGTATCTCTCATAGAGAATGTTGACAATATTTAATTGTAACGATAGGAAAGCGGATTTAAATGTAACATAACGAAGACAATAATGGAAACGTGCTCGAAAGCGTTACACACGTTGTAAAGCAAAATGATTGATATTTGAAGAGAGAGACAGAGATCAGAATCGAGTACAGAGTGTTGCACTTAATCCGTTAAGTTGTTGAAAGATTCAGGATTCTAACGAAATGTTAATGTAAATATAAATGTTAATGTAAATGTTAGAATGTTGTGATCTTCGGATTATACGGAGCGTTATCTCGTAAACGGATTTCGTCGCAATAGTCGCATTAGCTGTAAAGTTCGTCTGCATTTATCGGAAAGTCCGAGCGTGCTTTGAATCACACAGCGAAGATGCCGATCTACTTTATCTTCTTGTATTCTCGTTCTTTTTCTTCTCAAACACGCAGCGTACACTCATTCTTCTTTTCTTTTTAGTTGATATTTAATGTAAAAGCGATATCGCGTAATTTATTGATATTTAAATAAGAGACGATACATATCCATTTACATCCGCATAATGGCGGTACAGTATTGATAATAAATATAATTTATATTACTTTCGATCTATATCGTAAAACCATAAAACGGTCGTTGTGCGAGTCTTAAAAAGAGGCATGATTGATCATGTAGTCTCGTTTTATTTTTCATAATATATAATTCTGAAAAAACTTCAATGCAAATCATTTCTCTGTTGAGTCATCAACGCACAGTGATTACAGCAATTACCTGCGAAGCACTTCAACCACTGTTTGGATTTATTTCCGGCATTTGCGCATGTTCGAACGTGTCTCGAAATCGAAGAATAGAGTCGCGTCTGATCCGGATCGATTCAGCTGGGAATGTCTTCTGCAGAGAATTCACGACTGAAGCCACTTTCTCTGATTCTCAGATTTTCGGGCACTCGAAGCGAAGCGTGAAGTAAACTCTGCTTCTCACCTCATTGAAACCTCATCGTGGCTTTATCGCGCTGCTTCTCGAGGTCTTACCAGATATCCGTGACTATCGATTCCTCGGGTTTCCGCGGAGATGCAGCGGAGAGAAAGAAAGGGAACTGGTCTGGAAGGATGACATGAGACACATACGACCAAAGAAGCAAGGTGATCGCGGAAAACTTCTGATATGTTCAGCTTGAACACGCCAGATCGAACCAACGCCGACCAGTTGAAACCAGTTTCAATTTATGCGAGTCGCCATAGCGCCGATCGGGACTCCACGCGGGCCCTTTCTAATTATTTTGCTACTGAAACAGATATGCCGACAGCAAAACGGCGCGCCGCGGTGTCTGACTGCTCTTCCTGAAGTGGGTGGCGTTAATGACCAATTAAGCCATTACACGGAATCGCATGAGCCTTTTCGTCATTCTTCGTCCACGACTTGATGTTCGCACTTGACCTTTTTCCGCTCCTTCTTCCTTGACATTTGCGTGCGTCCGAAATTTGTGCCCCGATTGGACGCGCGTTCCATTGGATTTTGCAATTTTTGCGATTTTGTAGCTTTAAATGTTGAAGCATCTGCCGTTGCCTGAAATTGCTTGCGTGAAACAGAACAGATTTCTGTCAAATGTGATTATTGGAAAAATATTAATGAAATGGGAGATATGATCCCAGGACATATGATCCCAGGACTTGATTTTTTCTTTAGATTTTTTATTTATCATTCCGTTATATGAAATAAGAGATTCTTGAACCAAATCGTTGCCGACTAGTTTCAATTTTTTCTATGTTGCTGCATAAGTATTTACATATCGATGGAAGCTAAATTATAATTATAACCGATATCACAATGCACTGGCATGCAAGTATCTAATTTCTTAATTAGATATATATTCAGGCGTGAGCGAATTGCTATCTAATGCAGCATTACTCGGATTTATTTTCATTTCCTCAATGTTAATATGCTTATTTATCATCTCGTTAGTCGTAACGACTTTGTCGTTTTGGTTCCTCTTATGCTCTCTATCTCTCTCATCTGCGCGTCATGCTTTCGACAACATGTTTAAACTGTCATTGGCATTCGATATCAACGGTCTACATGTGCGATCCTACACGGAGCTTCAGCTCCGTTCTAGTTTCTTAAAACAAAGTCCTTGTCTAATAGCGCTTAAGGGTGATGTACGAGATTAACAATCCGCCTGTTCTCAACGTGTTGACATACGCAGTGAGTAAAAGAAACGCTCTCAAACTCGCAAGCGCTCCATTTCTTTCGGCATGACTTTTGCACGCAGGAGGAGAGACTTTTGCGCGCCGAGGCGCTTCGTTCAACAGGTCGTGTGCGCAGATGAGAACAATCGTAAAAAGTTCAACGTGCAGTGACAGAAGTCATTCCGAAAGAAATGGAAAATCGACGAACACCTCTCCGCCTTTCTCTTTAACGCTGTGTTTCCCGGTGTACCAGAATCGAGGCACGAGCGATTCCGTCGACGTGACATGATCTGCCATTACCACTTCAACAATTTTCACCGTCTCTGTACATGATCCCGTGACGCAACCGAGCAATTCTCTGCGATTAAAATTTCACGTGGGGTGAGTAACGGCCGTTACAAGCTCATAGAAACGTCATCCGCATCGCGTCGAATTTCAATGACATCAGCGCTTTCCTTCAGGCTGCTGCTCGATATCTTTCGACAAAAACGTGACGTCGTAACGTGACGTTGCGTGGTGTTCGACTTGCTCCTTTTTAATAGGATTGGCTCTTGGAGAACAGGTAAAGCTGCGCGTTTCGTCATCTTCCCTCCCATTTTTGGATATGAGAAGATTTGATAGGTTTTTTCAAAGAAAACAATCGGAGCAAAAATTCGACAATTCTGCTATTCAAGATTTGCATAATTGCTCTCTCCAATTCGGCTGTTCATGTAAAAGATGATAAATATTTATAATGCTGCTTTATCTGGTTCTTACGAAATCCTCGGGCATTATTATTAATCATGATTTTGATTAATTGCGCGATTTATATGATTTTCACGAGTGTGACGTCGCTGTATAATTTTGCGTTCATTAAAAATTCCCATCAACCTGGTTTATTTTCATTCTGTAAATCGTAACCGGTTAGATGTGGACTTAGCTGGTTTTGCACGTGCTGCTAGTTACACATTGGACACTGTGCTAGTGATTGTTTGTTTCAGTTTACGTCGTGGACCTATTATGAGGCAGATACTCGATAGCGACGTTATATACATTGTTTAAAAATGATCAAAGCGACGATCCGTTTTGTTCGGATAAATGAAGAATAATTCGGATTGACTAAAATATAAAAGTTGAAGAATTCTTGACATGAATAGTCTTTGCTTTTATAGGAATAGTACATTTGCTATGGCATGAATTTCTGAACATCTGTGCAAATGAGTATCAATTGATACTCGGAATAAATGTTGTCAGACAAAAAAGTAGATCGAAGAGATCAATATCTTGATATCAAATGATATCAAGATACATTATCACATCTAGTTCTCTCGTCAAAAGTTATTCAATACCATTGTTAATGTATAAACAATAAGTTTATACATTAGAATATGCGAAGAATACATAAAAGTAGTGCATTTTATGTTGATTTATATTGTCTGTATAACGCAGGTATTTGAAAATTAACTGAATCCTTCTAACATCAAGCATTATTGCTCTCATTGTTTTGAAATATCTTCCTATATCTATAATTCTCTTTCGTCTTTGTTAACGAATATTAATTACCGAACTTTGAATAACGTCAGAATATAGGATGTCGTAATGAGGTCGCGCGTTTTCCTGTTTCTTTGTGCAATTTTGCTCACATTCGAGATAAATCGCCCGCGACAAATCCATAGGATCAGATATCCGAACAAAAATCACGTCGGCGCTAGTTGATGGGCACATATTTTTGGCAAGCATCCGCCATTCGATAATGATAGTCACGCTACGCAGTTTTATGTCCAGCCGAAAGAAACTTTTAACAGAATCTCGCATTTTTCAGTTACATAACAAACATTGTTAAACAATTATTGCCGATGACTGGCCGTCGAACGAAGAAAAGCGGAAGCAAAGCGGATCTTGCGAATCCGCTGGTTGCTATTTGTAAAATTGCGAGAGAGCCGATAAGATCAGACTTTGCATAAATCATGAGAGAAGAACGATGATCAATTGCGCGTATTCGCGATTCGATGCGGTGCGATGACGACAATGACCAATGCTACGGTTTTTACCGGCCCATATTCCCATGATTGCAGCGATACCACTTACTATAGTAGTAGTAGCAGCAGTGGTAGTAGTAGGGGATGATGAGACGGTTCGTATAAAGGCGCACACGTGACAATTAAAACGATCAGTCTCTCGAATCCGTTCTCCAGTTATTAATGCGGTTCCTCCGCCACGGTAAATCCGTAGACGCGAAAGTCACAAGACAAAGGTCACTCGCGCGCCGTCTCGGGATCCTCCATCGGGAACTGCCAGCCCTGCGGAGTCTGCAGAGAGAGCAACGGATCTTCAAGAGGGTTTCGTTCGAGCAAGCGCCCGTCAGCCGATCATATATGCGTTACGTCAGGAAAACGAGCAAGATCATTCAGCTGCAGTTTCGCACGTTCCTGCCTTATCCCGGCATCCGCGATTAACTGAGCGCCAACGTGCCTTTTCAGTAGACATTCTGAAGGATTGGGTGATCCGTTCCACATCTCGAAAGAAGCGCGAGAGAGGTAAGATTCGATGGACCCTCGCCGGCAGGAGCGACGACTGCCATTAAAGTATTGCGTGAATCGAGCATCAGCTCGCGCGAATTTCTTTCCTGACATTTCTTGCGAGATAAATGCAGAAAATTAAAAGATATCTTGTTCTTCATCTTGGAGCTTGAGATGGATTCTGCTAAAAGACACTGCTTTCTCTTTATGACATATTTCTGATGTCGAGTTCGCGCACGATAAAGAATTTGATGTTTAATTCCTATTTTCGGGGTTTTATCTCGTTGAGTTTCGTCGCTGAGTCTTCATATCGTCGCACATCATTTAACAATTCAATTTATAGCTCGGTAAGTGATCCGAACTTGAGCAATATTTAAAGAAACAAAAATGGTATCCCTCCACGACGACAATATTCTCGCGCGCAATGTGCAAGATATCTCTCGGAAGATATTATTTTAAAGGATTAAATTTTTAGTTTTTTATTATTACTTTTATATTGATTCCTTTGGTCAGTCTTTTCTCAATATCTTGGCGCAGAGAATTTTAACTGGCCTTTACGCGTTATTTTACGCGAGGGAAACGTTATTGGATTGAATGTTAGAAGTATGAATAGTGTTACGTAATAGTGTAAGAAACGAATGTTTCTTAAATACATGAGGTAAGAAACAATTTGAAGCAATAATTGGGATACATAATTATTTCAGGTGTTTTCAAGCATTCCTTTCATAGTTCTTTCGCGCTATTAGATACAATCTTATCTGCTGCCGTATTTTTCTATTGTTTCATTAAACTTCCTCTAACACTCCTTTTAACGATTTTCCGCTCTTCTACTTCTTTAAGCTATTATCCAACTAAAACGGAATTATTAAATAACTTTGTCAATATATTATTATAGCATAATATGCTTCGCTCTAATGACAAAATATTCAACGCCTTTTGGATAAATTCTTTTACATAATACAAATATTATCAAATCATTTATTCGCGCATTGCATTGCATGCCTGATTGCATTTCACGTTCACGGATCTTTTTCGCATGATTATTTAAAAAAAACGATAAAATATACGAGAAATTACGGGCAATATGGAATTATCGCTGAGTGTTGTTTCCTTGTAACATCAATATTTCGAAAAAAATTGTACGCTGGGACTTCACATGCGATATGTTTCCCGTGATCGCTCTATTAGAATGCGGTTTGATGTCGAACTAACCGGTTAAAACCAGAGAATTAATAGTCGAACGAGTCTAAACAGATAACTTAACAATCAAGGAATAGTTACGTGACGATATCGCCGATATTTATCGGTTGTTATCATTTGTAGTAACACGTAGTTCATTAAATAATTGGAATCGCGGAAACTATAGAAGGTCGATTAACGTCGCGTTATGCTTCATCGCCAACCTGGTTCGCCGAGATTACTGATTGACCGACGATCGGCGAATCCGAATGACGCAATTCTATAGGAAGATTTATCCTTCGATCATCGATTATTCAAATTTATACAACGAAGATTCGAATGAAAGTTATTCATAAAGCTGATCTGCTTTTTTCCTTCCTCGTCTATTCCCATACATTAGAAGAAATGTAATTTCTAATTTATTCGCGAACTTACCCAAGGGCTTTTTAAAAACGCGATTTTACACGTGAGGCTGATCAACAAAGCTGCGCTCATACGTGGACGAACGGTTCGAATCAATTGGCGCGATATCTTTTTCGATTAATAAGATCCGCAGGATTCAGGCGCGATAAGTGTTTAAACGAAGGAACCAATTGAACGGTTGTCGTATATCAATTTATGCGAGCATCCGATAAAACACCGATAAAGCATCGTTAAACGAACTCCGAAAACTTGCTTTGACGTAGACTCTGATGTATACTGACGTACACCTTGACGTACGCGTTTTTCAATTATCAAGCAGGCCTTGCCTGCTTTTCCAACTGCCTGATCGGATATTTTAATATATTCAATTACTCAAATGTACTTTACATATCTAGAAAATCTGTTAGCGCGTAAACGTATCGAAAACACGGATTGTATAAGTAATGAAGTGAATAAGTAATTGACAGACTAATGATCCAGATACGTAAACAAATAATCAATGTGGTTGAGATTATCAGTCGCAGTTGAAGTAATATTTCCTCGAACAATGTTGTATATTTTATTCTGAATAAATTACATAAACCACTTTTCATTATGCAATCCTGATTCATGACTATACTCTAAAAGACGCGCGTCGGCACTTCCGACGTCTAAACGCCATTGCGATTACGTGAAAAATAGGGAACGATTGGCAGGTAACTCCGAGGATGCGGTCGCAACTTCTCATCCTGTTCTTCTTTCTGTCGGCATCGTCCGCGGAGCAGCGACGCGTCAAGGTAGACGATGAAGAGAAATGTCGCGAGGAACATCCCGTCCTGCTCTACTATTTCTCATGGGCGGATTACACAGTGCTCGCCATGATGTTGCTGGTCTCGTGCCTGATTGGCACTTTTTACGGTTTCTTCTCTAAGAAACAGGAAACCAGCCAGGATTTCCTGTTGGGCGGCTCCTCCATGAACACGTTTCCTACGGCGATGTCGTTGGCCGCTAGCTTCATCACGGCCATCGAGCTTTTGGGAAATCCAGCGGAGATGTACGCGCAGGTGAGATGATCCGATACGAGTTCGCGATTATCATTACACGGAAATCCCGATTTCAGCGATCGTTAGACGCGCTTAAGGCGATCGTTAACTCGGCAAGATTACTCATCTTCCTGCCAACGAGAAGAAATTTGGATCGCACTGATTCGTATATCATCCAATAAGTTGGGCAAAGCCGAATTACTACGCTGAATTGTTTGCTTGAAGAAACTGATACTTGAATTGCTGTTTGTTAGGTGTACAAATTAATTTCTTGCTTTCCCTGCGAATCAATTTGCCTAGGAAAATGCCTAGGAAAAGAGGGATCTCAATCGACAACATATTCTCGAATAGTCATTTTCGATGACCTCGAGTCGTTTATCGGGGCAGCCGGCCGAGCCGGCGGTTTCGAAACCGATAAATCCCGAGAACAAGAGCAAGAAATTAATCTGTACAAGTAAATAAATTATTAGATAACAGTCAGGCATCGATGGATCGGGCTTTCTGAGAATTGATCCATCATCTCGATTGGTTCCAGGGTACACAGTTCTGGATGATTTGCGTCTCTTTTATACTCGTGGTACCGATCACTTCTTGTCTGTACCTGCCGGTATTCATGAAATTAAGATTGACCTCATGCTACGAATACCTGAATCTGCGCTTCGACCGACGCTGCCGGCTGCTCGCGAGCGCGCTATACATGCTGCAGATGATACTGTACACGTCGGTCGCCGTGTATGCACCTGCTTTAGCCTTAAGTCATGGTAAATGACGATTAGATTAATTCTGGCTTTTATTTCTGATCGATGATACGTTCTCGTACAATGGTTCTGATCGATGAACTAAACGATGTTTTCTCTCTGATTTGCAGTCACGGGCCTGAATACTTACATAGCCGTTACTCTAGTCTACGTGGTCTGCATTTTCTACGCCTCGCAGGTTCGCAGTAAAATATTCCCAAACGTCACTCAACATTATGTCAGTCAAATCGGAGATTATGTTAAATGTCGAAAGATCACGTTCGAGTAGATTAAGTCCGTAAGGTTCCCTTCGCATCGATGTGTTCTCGTTGCCTTCAGGGTGGCATGAAAGCCGTAATAATGACCGACACCTTCCAAGCCGCCGTTCTGATTGGATCGTTATTCCTCATTCTGGCCTACGGGCTGTCTTGGGCGGGTGGAATCGTGCAAGTCTGGCAGGACAACGTGAGATCCGGAAGGATGGAATTTTTCAACATGGATCCTAGTCCGACTGTGCGGCACAGCTTCTGGAGTGTCGTCATCGGTGGCACTTTCTACTGGACCACTATGTTCTGCAGCAATCAGGCGTCCGTCCAAAAGTACCTGAGCGTTGAGAGCATCTCGCAAGTGAGAATGTAAGCTCGGCTGATAGCAATGCGAGAATTTGAGAATAGCTCAGAGTTGAGTGTGACTATCGTTTTAAGCGACGCAGTTTGATAGCAGACACATTTGTTGTATTTAATTAGTGATTATTATCTTATCGAGATGTCTGCTACATCCGATTAGGAAACAGTCGTTACGATCGTTATCGCTTATTATCATGCGATGCATCGAAGGAGTTGCAGAAGGATTGATCGTTTCGTTACAGAGCACTGTGGGTGTCATCGTTCGGCATGATCGTGATTTATAGCATAAACTTTCTGACTGGAATGGTGCTGTACAGCGCTTACAAAGACTGCGATCCGCTGACTGCCGGCTATATAAGCGGCCAGGATCAATTACTTCCACTATATGTAATGAATTTTATGGGGAGCTTGCGCGGTATGCCCGGATTCTTCGTCGCCGGAATCTTCGCCGCGTCTCTTGGGTTGGTATTATTTTTACTTTCGCTGTTCTCTATCAGGAATTTCAAAGTTAGAAGATTGAAAAGAATTTTATCGATCAAGCATTGTTCTCTGTAAACGCTAAAGTAAAAAATTTAAAATTACAACTAAAAAGAGCGGTAAAGTTGTCGGTATATAGATAAATGAAGATTGAAGAGAAAGAGGGAAAGAGAAAGAGACAGGGAAAGAGAAACAGAGAAAGAAAGAGAGAAAGGGAGAGAAAATTAAACATTGTTTTCCTAACTTGAAACCTCTCGAATCATTCCAGAACTGTGGCGAGCGCTTTGAACTCATTAGCAGCGATAACTTGTGAGGACATCGTCCGCGGGATCTTCCAGAAGGATCTGTCGGCGAGCAAAGGCGCCATTTATGCCAGATGGATCAGTATATTTTTCGGAGCTTTTAGCTTCGCGCTGATCTTCGTCGTCGAGCGACTCGGCAGTGTACTGCAGGTAGATTTTTATGTTCACTGCACTGATGTGCAGCACAAATCCAGAAGACTGTTCAGTGGATGCACAGTAATTCTGGATTCATTATTTTCCTTATCTTTCGATGAACCTTGTTTCGTTATCTAGAAAATTAATAAAGAAATTTTAATCGTGTCACCTCGTTTGCTTCTCGTCTTACTCAGGATGCGTCAGGGAATATTTTAATGACTTTAAATAATTGCTACTCTTAGATCGCGTTATCTTTCAACGGCATGGTGGGCGGCGTGACCTTGGGATTATTCTCGTTGGGCATGTTCGTGCCATGGGCTAACGCCAAAGGAGCCATAGTAGGCGCCCTCACGAGTCTAGCGGTTGTGCTGTGGATCGGATTGGGTGCTCAGGTCGCGACTGCCAATGGACAGATTCAGCTGGACAGCAAGCCGACGTCGATTGCAATGTGCCCGTGCATAAACGAGACCACGCTCATTCTCAATCAGTCTCACGAATTCGATGATGAAGTCTGGTCTATATACAAGGTGAGGCTCATCGGCATCAACGGGATTCGCGTCAGTCTCTGATCGATATTAATATCATGCGGTTAATATGTTTACGCTATATGTTTATGTAATATCTTCCGCTGTTATATCTCGTTGATAACAACATCGAGTTAATAGTTATTATGTTATTATGCTATTAATTGTTCATACGCCCTGCCGTGTTATTCAATTAATAGTTATGCTAAAACTGGCTAATCTGAGTAAACCCGATGAAACACTCACGGTCGATTCAATCTGCAGATCAGTTACCTATGGTACAGCGCGATCGGTTGCATACTGACCATACTGGTGGGCCTGACGGTGAGTTTCGCGACCGGTGCTCAAAATCCTGCCGACGTTGATCAGGATTACCTGAGCCCGCCAGTCGCGGCCATATTCCGTATGCAGACGAAGCCCTGCTC
This sequence comes from Eciton burchellii, assembly GCA_020341155.1. Taxonomy (NCBI): domain Eukaryota; kingdom Metazoa; phylum Arthropoda; class Insecta; order Hymenoptera; family Formicidae; genus Eciton; species Eciton burchellii. The sequence continues at coordinate 2,861,181 of JAHMML010000010.1, read as the reverse complement.
CGCCGCAAACGTTCAAGGTATCGCGAATTACGGCCTCGAGCTGGAGGATGAGAAGCCTCAGGACAAGAGGTCGAGATACTCGTCATGAAGCGCGGACGAGTGGGAACATCAAGGGGAGCAGCGAACTTAGCTATCGCGAGTGCGGTGCGAAGAGCTACGCGAAAGCTGGTGAACTGGATGAGTCGAGTACGGAAATAATTGGCTTCAGGCAAGAATTGCTGAGGAGCGATTCCGAGCTGTGTGACAGACTTGCTTACTTTCGGTATCTCACCGACTGTCATCCGCATTAAATTATACGCTGTTATTTGCGCACAGAATCTGACTTTTGTCACTCTTGTGATACAGAAAGCCTCCATACTTCGCGACAATCTCTTTCGCAAATATCGTTTGCGCTATTGACTTTTACTGATTTCGCGTGAGAACGTCGTAAGACTCGATCGAGGAAGGCAAAGTAATGGATGTTGATCATTCGGACTCTGATTATTTTTAGATATTATGTATGCGAATGATGTGTAAGAGTATTTGTAATTAAGTATTTATTTTTGTATTCGCTAAACTTTATACGATCAGTTTGAGAGAAATATTGCTGAAAAATGTTCTCGTCACGTTGTTGATACTGCAAATAAATAGGATTGTATTATTCATTTCAAGAGATGATCTCTCAGATAGACAGCAACTTTTACCAATTTTGATCAACATTTGATATTTATACTAAGAGATGATAATTTATCATTAAATACGTGATATGTTACGAATAACCAGAAAACAATTATTTGAATCTCATTTTGCCTCGTGATAACTGCTTGTCATTACAGAATTGTTTATCGCTCTGCGCTTTAAAAATGATTTCTATATTTCACGGAGGCGAGAATCTCAGCGTGCGGAGATGCTTAATTATCTCAAAAGTTTTATTTTTAAGTTTGCATAATTTATTAACGTCACATTAAGATGTGACGAAGCACGTTGTATAGACCGTTTACAATTGCAATAAATTTTAAAGTCGTACCTATTATGCATAAAGAAATACTGTGTAAAGGAATAATAAAAAGATATGAAGAATAATTGATTTTCATAAGCGCTGCTTCCATAGCGATATTTAATCGCTTTGTTTCTTTTATTCTTTTATAACTTACACCATAATATAACACGACTCGAACTCTAGGATCAATTAATTAATTCACTGCTGACCGATCATTGTGAGCCAAGTGTCGCTTTACAAACAAAACGCATTCCGTAACAAGTACGCCGGAAGAAGACAGATTCGTTTATTCCTTACTTCATTTATTCCTGATACGCGATTCCTGGTGGGCAGAAGCATCGATATTCCGCTAAACGCACCTGCAAATCATAACGCGAGTTGTTATCGTCGGAGGGAAGGAAGAAAGAGAGAGAAGAAGAAAGAGAGAGATCGCAGCGCAGTGAAAGTGGATCAATACACGGTGAGCGCGCGCGGCCTGTCTGGCAGCATGCGTCTGTTTCTCCTACGGCATCGCCAGTCTGCGTTCGCGAGGCCTGCATCGCTCGTCCACGGATAAGATAATCAACAATTGTTCTCGTCAGTCTCACACGCGTGACAATGCACGAGAATGTCACCGATGTTCGTCGGGAAAGCCGGCGTTCCGTTCTGACGGTGCGAAATTCCGTCTGAGATCGTTGAGAGAATCAGCAGTCCACGGAGCATTCCTCGCTTGTTCAGTGAATCTTTCCATCTTGTGAATCTTTCCATCCAAGTTTCCAAGCCTGACATGGTGCGGTACTGCGTGCCGGGAGATGAAACATCTTATAGCAGATATTTTAGCCGAGGGATGTTCCGACGCGTTCGAATGGGCGCGATGGTGATGAAGGAGCGATAAGTCGATCGAGTGCTGCATGAGGTCGGGGAGATTGGAAACCTCGCCTGTTCGACGGGGAGACGAAGCGAGAGTTAGAAAGTGATTCGGGTCAGCGTGCGCTCATCGAGGAACCGAGATGTACCTGTCTCATCTTGTGAGTAAGAGCGAAGAGCATCGGTTGTCCGCCGAGAATATTCGATATTTGGAGCGGTTTCTCTTATTTCATCTGATTGATTATCTTTTGACGAACAAACGATTGAAATTGCGTGTGTTATTCCTTTGTTTCCTGTAAACATTAGTTATTGAAATATACGTATATGTTATGTCATCGTGTGATGATGATACGGGATACTCTCTTTCTGTCTAATATTTGATATAAAGCTGATATAGTAATTTATAATGACCGATAAACCTGCCGATAGCCGTGTCGTTTACCAAAAATGTTATCGAAGATCAGCGAAAGTGTTAATCGATAATTTTCGTTTCTGGAAGATACGAAGGATCTTCTGCAAGCAGGATCTGACTTGTTTGCGATTCCTGCGTTGGACTATCTTGGTGCCGCTGGTGATTTACGTCTCGCTTCTGTTCATCAAATACAATAAAAGCGTGCCTCTGAAGAGTCTGCCAGCTCCGAGCGACAACGATCAGGAGAGCTCCATGATGGACAACTTGTTCTTCGAGTTGGAGACCGTGACGGTCGACAAGAAGGAATTGGCGAAGTATAAGGACGTCGGAATCGACCATAGGGATGACGAAAGCATACAGCGGGTCGTGGAGGCCGAGAATCGCGAAAATCCGAGAACCCTGTTAGAAGATATTTTCCGGCGGGCTGATGTCGACGAGAACCAACTGTTGGACATACAGGAACTGGCGAAATGGATTCATGCGAAAATCACTGAGCACATAACGCGCGCTATGCAAGAGAATGTTGGACTGTTCACCGCCATCGACAACAATCCTAGAAATGGTATTATATTATACACCAATAATATTGTTCCGCATTTCAGGATAGACTGATACTTGATGTTAATTACGCCAATAAGTTTATTTCTTCGTAATGCTTCCACGAGATGATTTCTTGAGGAATGATAGCCCGCGATCTGTGTGATGCGCATATATCAAAAACATGTAAAAGCAATTATTTCTTGGTTTTAATATATTCTAATGTACTTTCGTACGCAAACCTCTCCAAATTGGAGAATGATTATTAAATACTGCTATTTCAATTAAGCATTAAGTTTTTTTTAGAGAGATTTCATAAATCTCGTAAACAAAACAAATACTGACAGAGAATTGAAAGCTGTTGAAACGAAACGTGTTAAAACCTTTTAGAAGACTGTATTATTATTTTTATTATTTTTTATCATTCCCTCGCAACCGCGAAATGTTGAAATATTGAAAATTATTGCGGCGAGATCTAATATTTAAACCATCATCATCGATTTTTAATATTTGTCACAGGCGAAGTATCGTGGGAAGAATATCACGCGCACTTCCTGCGGTCTCATGGTTTCTCCGAAACTTACATAAATTCGCATAATAAGAAGCACAGCGAGATGTCACGGACGCTGAAGGAAAGTATAATGAGAGATAGAGCGCGATGGGCCGAAGCGGCCAGAAATGACCCCGACCGATTGGCTCTGGACGAATTTCTGGCTTTCACGCATCCCGAGAGCAGTCATCGGGCTCTCCTGCAAATGGTAGAGGAGCTCTTTGAGAAATTCGGTGAGTCCTATTTTAATCATTTCCAATTACCTCGAAGTTAACGGATTAATCAACGGATTACAAAGGCGATTTAAAGAGACTAATAAGTTCCCTTTACAAATCTCTTGCACACTGTTGTACTCTCCATTCTTTGTTGGCGAATGTCAAGAGGAACAAAGATATCAGTTGATAATAAATATTTTTATTGCAATGTATTCATCTCGCCTCGAGATGTTACATTGTTACGAGCGCGTCTGTAATGCCAACGCGATTTTCTGCGTTCAGATCAGGACGGCGACGAGCAGCTGACGGAAGACGAATTTTCCGATTTGCCGTCAGAAGGAGTCGGCCTGGATTTACGCGAAGATCGGCAGCAGTCGATAGGAGGCAGCGAGGACAGGCGTAAGGAGTTTCGACACCTGATCGATAAAAATAAAAACGGGAGAGCGGATCGAACCGAATTGCTCGTAAGTAACCATAAATAACCGTAAATAAATAACGGAAGAAAGGCGATCACGCGATTTTACAGTCTATAGACGGCGAGTAAAGTCCATGCTGCTATTTCGTCAAACGAGTTAACTCGAATGGCTTTGAATATTGCCGCGAAATTTCGGCTTTCGACATCGCATGTTATAATCGAGCATTAAGCAAGTCATTGACGTCAAACATCTCGCTCGTTTCCAGAGATTTCTTCATCTCTCCGTACCTAAAAAGAGATTTCCTTTCAGATGTACATTGATCCGCGAAATCCCAGGCACGCGATCCAGGAGGCCCAACATCTCATCACTTTGTCGGACACGAACCTGGACGGAAAGCTGGACCTTCCGGAGATTTTCAGCAAGATGGACCTGTTCCTCGGCAGCAAGATGGTAGACACTGAACGAAGTTTCCACGATGAGTTTCGATAATTCCCGACAGAATGATGTAAGCCAAACCGAGAAACGTAACTGAAGAACGACGAATCGTCATGATATTATCAAAATTAAAAAACGAGAGCGAGATTAATTGTTCGTAACATTAGCATAGACGCGCGATTAAGAAATGCGGCGTAGATATTTTTCAATACCCCAAGAAGAGTTTCCTCGAACATTTGTTCGCTGGATGGACAATATAATTTTACCGATCGGCGATCGATGACGGCGAGATCAGACTGATGATACTTGATTGATTGGTCTACTCATGCAGGGTACTCATTAATGATATATCTCGAGTTTCCTCATGGCGACTGGTCGATTCACCGCGCGAATGAGAGAATCATAGGCTTTTAGAACGTATCTGTGATAGTCTCCGATAACGTAGAATATCGTTTAAGCAGGCACAGTTATTGTAGACACAAATCGATATCGCGTCGATACGATCATTGTAAATGGACGGCTCGGTCGGATCACTCGCGGGATTCGAGTTATCAGTAATTACTGTCCAATTGTCAATTGCGAAACGATCGATCGTGATGAGGAGTTGCGAATCCGTCCTTTCGTACATTTCTATCGCCATTTCCCTGAAATTTCGTTGAGCTCCCTATAATCTGTGGATCGTTTACGATCTTTATTGTTGAGAATTTTGCGTATGTGAAATCTCAAGGGGAAATTCCCTTTTGGAATCTAACGGTTCCAAAAAGCGTCGCGCGCAAAATCATGCGCGAGAAGTATCAGTTACCTTGATGCAATCCCTGGACTGTTATTGTATTAATATAATAAATAATATTTTAATCTAAAGATAAGATTGAGAGAGAGAGAGAGAGAGAGAGAGAGAGAGAGAGAGAGAGAGAGAGAGAGAAATCTGAGTAAAAATGAAACATGACAACTCTCGTTGTGTAAAAAGAGGCCTATGAAATCTGTAGAGAATTCAGATATCTGTTGCTCGTTGTCAATGGGACGCGTGATGTTCCGATAAATAATGGCTTAAACTCATTTTAGAGCGGCATTTCATATTACCTAAGGATGGAGATTGACGTTCCTTCGTAGGGAATTTTGTACGCTAGTGCGTTTTTCTATATTGTATGCAATAAAAGATCTTTAAAAATATGCTGCACGTATTATCTTGTGCATCTCATCTGTGTTTAATCTGTGAGATATAATGTATATCTGCTATGTATATCTTCCCCAAAAATATCTCTTTCATACATTCCAGTAACATCGATTTCATTGAAATCATTCATAAAGCTGACAAACTTGATCGAAATTGTTGAAGGAGGCAAATTTACGCGGGGAATACAATGGAGTATAAATAAATAATTAGATTTATAACGTGTCGCGAGGAGTACTCGTCAATCGTACATTCCGCAGTTGGAAATTGCCTTACTGATTATTACCGTGGATGCTCGGATGTGAACATTGGGGAAAATGATTACCTGATGATCAGTTATTGTGATTTTATTGTTGTAATTGTTACAAGCAATAATCCGCGAACTTACGTAAGAGAACTGAGTTGATTTAGTACTAGAAACTAAAATTGAATTAAACGAAGGACAAGAACGATCTACTCGTTTTTATATGTTACTGTTGACTGTTATTAGCCACCATCGAAAACAAAAAAAGCCGCGATGTGTCATCATTGCAAAGATATCGATGGCTTTGTCCGCTTATGCGATACCGTATTTATGCGGTACCATCCCAACGCTAGTTCAGAAGATAAACCGTCTTATCGCATTTCAATATTTGACAATTCCGACTTAAAAGGTGACGGCGCGATTGAAGACGCCGCCAAAGTTCGAACATAATGATTTTGGAAATATATCTCAAAGTAAACTCTCGAGAAAGCAGATTTACGCGAAGTTGGTGAATCTGAATTTTAATTCGAACATTCCTGGCAAGCGTCTTGATGCAATCGTATTGTTTCGAAATTATGGAGAATGCCTTAACTCCTCGACGATTTCACATTACACAATTTACTAAGAAAAACTCTTCCTTCGTAGGCGGAAACATTTTGCAAACAGTTAATAAGAGTAATAAGTAAAAGTAATAATATAATAATAAGCGATTGTAAAGGAAGAATCGTCAAAAGGAATAGCGATAAATGAACAACGAAATGCACATGAAAATATCAATGTCGATATGATGAAAAATATGCAAATAATTCTTTTGGAAAACAATTTCATTTGCATCATATATAATTTAATTCCTCTCAACTGTCAAGTATTCACGAGATTCATTTCATAACTGTTATTCCGCAACGACTTTCTTAATATTATTACATAATTCCGCTTGCTTATTCTGTACAGCTTTTCGATTGTTGATGAGCTTCAAAGATAATCTTCTTACGCGTCGAAAATATTCGAGAGACTTGTATGTCAACTACGACTACAAAAGGCAGGTTTTTGCAGATGAGCGAGCAATTTGAATTGGCCGAAGTCAAGCGTCAGATGCGCTCCCTTTGATGCAGGGAGAACTATCGATGAAGAAAACTCTCATGAAGCCGCGATTTTACCGTTTTTTCTACCAGCATTTTTCTTTTTACGATACAATACAAAGAGAATCATGACGATTGTTCTCATGCAATGGAAGAATATTGCATATACGCGCGATTCTTCACACATAGATATCTTTATTTTGTAGGAATACCTATTACATTACTGAAGCTTAACAGAGCGAATCGTGACAACATGTATCTTTTCCGTAAAAGTTATCCGCATTGTTCCTCTTTCCATTTTTTTTTTAAATCGTCTATTATAATATGTTATATGTCTTAGCAGATACATCGATGTTGGTTCAATTTTTTGGATCACTATGCTTAAATTATGATAGAAATATAATAACCGAATGCATTAAGCTTTTAGGATTAAAATTAATATATATATATATATATTAATAATTACACGCGATTAAGATTAGAATTATCAGTCATGAGGAAGTTTCGATCCCGTAATATTTTTATGATCACTGTCCAAATTTATTAAAGTGTATTGATTACTTCAATTTGTTAAAACACTTGTTATTTTCCACTAAGGTTTCAATAAGATACAATTAATTATTCGATTCTAAAAATAAAATATGACGTATATTTAAAAATAAATAATATTTAAAAAATTGATGAAGATGTGGAAGAGATGACAGAAGATCACAAGTAACGTCGAGCATTTTCTCAAGCAACAATACAGTGCACTTGTATGTGTACATGTGTATGTTTATCTATATATGACACTTTTTGCAAGCGAAATGTGTTATCACAAATGTGATTTTGTCATCGATGATCCTAGTCATGATATGAATTTCGATATCAACAAACGAGGTTTCTTCGATCATTATTCATTTGTCGCGTTGATCCGGCGAGGGGATGTGTCGTCGCACAACCTTATCAACTCCATTGATCTCGTCTTCTTCTCCTGCATCTCGATCACTGCGTACACAGATATTTCGTGAATCGTGAATTTGGCTATCTGTCAAATCGCGCCTTGGATATTGATTGGGTAGCCAATTAACAGGAAAAAGAACTTTATTCATCAATAATGACGAAGCTCATTACCGGTTAAACGATTGACATTGAACTTATTCATGAAGGAGACATATACGAGCGCATTTCGGATTATAGATCCGCATTTACGTTAAACAGAACGTTCAGGGTAAATTGTTTGTTTTTGTCTAACTTTTCATTTGTTTTTACTTTTCTCTGAGAAATTAGAAATCTAAAGAATGCCTCGTGTCTTGTTAACATTCGCTTGCATGCAATATTTCCTTCATGATCGACCATCCGTTCTGAGTTACAAATGGGAGCAAAATTTCCGATCTTTTTCGCTCGTTTACTTACTCGAGGACATTCGATGAGGTAGACCTTAAAGGTAGACTGTTATCTGCTTTGCGGATCGAATCGCCTTAGAGGAAAGTAGATCGCGTTTTACCCAAAGCGAGTCTCACCTGAGTGAAGACAAGCAGTGAAAATAAATGATTAGTAAAGTTATTCCGTAAAATACATTCCAAGTAGTTTTAATAATAAGCATGCACTTAGAAATGCTTGTTTCACTTAAGATCTGTTTACATTTTTAGGAGATTTTCATCAATTTCCATGATTCTTTCCAGATGTAATGTCGTGAATAGAATTCCACGAATTCTTTAAAATTCGCGCCATTTCATTCTTCATCAGAAGAATTCTCCGAATTAACACTCTCTTCAATTATCTATAATATGTAATAGAGGGAAGTGTGTACATCGCGAGCGGCAAAATCGATTAAACGGAAACAGAGATCTCGCGAAAGTTTCATGAACCACCTTTCCTTTATCCTCTGAAAAAAAATAACTGCACGCGAGCACTTACAGAACTTGTTCGATCTCGCTTGTGTGACTTTGTCGCAGCTTCACTACGAGCACTATCATTATCAATTTACGTTTAATCTTTCCTATTTTTAAAGATAATCTAAAGCGTGCAGATCATCTAGAAAAAATGATAAAATCTCGATAAAGAATCAGCCTTACCTCGCCATTGAGGAAGCAGTAGAGCGTGGCGATGAAGAGGCCCTGGAACGATTGCAGGAAATGTGTAGAGTAGGACCATAAAGCGAACTTTTTCACGTTATCCAACGGGGCCTCGATCATGAAGAGTATGTTGCTGATGCCCAATAGCGGTAAAAGTACCACGGCTGCTCTCACGGCTTTCCTGTGGATAGCAAAACGTTTTTCACGCTTCTTAAGCTTTTGCTGCCAACGTACGCACGTTCGCGCTTCTACTGTCAGGCTTTAACATACACGATGCAAACGAAGCTCTCAAAGTTTTGCAGACAAAAATCGAGCATTGAATATTCGAGACTATGCGAAGAGATCGAGCGTAGTATGACGAATATCCTTATATGCATTTATAATTTTTTTGCGCTTCTCTTTTCCACGAGTTCCCTAAAATTCGCGCCATTTCATTCTTCATCCTCTTCTTCTTCAAGAACTCTCCAAATTAACGCTCTCTTCAATTATCTATAATATGCGAATAGAGGGAAGAAGCGTGTACATCGCGAGCGGCAAAATCGATTAAACGGAAACAGAGATCTTGCGAAAGTTTCATAAACCACTTTTCCTTTATCCTCTGAAAAAAAAAATAACTGCACGCGAGCACTTACAGAACTTGTTCGATCTCGCTTGTGTGACTTTGTCGCAGCTTCACTACGAGCACCCTTATGATGTTCACCAGAAACAAGAAGTTGAACTAAGAATAAAATCGTAAGAACACAGGTAATTAATTTTAAATATCACACAAAGCTCCATTATTCGTTACGTGATGTAAAATAAAATTATGGATATTGCTTTTAAAAATAATTGTGATTGAGAGCTTTATATACAATAATCTAGATAATATCTAGATTTTTCAGATTATTACTAAATTCTTGTTTTAACATTCTCACCAATATCACTGCAAACCTGGGTCCCTCGAGAATCCAAAAATACGAGGACAAGTTGTACCCTGACCAGCATCTGAGAAACCTGATATATTTCAACAGATAATACATTCTCATTTATGTCGAGCTACTATCGAATAACTATCATATTGAATAGTGTCCATTGACAAAAGTATCAAGTCAGCAATAATTCGATAAATATTAAATTAAAAATGCATTATCCACGAAATAGTAGATTCTTTCTTCTCTCAGAATAATAATCTCAGAAAAATAAGATAAGACCAGACCTCGGTTAACTTTGTGTAAATATTGTGTAAATATTTTAATATTCGAATTAGAGTAATAAAGTTTGATGATATCGGTCATAATGATATTTATCTCGCAGGCAAGAAACTGATGTACTTCGATTTCGGATGATAATAAAGCGACATCACGATGGTCCAAGTGAGGGTTATCAGTACTGGACATCCCCATCCGACGAATCGATACATCCGATAATAGAACGTCTCTTGAAAGACGGTCACTGCAAGATCATCATCAAAGAAGAAAGTTTAATTAAATGCGGTGGCGCATAATAAAACAACAATTAAAATAAATTGAGATAAGTTCTCGCTTTCTGCAGCATGAAAATATCGTCAACTTGAAAACCGCGCGAGCGAGGATCTTTCTCTTTCATTTTTCTTTCTTTCCTTTCGCACAAGATAAAAAATCGTATAAGAAAGGGCAAGATTATCGCCTACCAGTCACTATATTGTGCAGAAAGAGGCCTTCTATGAACATCCATGTGAACATCACGGTCTTCATGTATTCCAGTAGCACATAACTAGCTTCGCACAGCACCGGCTGGAAGAAAATTAGAAAAATCAGGCTAAAACGCTTTTTCAGCTGAGAATGGACGAAGAGTAGAAAGAGAGAAGAAAGAAAGAGATGGTATTGTCGCACATCGATATGGACTCTGTAAGATCTGTTTCTCTCGTGAGAGAAAAGTGACGATGATGAGTGCTCATCTAAGTTTGAATCAATGACCTCAGGTCAGCTGGAAATCTCGGCTTTTCGCGATCGCATGACGTTACGCACGATGACACAAAAATGGGAACGTGAGAATCGGTTTGATGATCGCGCGTTCCCGGAATGAGGCTCGAAACGATTGTGGTGTGCGATCTTTCCTCTCTTTTCCTTCCTTCTCTTTCTTGCAGACGCAATGAGTGATTGGGGGTCTTACGGTGTTTCCTATTCCATGTTGCGCTCCGTGAAGCTTTCTCCGGAAAATCGCAATGTCCACATATAGCGTCAGCCTAATCAGCACTTGCACGACCATGGCGACGAACAGGTTCTTGTGGATTCTGGTTCTCGTGTTCCGCAATGATCTGGGAAGTTTGAGAGATGCGAATGTCGTTTAAATCCCGGACTTTAAATCTCTTTAAATTTAAATCGCGACGTAAATCAATGCGAATCAATGTCGCCCTTGATATACGCCGGAATATGCCAAGGAAGTTTCTCTCGATGAGTTTAACTCAATGACGACTATAACAGTGATTTTATTAGCGCATCTGGATAAGCCAGAGCTTGAAGTTTTTGCTCTGGAATGTAAAATCAATTAAATAAAATTTTTTCGGTTTGCAACTTTTGTCATTCGTATCGGGATTAGAAAAGAAGTATATACTGCTTCGAGTTCCTTGCAAGCGAAAGTTCGCCGATGAGATTTGTCACGTTAAAATTCGCGTCAGCTTCGAAAAAAGAATGGTCTTAAATTAACAAATTAATTTACAAGCCGAATCTTATCCCGCAGCGAGCCCACGAAACTGATCCTTGAAAGCTCGATCTTACCTGAATCGGCAGAAAATTATCAGGGAAGCAAGCAGAGCTACCAAAGAGATGCTGAGGCCAACGAATTCCAGGATACGGGTTTTCTCGGCTATTGCCATCTTCATCTAGGAAAAAGGCGAAAACAAGAGAAAGTGACGTCAAGTTTCCACTCGTTGTGCTGATTTACCTCGCCGTCGAGATTGTTGTTATAGACTCTATAGTGAAGCTGTAGCATCTCCGGTGTTAAGCAAGTAGTATAATTCGCCCAGCCGATGGGCGAATCCTCGCTCGCGTTCGTGCCATTCTGTATCTCCCAGCGTCCGTTGTAACCGCATCTCTTCTCCACGGATTCTGCGGGGAGAGGCGATACTTTGTTACGCGGGATCGAAGAAGAGCTTGTCACAAAATGCGATCCCGATCGCATCTCTCTGACAAAATTCATGGTTTTTCGTCCGTTTACTTCCTTATTGCGTTTCTTCTTATATGATGGAACCTTATGACCGAGGATGTGGCAATTTATTTAATTTTATTACCAATATGAAGTCAGATAACTGTTATAGATATCAGCTTGTACTTCAATGAATTCTAATTCGCGCGTAAAAATGATTTCGCATTTCTAACGCGTTCTTACGTTTCTTTAACGAAGAGAATGAATGTCATTCCGAGTTTTCTATATTGAGGAATTAATAAGAATCGATAATAAGAGAGATTACACAAGCTCGACGTCGATATTGACGGATATCTATTTTCAACAAGTGCTATATACAAGTTCGCTATAATTTCATTTCCATTGTATATTGCTGTTGTATCATGTGATAAGCTGTGTAAAGTATAGTATTGCAAGGAATTATCGATATTAACGATATAATAATAACGATTATAATAATATTAAATATTATTATATATATTTGTAACATTTAATTCAGAATTGGTAATGGAAAGATATTCGCCAGGTTCCGTCCTTTCCCGTAAATTCCGTCTTACTGTTAAAAATTTTGTAAATTAAAGGATTGATTAAAGCCTCGGATGCCTTTGTGCTTGTAATTCTAATTCAATTTTCATTTCCGAATACATGCGATCTTCGTGCATCGAATTAAAAATTATTCATATCTCATTTCCTACATTAAATGTTCTTCTGTGTTTCTTCTGTGTGCCCTCTTCATGAGGAATTGCGGTTTGTGTGTCTTATCGATAAAACGGATAACGAAAATAATTGATAAATACACGAATAAGGCAGTCATCGATCATTATCATGAGAAATGACATAATGCTCGTTTTGCAAAAGAATTAGCTGCAGGAATCAGGAATCGAGATCTAGTCGTTAAACGAGCTTGCGGTGAGCACTCACTAGTTGTGTCGAATCCATCTACGAACGGACACCGTTGCTTCGCCGTACTGGAAGCCTTCGTCGGTGGCCAACAGAGCAGTGAGTCCCATACCGAATCACACCAAAACTCTGTAAAATAAAAACTCAAGTAGCGAACCATTCTTTTGAAGCGATAGCTGCAATCGATACTTCGTGCATGGAGTGAGTGCATCGCTTCGTTCACGGAAGATATTCCTTATCGACAACTCGCTCGAGCGAAATTAACTTTTTCTCTTTTGTGTGGGACCACAGAGAGAAAGGTATACTAAAATTGTCTGAAAAAATGTTAAGGGGAATGCAAGCGACAGGAGAGATAATCCTGTTCGTCGCGCGAGATCTCGTTTGCTGAATCTCGTTACGCCTTATATGACAATTCTCCACTTTACTTCACTTGCTTCATATCTGTATTTCATTTTAACAGCGAGCGCAAAGAGTGAGGAGTGAGAATATATCGATTGTTTCCGAAGTATCTTATCCTTTAAAGAGAGACACTCTCGGAAGGGACGTACGACTTGCGATGCGGAAAATATCGAGTTTGGAGAAATCCGTACCTCCGTACGGCGCCGCGAAGTGTCTGTACTGAGCGTTGCAGAATTCTCCATTGTTGTTGCTGTTGACGTTCAAATCGTCCATTTTTCCTTCACTGCTGGTCCATCCCCGTTCAATGCATCTACATTCTCGTTGTGCGATATATCTCGTGTGAATGCGATGGAAGCATGCCGCGCTCTGTAAATAAACTCTCTCATCTCCCATTCGCGTCTTTTTCCTTGTCATCGCTTTATTTTATTCTCACTCTACCGAGAAACGAAGGAACCTTCGGCGATAAATTCTCCTCCTCGTAATTGCAATTTTGTCTCTTTTTCTGACGCTTACAAGCGCAACGTTACTTCATGAGCTGCTTCACTAACGCGGAATCTTCGCGAATTGCTAAAGCCAGAACGTTAAACGCTCACAAGCTATCACGCTGTCGTCGGAGAAATAAATACTGTTTGAAAAACAGAAGACAGGTAAATTTATCATTTGTCAGAAAAAATTAATCATTATGAAAAAGTGGATTCATCGCTATGCTTGTCTACTCGCTTGTCACTCGCTTATCTAGCGTGTGATAATTAAGCTAATGTTTTGTATGGATCATTTGCGATTACGATGGAGTCGTAATGAGTCGTTTGCAAAAAGTTTTAGGGCATTTTGTAAAAAGGAAAGATTCTCGTAATTAATTTTTCTTTGAAGTAGAATAATCCGAAATGTTTGTGTTCGTGCATTGCACGCGGAAATTTTAATGAGATTTGGATCGCGTCTGATAGAATTCGAATTTACGATTCAGTCTTTTCGGAATGGACTTTGTAGGGATTTAAGGAAATCCATTCATTATAACGTAATAAGACAGAGAAATAAAGAGGAAGTGTCGCTATGTCAATCTGCAGTTGTACGAAACAATCGCAGAATTACAAACGCGACAACGTGACGGGCGATTGTAATCAATGTTGCCCAACGTCATTAATTTAGGCAATTGTGTAATTTGAGACAAAAGCTGACAAAAGTGGATTTATGCTCGTTATCCGCAATAATTTTTCAAGATTTAATAAATGTTACATTCGCGCAGACATATATCTGTATTTAAATCGTATTCGATTGTGATTATTTATCTCTTCCATTGCGTTCGATGCAAGCGAGATACACGTTTGCGTGTATAAATGAATTAAATGACATCTGCATGTTCTCGATAATACGCGTTGAGAGTATGGTTGATTCTCGGGCAAACTGGAGACAAATACTCGCCGTACAAAGCTGCCTCTATAATATTCCTGTGCATCATTTTTGACGCGATACATTAAATACAGAATATCTTTTTTTTATCCTAGATATTCTAAATTTTTATAGATACAATGCTCTCGCTTTGTTACGCAAATCCGATAATCGCGATAATCGTTAGAGAACAGCAGCGAATTATGAAGGCACGATATCTCTGTCCAATTTATTTTCAATTTTCTATTTTGCAATTTATTTTTGTAAACTGATTCTCTTCATCGTAATTCCAGCTACATGGCTGTAATAAGATTGGTTTTGCTAATTACTTACTGAAACGTGAATTCAAGTCGATGTGAATCATTCGCGGTGAGCGAAGCATTTCTGGAAGCAATCTCATTGCCGTATTAAATGAAATAATTTAAATTAAATGCCATTCTATGTTATTCATGCGAAGCATGAGATGAGTTTCGGGGATACGTACAGATCGGAATTTATATACACAAGATCGAAAAACCGCGCAAGAATGCGACAAGATGCGTTAATGGCAAATCATTTAAAAACGTTCCACGAATCACAGATGACACGTACACGTCTCAGAGGACGCATACCGACTGTTTCGCACTTAGCATTTAGCGATTACGGGAACTGCAGCGCAACTCCATCGTTATTGGTCCAACCACCCACCAATGGTACATTACTACCCCTATCGTCGCTTCTTCCGTCCGAGACTTTTGCAAAGGGTAGACAAATCCTCCTCTGGTGTTATCTCTTCGAGAGAGTTCATTCAGAAAGATTGACAAATTTGCTTTATACGTAACGTAAGATTATACAAATACAAGATAGGAATATAAGATAAGAATATGAGATCATTGGATGTAAAACTAATGTCATATATAAGTTTATCTTATATATCGAATGCGGCAGCGATCGTGAAAACTCGCTTAGCGACACGTCGTGGGAAATTTTCTCTAATTTCTTCTCTAAATGCTCGTTTCTGATGTTCTAATTTGTGAAATTATATATAGAACGAAGAACTATTTCAAGTAACATTATTTGACTGCAAGATATCGTAAAATGTGTTTTCGATGTGGTGTCATTTACGAAACGAAATTGTAATCGATCTCGTATCACATGAGCTTCAGTGTTAGAATCTTTTGCATTTAATAATTGGAAAGTGCCATCGTATAGTTTTATTAGAATGTCAATCGATCAGTATTTCAGAATTTTGCCGAATAAAATCATCTGGCTCTTTCGTGTCTCGCATCTCAGCTGTCCACACAACATTAGATGGATTCTGTATGCATGAAAGCAAGTCATTTTTTGTCTGAAAGTTACATAACGCGGATGAAAGAAAATTCTACGTCTCGTGAATCCAATTATCGAATTGCGTATTCAGGATATTTTGCCGCGCAGGAGAGTTCTCACGATCGATTGATCGAATTGAACGATACGAATAAAGATTCTCCACAAGCAATCTTTATTACGAAACATATTTGCGTCTAGAATCTATCTCATCGAAGTGGAAAATAGCCTGATATTTGTCTTAATGATTTTTCATAATGTATACACATATATGTATACACAATGAATCTGCAACAAAAAAATCAGTTTCTCATGTCTCATTGATCTGTCGCTTCACGAGATTTATTGAAAAATGTAAACATTACACATTGGATATTAATGTGCAATAATTTATTCGTTATACGAAGTTTTATTTATACGTCGAGTTTATTTAAAGCGAAATGATATAAAGATTTGAATCGATTATTTATGAAGAACAGCAAAATGGGTTTGACAGATAAGGAATGTCATTAATGCGACTCGAAATGCGTTTAGCTTCATTGACATGAAGCGTACCACAGTTGAACTGGACATAACAAATGGACTTTTGCAAATGCAAATGTGATAAAAAGCAGGAAACGTAATTTTCATCTCAGCTCTGCCATGTAATCGAGCTACGTAAAACTCATGCATATATAATTCCAGATAATGAACATTTAAGGCACAATCTTGGAAAAACAATAAATAATATATCTTTATAAAACATTCCTATAAGACATAAGCACTTTCTGAAAATTATAATTTCCGAAATAAGAAGAGAAAGAGAGAGACAGCCTGATTTTTACTTTCCATAATTTGTTTTACATTTTTTATATTATTTTTACATTTGAATAATTCCGGATTTGAATAATTCATATCCGCACAGGTATTCATTATTACCGTTGCATGTATTAAAAACGGACAATATTTAATCGAGTCGTGGAATTGAAAGAACAAGTTTATATCAATTAGCAGAACGATATGAAGCGAACATTCAGCTGGGTGTTCTCATTAATAGTATTGCATTACATAACGAAGACATACGCGTGTCATTGCTGTGTTCTTGTCCTACTTGTCCGGTGTTAATTAAATGAAATATGCGGGGACGTTGATTACGAAACGATAAACCATTAATTACTATCCGCGATATTTGCCCGAGCGTTTTTGTCGGCGATTTCAAAGCGCGTCTTGTCGTTTACGTTGAATGATGATATGCGAGAACATATAGCTGTCACAACCACATGACGTGCCTATGATGTCATATGGATAGCAATCTTTTCATTCATTCACGTAAGCATCGGACACGTGAGTGTCATTTCCCGCTCATTATGAGCTAGCAAGATGAATTATATAAATAATTTGAATGAAAATGATCTGAACTATCCTCACGATGCAGATTAATTAATTTTACGATTAATATCCAATACGATACGATATATGTATACGATATACGTATACGATATACGATTATAATGGCTTTATAATATACAGTTCGCGACGCATAAGAATATTGCTGAGGTATCGTTCATTTATTTTCGCAGATTAGTTAACATCCGTTATTAAATTTTCGAAATGCACGAACTTTGATCTCTCATATTTTTAAGAACTTTTTGACATCGATTTTGTAGTATCGATATTGCCATAGTTTTTTAATATTCAGAATTTTCTTCTGTCAAGTATCTATTATTATTGTCAGGTATCTAGTATTATTGCAAAATAAATAAAATATTTATTTTGCGTCACAAAGTGACAATTCAACATTTGATATATCATACAAATTATTATTCTATATGTGTAAAGCTTGCATATGCAACCTCAGGTTGCACTATTGCATTGACTATGTAATTTCGTAAAATTTGTATAGATAGCACCACAACCTCGGCGCGGCATATAAGAAACTGCGATACGAGTTGTTTTTATTTGGGAATTGAATTAATAGTACAAGTCAACCGCGAGTCAGACCTAGATTTATTTTCAAATAACATGTTTCATTTGCGAGTTTCAGGTTTTTACGTTTAGTTTAATTCTTAATAGCGGATAGGAGAATACTTTTTATTTGCGATTAATGTTGCTAAATGGTGAATTAGATAAATTTTGTTCTTATATTAATTTTGCTCTTAAGTGATGAGATTAGAAAAGAATTAGAAGATTATAAAATATTGATTTTGAATATGCTTTAAATGGCGTATGAATAGACTAAATAGTAATTTCACATATATTCAGTGCTTCATATTTATTTTTTCTAGTAAACAATGGAGAACATAACCTAGTTCAATAATAGTAAAGCAAATTTTGATATAGTCTTTTTTAATTTTAGAAATATTATTGACCGTAACAAATGTTGAAAGTTTCTATAAAAACTGAGATGAAATAACAAGAGAAGAAAGATGAAATAAAGGATAGTACATCTCAAGAATCGACAATTGGTTACAATAGAAGATGACTGAATAGAAAATAAAACAAAGTAGACTTATTTTAATTGTTTCGTACTAAAAGTAAATGCTAACGAAAATGCCAGTCTACCAAGAAGCAGAAGTAATTATTTCTTTTTTGTATTAAGAAATATTTACAATATAGATTGCCATTAAACACCTTTTTTTAAATGAATTTTACGTATTTTACAGTATAAGAATAAAATAACATTTAAATAATTGTGAAATTTTTAATCTTACTTTTGTTTATCATAATGTCTGATATTTGTTTTTTGTTTTACATATGCATAATGACCAATGTTTATTCAGCAAATTCAAGCACAGACAATCATCGTTATACATCCTGGCTCTATGTATCTACGAATGGGTCGTGCTTCTGATTTGAAGCCTGTTACATTACTGCATGCTGTAGCAAGAAAACGTCTACCGAATGGTACAAAATACAAAGACCATTTCTTGCCTCCAGCTGTGACACTAGTAAATATATAGAAGTATAATTTTTCTACTATTTTGTCAAGAACTTACAGGAATCTTTAATTACTTTAATTATTCCACTACTTTAATTATATCATAATAATGTTTTCCTTATAATTTTCCTGATAGACAAAAGATTTAACGCAAGCGATGGAAGAATCTCGATTGCAAGTTTCGCATACTCTACAATCTTGCCTGCAATCAGATGGGAGCCGAAGGTATGCGACTCCACCACAGCAAATAGCAGCTTTTAACCGCAGATCCAGTCCAGAAATTACTTCTCCGGAAAGCATGAAATGGATAAAAACTGATCGCAATATAATCATTGGCGATGATATCCTCTCCTTGGATCCAGAAGAAGAATCCGGTTTTAATATTCATTTCCCATACAAACGAGGGGAACTCAACATTCATTCGGGTCCGGGTGGTAGCTTGACGGCTGTCATGGCGGATCTAAAGACGATTTGGGAGTACGTATTGACTGAAAAGCTGGATATTCCCTTAAGAGATTTGAAACATTATCGCGCAGTGCTTGTTATACCTGACATTTATCACCGACCGTACTTGAAGGAGTTAATGTCTCTCTTGCTGAACGAAATTGGTTTTGGTCGTTGCATTTTATTACAAGTTAGTATCCGTAAGACAATTTGTATACATTACGTACTATGTGAAAGAGAATTTTTATTTTCATAAGTTTGCTGTAGCATTTTTAAGATTGATGATTTTTAATGTAACTATATTATTATACCATCGATAGGATCATGTAGGAGCAATGTTTGGAGCAGGTTTGGGATATGCGTGCATAGTAGACGTTGGTGCTCAAAAGATATCAGTATCCTGTGTGGAAGATGCGATCTCTCACAAGGATACACGAGTGCGTATGGATTATGGAGGCGCAGATGTTACGCAAACATTCCATTGGCTTCTTCAAAAATCTGCATTTCCATATAAATCGTGCGATCCAACCAATAAATTAGACGCGATGCTTTTGGATCAATTGAAGATTGATTTCTGTCACGTAGATTTAAATGTGTGTGGTTCGCAGGAGAAAACGTTTGTTGTTAGGAAGCTGAAACAGACAGAAACACATACGTTACAGGTATTTTATTTTGGGATATTTTTTTTCTAAGAAATTAAAAGCTAAAAACTTCTTTCTTCTCTTGCAATATGGGAATTTATTGAAGAAATTTACGATAGGTGGGCGATGAGTGTTTGATAGCACCCTTGAGCTTATTTCAACCTGAATTGTTCAGGATCACTGGAACACATAATGTACATGGTCAGAAAAGGTCAGCAGGAGATCCCGAGGATCCTTACGATGAGAATTATTTGAGAGAAACCAGTGTAAATATTCATTTGGCGGATTATGTAGAACTCTTTTTCCCCTCCGATTCATTTAATTATTAATTCATTTAATTTATTATTTTCAGAGGCGTGGCATGAAAGAAACTCTAGACCATTCCTCCGAATTGCAAGAAGAAGCAGCAAGCGCACCTATAGTCGTAGGAGAGGATGAAGTCGTGGTTGATTCAGTCGGCGATTCCGTACCTAATTCATTGAATCGTGATTTAGAAGCTCCTCGAGACAGCTTGGTGCCACAACAGTTGTTAGGTCTTGATCAGGCCATATTACAGAGCATCGAACGATGTTGTAAGTCTAAAGAATCTTAGCGAAGACAGATGGCAACTAAAAACATGCAAACTAGAAACATGCAGCTAATTTATTATTTCCGTAACAGCAAATGAAGATCTGAAGAGAAAAATGTATAGTTGCGTGCTAGTTGTTGGATCCGGTTTGAAATTTAAGGGTATTGGCACGTGGCTTCGCAATCGCATATCTCTTCAAACACCTTATATGTACAGACCTGGTATATATATACTTTTGATCCTGATAATTGTCATACTGCATTATGTAACATAAATAATGTAACACGCACGATTTATGCTTTTTCATCATAGAACAATTGGACATAATAACACAACCAAAAGATATGGATCCTGGCATGACGACCTGGAAAGGAGCAGGAATTCTGAGCTGCCTTGAATCAGCTCAAGAATTGTGGATTACTCGATCTGAATGGCATCACTGGGGTGTTAGGATATTAAGGGAAAGATCTCCTTTTCTGTGGTGAAACAGCATTTAACATAGCACTCGACAAATAAGAGATATTTTTTTATTTAAAAAATATAAAAAATAGGATTTGTACAAAAATGTGACAATTTTTAACACCTTAAAAGAGACATTTTCTTCTTTTAAGTTGATTATGCTGGTACAAGATTGGCTAGTACAAGATTGGAAAAGATTAGATTTTTACCATATGTTACAATAATTCGGTCAGTCTAATTCTAGTCCTGTCATTACGATGATACTGTACTATATCACTTTCCACTAGAAAATTTATATACTGTAAGGTATTTGGCATGACCTTGATATAAACATCATCTCCACCCTTCATATAAGCGTTTGTTAATTCCTATAAATGATTTCATAAGTTTAAGCAACTGCTTAATCCGTGAATGACAATGTATTTCAATGTATTTCGTTGCTCACCGATAATAATTCCTTAAATCCATCGTTATTGGGAAATAACGTATCAACCACTTTGTACTATAAATACAATGTATTCAATATCTCGTTTTGCAAAAATTACTCTGCGCAATGAGTTCTTAAGAAATAAAGATCACAAAGTAAAGTACAAATGTTACCAGATCATCCTTTACTTGTTGAAATATACGCCTGGTCATGCTATGCTCCTTCTCGTACGTTTTATTCGCGAAGGTCTCTGTCATTTCTAAGCAAGCATCTCTCATCCTGTCGAGTCCAGCCTTCTTGTTTTTCAGACTACAATAAATACAAGATGTTATGAGATGCATTGTGATCAGTACTTAGTCATATGTACATACTATGTGATATCTTCCTGAATACCAGCTAGCTCAAGTTCGAGATTGCCAAGAAGTTTTTGCATGTCATGAATCTCTTTCTCTAACTCAGTTATCACCTCCACGCGCAAGTCAGATGTCCTTGGAATTGGATAATTCTCAGGCTCTACTTGCTGAATCTCTTTCAGCAGGCTTTCGCACAGTCTATTCTGCTTCATCTTTACGTCCTCCAATGAGTCCGATGGTTTCAGGGAGAATATTTGATTATTAGATATCATGTTCGTTAAGTCTTCTATGTCCTTTTCTCGTTCTGCTTTCTTGTCTTTCAGCGTGTCGAAAGCATCTTCCAATGTATATTCCATTTTACGTAGTTTCATACAGTTTTGTGTACTGAAACTGATCTCGCGTTCTGTACTCAAGATGTACTGAAACCGCGTTCAGAACGGGTAAACAGAATTGACTGAAGTGGAATTGAATTATGCCAAAGAGAGAGCACGATTGGCTTACAAGATTCCTCCATTTTTCTCAGCCAATCACGCCTGAACGAGATCTGGTATCGCGGTAGGATAGAGGTTAGATTCGCATGTGTCATCTCGTGTCATTGTGATCTGTTAAATTGATCATTATGCTTACGCGTTGGATAAGCAAGGTTTTGAGGCACTCATATTCACGTACGATCTTCAATCGTCGCAGTTTTTGTTCAAAGAACATCGAAACAGGTATTTATTTATTACCATACAAAGTTGTTGTAAATCGAACGTAATTCGTAGTAGGTTATCCCTTTTTGTTTACGTTTAAAATGGGAGAATTAACAGGCAATGATTGTTAGTTGAATTAATTATAAGTTTACTGACTGATTATGTAAATATTATTTCGTAGACGCAACTGAGAGAGACCCGGCACCATTTTTCTTCGACAAGGAAGTTCAGATATGTCTGAAAAGATTGACGACAGTGAATTACAAGAAGATCTTCCGCGTTCGCATGGATGAACATATTATTTATCCACCGAAGTATAAATTCATGACGGACAAGGAGCTCCAGGAAGCCATGGAAAAGTCGAAAGAGAAAGCAAAAGAATATTTACAAATGCCACCAGTGGTTAAGCAGAGGTCGGAGATAACGAAGATTTTAGAGAACGATGTTGCGCTGATGAATCATGACACTGCTAAATATGTGTTCACCGATATCACATTCGGCCTTAAGGATAAAGACAGGCTTATAGTAGTTAGGGAACCTAATGGTGTACTGAGGTACGCCAACTGGCAAGAGCGTGACAGGCTCACGCAAACCTACTTTCCAAAACCAGGAAAGAACTTCTATAAACCAAAGATGTTCGAAGGCGAACACTTGGAAGTAAGTATGTCACTTGAAAACTCCACTGTTGCTTTGTTTACTCATCCATTTGTGTCGTATCCATGAAGAAAGTCCGCAACTTAACAACTAATATCACCATTTTCCTTTTTTGCAGAGCTTGTTAGACCGCGGAAAATATGAGTTCATATTGGATCGCGCGTGTGTGCAGTTCGAACCGGATAATCCGGATTACCACGCGATCACGCGGGCAGTTTACGAGCGCATAAACTTTGAGAAACATTTCGATACTTTAAGATCGACGCGTCACTTCGGACCGATGGTATTCCACCTCGTGTGGATGAACAACATTGATAATTTGTTGTGCGAGATGATCGAGACTGGACGAATGAAACACGCTGTGCTATTGATACGCTTATATCACAAAATCCATCCTACGGCTGAATCGATGGTCAATCGATGCGAAGAAAATTCAAGCGACGAGGAATTCGTTTTGCATTACGCGCGTTTGGATTCTCCAAAGACTAGCACGATCGAGAAACTCGTGCAATCATATAATGAAATGCATTTAGAACGTGAAACGTTGGAGGAAGGCATTAAGAAGGCACATGGTCTCACTTCGAATGAATTGGAAACGGATAAAGTGTAAATATAAACCAATAAATCTAGTGTTTTACAATATTATACAATTATCATAATAATTCTTTACCATTCGATCCACATCCTGGATATTCATGAGAAAAGATTTGCTAACGGATGGAGTGCGATCGTTTTAAAAAGTCGTTCTCTTTAGGAGAATATTCCGTAATAATAAGCGTGAGACTGATGCTGCGGTATGTTATGATTTGCTTTATTCGTTGTTCGTAGAGATCGAATCAATCGATGGATAACAGACACACGGTCGTCAGGGGTAATTCGATGATTATTACTCGATTATTTTATTACGTGGTAGTACTTACAAACATTTACAAATGTAACAAGTCAATTCGATTTGGCGTACAGGATCGTCAGAAAACATTACACTAATGATCCGCTAATTCGCGATTATTACGGAGAACGAATGTAGAAAGAAACGCAAACGGATCGAGAATGGTCCGCGCTTGATTGACGCGGACCGATAGCCCGCACTTGTCCGACACGCTCGGCTTTTATGATCGGAGAAAGATCGAGGAATGGGATTGATTATACTTGGCGATTGAACGCATCCGGTAACGGATAACAGCTGGATACCGATGCTCGTGTATCGCCGCGAACGGAAATGCACATGTTCAAAGTAGCTTTATACAAATGCAATTATACGATATTGGCGACGGTGGCGAGTAAGTACCTCTCTGAGATTATGGAACAATATACAAAGTCGATGTGCGTAACAGAATAAAAAACGAGAGAGAAGTTTCGTTCCTCTTATCTCTTGTCGCCGGGATCTCGCGTCGTTATTGTTAATATTTGATAAGCACTCGTAGAATCGTAATATGTTCGTTATCGATCATTATCATTTTGCCTTATCCTTAGTATTCTTACTGTAAGTAATTATTATGTTCCTATAAATCTGTACTCCACACTGTGATAGTGGAAAATAAATAAGGTATGCATCTCACTGCGGATGTTTAACCCCCGGATGCAGTCATCTGCGTTATATCCAAGCAATGATCGATCACGCTCCTTTAATTGTGAAATAAATATCTTCATCCATCACGGTAATAAATATCTGGAAAGATTCTTAACGCTAATCTTGCCACTAGTAAATCATAAGGTTGAGAGGAGATTCGATCGTACTTGATCTCTCTCTTTCTCTAACGAAAAGCGCGATATGCATACCACATTGATGTAATGGTCGATTTTTTCTTACGAATTTTTTTATCGCGCACAAAGGAGACATCGTGTAACATTCATAGTTTATCTCTTATTGTATCAATGATTCTTCAGAATTCTATAATTACTAACGTAATACAAAACGGGAACTCTTATGATTCGCTTGAGTTACAATCAAACAGACGAGAATCGATTCTCGTCGTCTCGCTTTGCCCCACTCAAGGATTTTCGTTAACTGGTTTTATTCTCCTGGATTTCTCAACGAACAATTAACACACCATTCGCTTGGTAAGTGAAGGCGGTTTGCTTGGCGCCAACAAACGCGAAGAACGCAAATGTCTCGCAAACAATTCGTGTTTTGCATACAATCTCTTTGCTGTCGAGTCTGAGAAATCCAGAGTCGGAACAGCGTTTGCGAACGCATCCGAGGGTTAATACGAGAGCCTTGTCGGATCGGTTTATGTCCGACCGGGCTAACGAAATGGAAAGTAAACACGCGCGTAAAGTAAACATGCATGTACGCGAATGCTAATCAGTTGCTTAGGCCCTTCGAAGCAAGGTGCGACTGCATCGAGCGCTGATATAGATTCGGACAACGCGAGACGCCCGAGGGAACGTCCGAGTGGTATCTCGATGTAGAATTTGTAATCCCAAACGTTCCCAGTCACATTTCAGATATTTCAGGAAAGAGAGAGAGAGAAAGGGAACACACTTCGGACGTTCGCGCTGTCCGTGAGGCGCGACGAGGAGTTCGTCCTGCGTGCAGTAAGCTGTGATGAAATAGTGCGAATCGGCGATTAAACTTCGTTCGTGAACGCATGATCTTCTGCTTGCGATAAAGTGGAAAAGTGAAGTACCATGGCTCGACGCGATCGTCATTCTGTGATGGGCAGATTCTGCAGGATTGATGGTCAGCTAAATGATCGTCAAATAATCCGACACGGGATGCACGCTGCGCGGTGTTCGAATTGCGAAGTATCTAGCAGAGCTGCTGCGTCTGGATTGGTAAATATTGAGCAATATTCTCTCTAACGCACACCTTTGACCGCCTTTGAATATTCTCTCGCTTACAGATTCCTCACGCATCTCTCGACTTGAATCGACCTGTTGTCTCGAGAAAACAGATGATCCAGTTACACCGATCCCGATCCGAGCTAATCCGAGATAAAATCGATCTTTTCTATAAACTGTTCGTATAAACGTTACAAAATGCAGCAATGTTGAATCAATAATTTATCCCGCATCGGTACGCTTCGATTGATTTAAAACGGAATTAAATACAAACCCGTTTCAAACACGACCATTTCATATGAAATTTGTTTCACAGATTCTTGCCGGAAAGTCCAATCAAGATTTTGTCGATTCATATCTCTCTCCGGTTTCGCTCTTGGAGGAAATTTTCTAGCAAACCAGAGAATTCCAGAAAAAGATCAATCATCGGTTTGGTTTATTCGGGATCACTCCGGTGTAACTCCGATTAAGCATACAAATATAATTCCGTTATGAACATTCCGCATCGCGTCTTATAACGTTCCGATCGATTGGCCGTCGTTGAGGTCATCGTAGCATACTGATGTAGCAGATCAGCTTGAGAAAGTCTGCATCGTCCAAGTGTGCATCCTGCTGCCGTCTCCCAAATCTTTCAAGCGTCGTCCTCGTTCGCTCTGCAAGCGTTTTGGATCGTACCAGATTCCCATTTCGGTCGAATTCCTCCGAGTTCCTTGGACTCCCTGTACCTCTCAAATGAATTCCTCGCACGATGCCAATAATTTCTTACCAGGAACGAGAACAATCACGTTGGTCGCCTATCCTTCTACGCATCTTGCATATTATGTGTGTATGTGTGTTTGTGTTACGTATAATATATATGCGAGGGCCTGGATGTCTGTACGCGTGTACATACACGTACAGTTTGTTTTAAGCGCGATAAGATTCATGTGATTGCGCACATTAGGACCATCATCGTCGTCGAAACGCGTTCCCGATGACTTCGTTGGCATCGAATCCGAGAGAAATCGAATCATTCCGCCGCTTCGCTCGTAATGTTAACGATGCGTGTACGCAAATATGAGCGTGTATGTTACGCAGTTTATGTATATATATATATATCTCTCTCTCTCATGTACTTAAATTAACTATCTAAGTTTCCCACTTACACGTATATATTTATATCAATCTCCCGCCTACGCTCGCGCGCGCGTACGTATGGTATGTATATATACGTATTATGCGTTATTATAAATATTATACACGTACGTATGTACGAATGTATAACATTTATACACCTATGGCAGAACCTTGTGACCTTGTCACGTCGTTCCATCTATAACGAAGAAAGAACAAATAGCCGGATACTTTACGATTGACGGGAGATCGCCGACGCCGGGATGTGCATATGGCTGTATAATCCGTGTATAATCTTAAAAAAAGTACGCAGGTTTATATGGGTGTTCCTCGTATGTGTGTGTGTGTGTGTGTGTGTGTGTGTGTGTGTTTGCGTGTGTGTTTGGCACAAACGTTGCGAGAGAAACGAGTATCCCGGATGTGCACGGAGTCGATCCAGGATCAGTGCGCGAAGCTGCGATCGTTCGCCAGATTGCTAGCCGCGACCAATCGGAGGCTTCGTTTCGGCGAATGGGGAAGAATCGCAACATTTTCGTCGAACGAGGAAAGAAGGCTTCCGCTTCTTGATCGTTTTTATTGCGAACCTGCATTGGTCTCATCCTTTATGCAACTTTGATGCGAGTTACGTTTCGCAATATCGAAGGGAAAGATTGAGAGACCAAAAGCAAGACGCGTCTCGGTGCTCGCGACAGTATCGGATGTAACGCGTCTGCATTCTGCAATCGAGCGCAATTGAGATACTCGCCGGCTGATGCGAGCAACGAGCCGTCATTGAAACAGCGAGCGCAATGCGAGATTCGCGCTGCGCTTGTCCTCGCGCGTTTCCTCCATCTCCTCACTTCCGGACATTGACGTTCCTCGCCGCCCGTCCGTTCGTTTGTCCATCCGCGTATCGAAAGGTTCCCTCGCGCCATTTCACGATTATTAATGCTATCGTTAACCATAATGATTATTATTACGCCCGTCTCGCTAATTCCTACGCTGCATTCTACTTTCCAAGAAGACCGCGAAGGCGCGGCGTTTCAAGTTTGTCGTTCATGATCGGGAGTAGTCTTTTTCCTCCTCTTCCTTCTTCTAGTCGCGATCGTTTGTTCATCTCGTGTTGCCTGATGCATTACTTTTCTTTCTTCTCTCTCCATCAGTCGTCCGGCTCCTTATCTTTAGCAGTTCCTTGTTCTCTGTTGTTCTTCTGGATTGTCTCCTTCATCTATCCTCTAGTTCGTCCCTTCATTTCCTCTCTCGATTTATCTCATTCAATCACCGACTGTCATCCGCGGATCGCCGATGCACAACCGTGTTAACTTGCCAGCGCGATTTTAGTGGCGACCTTGACGGTCGAGCCGATCAACGAACGGCTTCTCGGTCACAGAATATCCGTCTCGTATACTTTGCTGGTGGTCGTAGTAGATGTAGTGGTGATGGTTGTGGCCGAGCCGGTAGTAGTCGTGCTCGACATGACCGTCATAGAGGTGGTGACGTTAGCGGACGGCAGCTGGCTGCCTGCGATTGTCGCAGTGATCACCGCGTTGCTCGCCGGAATTGTGGTTTGACCGTTTGCGGTGACTTCAATCTTCACCTGGTCACTGTTGTTGCTGATGACAACCTCTTGCGGCATCTGAGGCTTCACGCTGAGGCTAGTGAGGGATCCGGAACTCGCTGCGCTCAGGCCCAGACCCATTTTCGCCAGAAGGTTGCTCTCGGAGCCGGTCTTTTTTAGCAAGTCGGGCGGCGCCGGTGGCACGGTGGTAAGACCGGCCGTGTTCCTCTGCAGCTGTTGCAGTCGAGCGTATTGCTCCTGCAGAGCCTTCTGCTTCCTCAAAAGTTCCTGATGCCGTTGCTCCAGCTGCTCCTGCCTGCCGCGTTTGCTCTGCAGGCCTTCTTGCGAATTCACGCTCTCGCATGAGCTGGAATTGCTGGTCGACAGCATCGCGGACGACTGTGAAGATGACGAGTTGTGAACGACTCCCGCTGGTGTCGGTGCCGGTCTACCATCGCTGGTGACATGGTCTACAGTGGACAGGATCGCGTCCGGCGGTAGCGCCATAGGTGGTTTACCCTCTTTACCGAGGACGAGACTGCCACTGCGGGTCGCTGGTCGACGCAGGGTTGCGTTGCCGCTCTGCAGGTTGCAAGGATGATTCCTGGGTGGCAGTTGCGGACTAGTCGGACTCGCCAGGGGTGATCGGGAGCTGGTGCGCGGCGGCGGTGGTGGCGGTACCCTCCTGGTGCTGGCCAACTGCAGCAGCTCGGCGTTTCTCTCCGGTACGGGCGGTTTTTGCCCGGGCAGGAAGCCTTGCGGCAGCACCGGTAGACCGGGCGGCTGTTGTTGCTGTTGCTCCTGCTGTAGCGACAGACCTTGCAGCCTGGCGATGGGTGGCGAGGTGTCAGTGTCCGAGCTCGAGGGATACGAGTGCAGGCGACGTAGGGTGCCGCCGGCGCCTGCGGCCATTCCGGGCAGACCCACGATGCCGGAAGTGACGGCGGCGGCGGTAGCAGTGACGCTTGAGCCGCTCAGGATACCACTAGAGGAGTCCACGCTGCTCTTCCGGCCGATATCGCTGATGCTGGGCGCGCGACCACCACTGCCTCCGCCACTGCCGCCGCTGCCGCCACCGGTGGCCGCCACGACGCCCGTCGAGTCCCGGAGGCTAGAGGCGCGGCCAACATCCGCCAGCAACGTGGTGGAACCCTGATGTACCGACAGACTGCCGGATACATGGCCCATCTGCGAGCTGGGTCGCGAGAAGGTCTGCAGCTCGTCTAGCAGAGCGTCGAGTGCGTTCTCCGGACGCTGC
Organism: Eciton burchellii; assembly: GCA_020341155.1. NCBI lineage: Eukaryota > Metazoa > Arthropoda > Insecta > Hymenoptera > Formicidae > Eciton > Eciton burchellii. The sequence goes on along the minus strand of JAHMML010000010.1, from coordinate 2,831,262 downwards.
TGATGGTCGGCGGATGGCTCGTGAGGGTGGCTCCCTCCCCCGAGGACGCTCGCTGACCCCACGACAGTGCGTTCCGCTGGCACAGGGGCAGCTGCCTGTTTCGTTCAGATACGCGGAATCAGCAGTTGGCCTCGTCGCAGCCGAGGGTCGGCTGGGGGCCAGCTTTTGCCTGGCGACGTCGCGCCAGCGTTTCCCTCGTCGAGCGTGCTGGCGCGACGGCAACAGGGTGATCGTGCTATTCTTTTCTCTCTGTTTTGCTTTTTCCTCTCGTGCGCGCGCGTTCTCGTCGGAAGTAAATCAGAAGAAGCATCCTGCGCGAGTGCGAATGTGCGATCTGCCGGTGAATTTCCGGGGATGCCGCGCGATATGAGGCGAGGCGAATGTGAATGTGATGCACACAGCGATACACTGATACTTACGCATAGACGATAGACACAGCAGAAAGATAGTGATACGGATGTACAGATATATGTATAGGTGTAGAATGGAGAGAGAGAGAGAGAGGGGGGGRGGGGGAGAGAGAGAGAGAGARAGASAGAGAGAGAAAAAGAGAGAGAGAGAGGAAGGAAGAGAGAGTTTGATAAGTGCACATCGATTATGTTACATTCGATCGACGTATGTACAGAAGCGTGGTCTTTATAATCGACACCTTTGATCTTTCAGAACTAGTCGATCGCGGTTGTGGCACATTTCAGCTACGGCTACATTGTAATACATGTAGCTCGGTGTGCCAGCGCCGTGGATGCTTCTTCTGACAACGAGAGCAATGATCGTAGGAAGTGGCGTCCCGATGCGAACATCCGAGATAATGAGATTGCGGCAGAAATGATTTACAAAGGGTGACGTTCGACACAGATCAGCGAGGTCCGTTAGGCACGATACCCCATGAAAAATGAAATGTCCGTTTGGCGTATTTGGAGAGTTCGCGTATTTTAAGATTGATCTGTCGATTATTGTCTAACTTCTCCATCTGCGTCTTACTCATCGGGATTAAATAAATGAAATAAATAAAAAAGATTAGATTATCCCCACTTTTGATTCCATTACAAGCTTTTCTCCTTATTATTTTCGGATTTTGATAAAATTTTCTTGTAACGTGATTCTATTTTTTGTGTGACAATAATACGGAATCTCGTGCATAGCGTACCCACGCCTCTGCGATCGTAAAGTTTGATTTACTTTGCAATGATGTTGCGGGCAAACTTGATAGAATGCAGCTTGATCATTTGCAAAGTAGCTTCTCGTCAGCAGCTGTCGTCGAATCGCGCGAGTACATTAACACGAAGACGTACTCCGACACGCCACGATCGTACGATCAGAGAATTGCGAGTCGAATTTCGTCCTTCCTGTTCTATGTCATGCGTGCGAGGTAATGTGCATGCGTAGTAACGGTGATGAGAGACGACTTGATAAAAGGAAGAGCATGACGATGAGACAATGAGTGATACGAGACATGAGTAAAATGGGCGGAAAAATGCGGAAATGCAGAACGAGACGAATGAATAAAATAAAGCAAGAAAGAGAAGAGTCGCCGAATGGATTCCGGAGAAAAATACAGAAAGAAAGAGAAGGAGATGGAAACAGAGAAAGACAGATGGGTAGATGGATAGACAGAGCAGGCAGGCAGAAACAGAGAGCGCAATGATGAGTCGTGAATCGCAATGAGAAGAAGGAAAAAAAAAAGAAAGAAAAAAAAAAGAAAAGAAGAGAAGAAAAAAAAGGAAAAAAAAAGAAACGAAAAGAAAGGCACACAGTACGTAAATTATGATTAATTCCGTTAATAGATAATTACCTGCGGTCAATTATGCGTTTTGTGCGTGCGTTGTGCGTGTTACAAGTCAGTACTCGTTTGGGGCTCTTTTACATTCGGCATCGATTGCTGTCCGGTATTAGTCAACTTAAAAAAAAAACAGAGAAACCAAAAATCAAAAATCCGAGCTCACAGGACGCGGTCTCGCGCGCGGGAAGGAGGAAAAGAAAAAGAAATCATAGAGAAGAAAAAGAAATAAAAACGAAGAAAGAAAAGATAACGCCGCACGTCCTCACGCTCTTCGGTCTATCGCGGAGTCGCATCGCGCGCGGAGCCGACCGTGTCGGGCATCGATTCGTTGTTTCCTCTCTTCTCTCGATCGATCTCATCCCGATTTGTCCTGTCACGAGACAGGAGCGAGAACTCTGCAGGAACGAGCGGAATCAGCGCGTTCCCGCGCGAGGAAACCGGCAAGCTGGTAACGTGTGGTCCCGCGTCGTTGCGAATGAAATTCAAAGTCATGAGAAAGCCGTCTCGTCAAACGAGCGAATCGCAATCTGAACCGTGCACGTAGACAATAATTGCGGAGGGTTATCGTCCACGACCTGCCCTCGGCCGAGATACGATATTGTTTGCGGGGATGCGGCTGATGACCGACAAAGAATATCGCAACCCCGCATGTATGTTTGTTCGTAGAGAATCTGCGATTCTCTGCTCGCAAAGGGTCTCTTTGCTCAAGATGAAACGGTGCAATCGGATCGGTGAAGACTTTCATCCGTGCCCATGCCGATGAACGAAGTGCGCAGAGGAAAAGAGAGAGAGAGAGAGAGAGGGAAAGAGAGAAAGAAGAGAGAGAGAGAGAGAGAGAGAGAGAGAGAGAGAGAGAGAGAGAGAAGAGAGAAAGAGACCATGGCTTCAGTTACACAGAGAAGGGGAAGCAAGATCGTTCTCTTACCGGTTCTCTCGCCGAGATTCTCACGAATTCGCACGAGTACCGATGCCCGATGCACTAACGATGCCGATCTTCCGCCGATCCGTTCCCGCCGGAAAACGGAGAACTCACGCAGAACAATAATGCACACATGCAGATACAGATCGGTGGCGCGTGCGTAGAGAGCGAGGAGAAAAGAAAAATCTGGCGGGATGGTGCGCTTCCTCCTCCCATGCAGAGAGAGATAGCTATCCATGCACGTGGCGCGCGCGTGCACGCGCATACACACGCACGCACACACGTACACGCACATACATACGTACACACATACACACAGGCGCACGCGTGCGCGCATTAATCTATTTACACAATTAATATGTACACATGCCGCATGCCACACGTACGTACAGAACAATGTGTCTAATCAATTAATGTCTGACTAATCGTGAGACAAAACTAAGTAAGACAAACTAAGAAAGAAAAAAAAAGAAAAAAGAAAAGAAGATACGAAAGAATATACAGGGTGGTGTATATATATATACATGAATAGTACGGAAGGAATAATATCGGCCGATATCAAAAAGTACACAGAGAAAACCTCCAATCCAATCCTTATAGTAAGGCAATATAGTAACAGACTTAGATTCATATAGATAGAAATATATATATATATATATATATATATATATATATATATATATATAGATATAATATATATATATAGAAAGAAAGAAAGAAAGAGATCTAGAAATGAGATAGACAGAAGTAGATAGAAAAAGGGAAGGGAAGAGAAAGAAAGAAAGAAGGAACGTATACATTATGTATGTGAAAATTGGTCGAAATGTGTCTTCGAGATGGATGGATGGATGGATATGTACATGATACAGAGAATGAGAGAAAGAAGTAAGAGCGAAGAGAGAAGAGATAGATAGATAGATAAATAGATAGATAGAGAGAAAGAGAGAGAAAGAGAGAGCAAAGTGTGACGGATGATGAATCTGGCACGAGGGTGGAACACGCATGTATCGTATGTGATAACGGGGCACAATGACAAACGTTGAGATGAAGTCGAAGGAAAAGACGTGGCGATCCTGGGAAAAGAAAACAGCAACGCGCTAAAGTGCGACACCGAGTGTGCAGAGAAACCAAGACACGCCAAGAGGCCTCACACAAATCCAAATCGGAAATGAGGGCAGGGCGAAGGGCGAAGGTGTTGATCAAAACTCGAGAGAGTCAACGAGGGTCTACACATGCCGAAACGATTGCTCGTTGGTGAGCGAGACGGCTCGATCAAATCGAAACTGATTCTTTTCTTGGAACCTTGGGCAAGCAAATATTCTCCTCGATACTAAAAATCCTGATAGAGATCTTCCTGAATTAAAGGGAGACTCTCGGAAATCAATCAACGAGGTGATACAGCCTCGTTTCTTTTCGAGATTAAACTGCATGGTAGTCCAATTTCTAATCTCGCGATCTATATGCAAGTGCACCGGTCACTCCAAGAAGCAGCAAGAATCGATTTCGACGGCATCGAGGCATCTCGACCGTTCTGCATTTCCTCGAGGTGGGATACCTCGGGACTGAGAACCGGCAGACATCGTTCCGCGGAGCTTTGTAGATTTTGCTTCCCGGATGAAGCCTTTCTGATCCGCGGTTGCCCCGGCTGCAAGACGCGTTCTTGGCCTCGTCATGGCGCTTGTAACCGCGACTGTCAATCGCGGAGGCCAATCGAGACTCATCGAGTCCGCGTCTTGTGAATTTTCTCCTGAATGAACCTAAACAACCTTTCCAAGCGACAGCATCAAGCCTCTTTAGCAGCTGTTTTCGATGCTGCTTTGGAAAACTTTGTGAAATTACACACATGCAACTATGTGATTGATCTGATCATCTCTCGGGATTGACTGTGAGAGTCAGAGATCGACGCGAAAGAGGATTCCGATCCGTTTTCAGTCGCGATTAAGAGTGAGAGGCTACTTGTGCATTGTAAACGTGGGTGCACGAGAACGCGGCCAAACGTGAGCGATAACGATGCGGTGAGAGAGATGTCAATGTTATGAGAGAAAGATGGAAAGTCAGAAAGAAAACGAGCGTAGTTAGTGGCAAGCCATGACTTGCGAACAGTATGAGTAACAACTAAATTAACTGAATAACTTCAATCAGTTGGAAAGAGATGGGCTGTTCGTTCACGATCGGTCTAATTCAACAGAAAATGGAATAATGCACCGTATGCACAGTGTGCGAGTACACTCCGCCAGAAAGCACACGCTTGAATCTGCATCGGTATTTACACGAGCCATCCTCAGATTCAGATACGTATTTCACATATGTACAGTAGCTCGTTGCTGACGATTGCCGCAGCCGAAAGCGTGTGACGACAGGCAGATGATACTTCGTTAGCCTCGAGTGGAATAAACTCAATGATCGAATCTCGCTGGAGCGGCGAAACGTGATTCCCTCCATGAACCGATAAACCGAACGTTGATCAACGAAACATCAAACCACATCCCGTCCCGTCTAATTTCCGCTAGACCTTACCCAAATTTCGCGACTGCGAATTAATTAATCCGGCTTGATCGACGCACGAGATCGATTAACGGAACTGTCCGAGTAGTATCAATGTAGTTCGAATTTAATGCAAACGAGGAACGAGAATGACTCGATGCATCTCGTTCGAGTCAACATTCGCGAGGCATCGCACGTTCCATCGTCGATTTTATTCCACTCGGCCTGTATGTTCGCGCACATGTGCGTACAAAGGCACATGTGCAGTGTTCCTGGTGGTGCAACGGGAAAAAAGAGAGAGATAGATAGTGAAAAAGAGAGAAAGAAAGAGAGAGAGAGAGAGAGAGAGAGAGGGCGGGAGAGAAAGAGAGAGAGAGAGAGAAAAGCGAGAAACAGAAGGATATCCTCGATTCACGTTGCACGTGTTACGAGGAGACCGCACACTAGGACGTTCCATTGGGGGATGATTGAGAGTCATATACGTGTTATATACATATGTACATGTACATACGCTGTCGAGCAGCGATTCGGACGGGCTGCTGTCCGCGGAAATGCGCGCGGAGGGTGGAGGGCCTGAGAATAAGGCGCCGCGCGCCGCGTCGGGTGACCTCACGGGTGAAAATCGACGGCGGTGCGATGGGCGTGAGAGACAGAAAAGAAGAGACAGAAAGACACGAAAGAAGGTAAGAAGAAACAGAGAGAGAGAGAGAGAGAGAGAGAGAGAGAGAGAAAGAGAGAAAGAGAGGAGGAGAGCTGGGAAACGAAAAAGATTGACGTAGTGCTACGGGGGTACAATCTCCGTGAGATGCAACGCGCGCGCGTGGGTGAATGGGTGAATGCGTGCCATTGTATGGTACACCCAATGGGAAATCCAGTATAAACCTTAAAAAAATTGTTCAAATGATGAAAGAGACGTGAATGCGGAGCTGGCAGAGTCGAAGGTTGGAGCTGGCAGGCGCAGAGTGAGACCTTACTATAAGAAGTGGATTAAAGCGAGAGAAAGAAAGACAGAGAAAGAGAGAGAGAGAGAGAGAGAGAGAGAGAGAGAGAGAGAGAGAGAGAGAGAGAGAGAGAGAGAGAGAAAGAGAGAGTGTCTATGAGGTTCGACTCGTTGCTACTTCGCGCTCTATGTTCGTTGTGCCGTCGATCGTTTCGCATCGTCGCGATCGCGAAAATTGAAAAAAAAAAAATATATATATATATAATAGAAATATATACATAAGAGAAACCTTGATTCGGATTCTAGACACTGCATATGAATGCCGATTCCTGTGTGCTCGTTTTTGTATGGGGACCATTTCGAGCGATTTTATTTTAGAAATGTGAAGCTGCAAATACAAAGCCGCGATGTAAGATGATCTCGGAATTTTTCTTAATTGATTTAAAAGTATTTCTTTCCAGATTCCAGTCAACACTGTTCGGTGGATTTTTGATGTAGCATAAAACGCGCCAACAAATCGAAATTAAACTGCAAAGACGCGTTGATTCATTTCTGTAGTTCTTTACGCACTTGTGTATTTCTACAAAGTGTAATCGGGTAATCAAACGGCAGGGAAATATTAGTAAAATTACGATTACGCGGAGAGATAAGTATGAGAAAGAGGAATTGCAATAAATCTGATGTTCATTGACGATGCGAAACGGTCCTCGGCATTTGCCGATGCTCGACGAGCGAAAGTGCTCTCTTTTCTTCGTCTTTCGCCTTGAATCGACATCGACGCAAGAGCATCTCGATAAAAAGGCTAACTCGGAACTGCGCGGATGCTTGACGGAAACTAAACAAGAAACGTTGTAAACATATTATATAATATATTAACTGGAAATTGTATATATGTATGATTATATCTTGCGAAAAAGGCCAAGTGAGAGCGTTAAAATCAAAGATATATAGCATGTAGCACAGCAGAGTCTTAATGAAGGCTCGCCCGGCTCTCCAATTAACTAGTTAATGCTTGTCTTTGTCTTGCATAATGTGTACGATGTGTGCGTGGATTCCGTAAAGTGCAAGGTCAAACAGA